>JAKSZP010007946.1:0-241274 GCA_022478985.1 Massospora cicadina
CTGAGTTCACTCCACATAAGACGCGTCATAACTAAGTGTAAGAAGTTGCACCTGATGCAATATGGAATTAAGTCTGTTGTTGGATTTAAGGGTTGGGAAAAGGCTCTCTGGTGCTGGTAGCCTCAAATCCAACAATATAGGTGAGGAGCGTTTCTCACCAATTATATAAAAAATAAATAAAGTACGTTTATAAAGAAGGTTTTGGTTTAATAGGTTTTGTTATGGGCCACGTGGGGGTAAAAGAAAGAATCCTATATATTAAATGAATATCAGTATTTAAGGGCATTTAGGTTCAACGTTCAGATAGCTTGGGAGTTTCCAAATTAGGTAATATGCGATTTTAGCCTATTGAGGCTTTAAAAACTCGCATCTCTCTAATGGAACAATGGATGGAGAAGCATTATTGGCCAAAACGTACCTGTGAGGTAATGATTTGATATATTTCAGCCAATCCCCATCTGAGAAAATTACCACACCTTGGGGAACACCTGCCACGCCTATAAAAGGGGTGGCCACCGCGTAGGTCTTGAGTGGACCTGGGCATGGTTGGGGAAGCACCATCCAATAGATGCCCCATGGTCCATTGTGTAGTCATAGTAATCTGACTATTAGTTATTTATTTAGTTGCTCGGCAAGAAGTAAAAATTATGTTACCCCGATTTTTGGGGTTCCACCAAATATCAGCCAGAGTCTTTTGTCTGATTTCTTCCTTATTATTTAAATTGAAGTCATTTTCAAGGACTAGTAAATGTCCAACATTCCCCCTTCTTGGCCGATTTGGGCCCACAACATTATTATCTTATTGCGGGAGGGCAAATGTCTGACATCACCCCCCTCAAATATTTGGGGAAGAATAAGGCTGAAGGAAGCGGCCATGTACCCAATTAATTGTACTCCAGAAGTGAGTGATTTTGATTAAATACTCATCCCCCACTTAAATATAATCAAAAATTCCCCTTTCTAATTTTTAATCAAGCTTCTTGCATCTAGGTGTGCTGCGGTTTTGATAATATAATACCAAGTCAGCTACTTGGAAGGAAGGGAGAGGCCCCAGGAACTCATTAGCTGCTCAGCTTCTTTTGTAGCCATCTTAGCCAAATTAGTCATAGCTTCCACTTATAGTTGGATGACTTGTGGGGCCAACTGCTTCATGGCTTTCTCTGGGTCAGTTCTGTCAGTGAAAATATCTTTTGCTAGTAGATCTGGTATCCCAGGTTCTCATTTATACAACACACAGAAAGGGGACATCTTTAAAATACAATGATAAATACTATAATAGGTCATAAGGGCACTGGGTAAATAAAGATCTCAGTATAGAGTCTGAATTGGCCATTTTGCAAATCTTGGAGACCAGGGTTACGTTAACTACTTCTACAGCCCCATTTGTAGATGTGTTGTAAGGGTCTGAGAAGAGTTGTTAGACTCCCATAGATGTGTCAAGGAGATTCACCACACAGAAAGTAAAATTTTCAATTATCACATAAGAGGACCTGGGACACCCATGCGGGGTAAAAATATATTGGTGTAAGAAGTTGGCCGTGGCTATAACCTCTTGAGCGGGGAGAGCTAAAGCTTCAACCCACTTGGTGAAATGATCATTACAAACTAAATTATAGCGATTGCCACCTGTGGTCTGAGGGAGAGAACCTTCAACATCCAGACTTAAGGTGTGAAAGGTTGTTGAGGCGTCCTAGGTTAATGTTGATATCGGGCCTTGAAGATGGATTGTTTCTTACAGGTCAGGCATTCATCTAAGGCTTCAGATATGGTTTCCAAGATGCCCTCCCAGTAATACCGATCTTTCACCCACTCATAGGTATTGCGTGATTCACCATGCCACATGATCGTGTGAGACTCCAAAATGACAGAAACTCATTCTGATGGCCAGAGATAGGGCAACCAATTCACTCGTACCTTCTTATATAGCTTCCCATTTTCCACCTTAAGTTGCAGGAGTGGCGAGAGAGCATTTTTTAACGGGTTCATTTTCATCAGCCCATGCTTCAGGAGTCATGAGAAGATCATGTAGTCTCTTAGCTTCACTATTGTATAAGTGAAGAATGGGCAACCGTGTTAACCCATCTACATTTATGTGGCTTGGACCTGATCAAAGCTTAATAGTCATATTGTAAGGCTGGAGCTTCAGAGCCCTGAGAGCCAAACGCCCAGAGGGGTCCTTCAAATTTTGCAACCACTTTAGAGAGGCTTGGTCAGTGATTACTCTGAAAGAAGTCTCATATAGGAATGGGCGGTAGTGTTTGACAGCAAGCAGGACAGCCAAACACTCCTTCTCCATGACGCTATAAATACATTCAGTATTTAAAAGCAAATAGCTAAAGTAAGACAAGGGATGATCAACTCCATGCTCATCCAACTGGGCTAAGATAGCCCCAACAGCGTAGTCAGAGGCATCCGTGAACAACATGAAAGGTTTGCTGTAGTCAGGGTGGCGGAGTATTGGTCATTTTTGTAACAGCTCCTTCAGGGTCTCAAAAGAGGCTTTTTGTTCAGCATCTCAATGGAAAGGGGTGTTCTTAGTTAAGAGCCGTACAAGGGGCTCACTCAGCTGCGCAAAATTAGGTATAAATTGATGGTAATACCCAATCATACCCAATAATACCTGGATTTCATGAAAGTTTTGGGCGCAGACATCTTGTATATCGCTTCAACTTTATCTTGACGTGGTTGTATTCCATCCTGAGAGATAACGTGTCCAAGGAAATTCAGCTTACTATGAAAAAAATGTGCGCATTTAGAGGGTTTTAATTTGATATTAGAGGCCCACAAGCATTTAAACACCTCCTTTAAATTTGTATGAGATGTCACCAAAAGGCTTAGAAAAGACTGTAATATCATTGAGGTAGACTATGATGCAGCAAAATTTTAGATCCTTCATGATATGATCCATTGCTCGCTGAAAAGAGGCGGGTGCGTTGCACAACCCTAGAGGTAATCATGTGGGTTGGAAGAGACCCTCACTGCAAAGGGCAAATTTCTCATGGTCTTGTGGAGAAAGGTCCATTTGCCAATAACTGCTAGCCAGGTCCATGGCGGAGAAGTATTTAGAACCAGATAGCTGGGACAGAGCGTCATAAATACGTGGTATAGGTCAACTATCTTTCTTGTTGAGGTTGTTTAATTTACAGTAGTCCATCACTACCCGATGACCTCCATTTTTCTTCTTTATTAATAAAAGTGGGGAGGACGAAGATATTTGTGACGGCACTTAGCAATGCAGCATCCAGCACCTATTTGAGCTCCGCCTGCATCTGTAGTTCCTCATCCTTTGTGTTTTTAATAGTGCTTTTAGCAAACAGGTTTAGCATCACCAACGTCAATTGTATGCATCCACCCCTTCATATGCCCATAGTCATTGTCAGATTTGGAGAAAATGTCGCTGTAAGACTCAAGTAAGGAGTGAACTTTATCCAACTCAGCTGAGGTTAGTTCAACGGAGATTAGAACAGAAGGTAGGGACATATGGAGAGGTCAGCAGGTAAGCCTATATCTGCCATAGACCTAATAAAGTGGACTTGCTTGATGTCCTCAATGGATATCAGCAGGCCTCTTCCGATCTCTGATCCTTTTTTACTACCATATCCTTCTTGGTGAGATTTCCCAGCAAAAGATTATTAGGCCAAAGATAGGCGGGGTCTAACACGACTGGCAAAACTATGTGCTCAAAAGGACTAACTCCATCTATGCTAATGAGGTGCAGTAGGAAGCTTTGTGGGATTTGCCTGATAGTTTTAGTGTCAACTCCCTTTTGTTCTCCATCCTAAATGACCACCTATTCAGAATCATAGAAAAAGATACCCTCCAGGGCACCCGCTGAGGGAGGAAACAGTTTGGTATGTCGTCCTGCTGTGGTGTAATGCAGGGATAAAGCGGAGGAGGGATACTCAACTGTGCAAACATAATCCTTTTTATTGAGCTCATCATTAGACAGAATCAGAGGAACCTCATAGTTAAGCAGGGAGAGATAGCCCTGCTTCAAATTAATAACACCTTAAACTCAAGCATAATTTGGGTTTTAATGAGTAAATCGTAGGTGTTATTAATCAAAACCACTGCTGAAGCTAACAAGAGAAGCTTCCCAAACCATATAGGAAGAGAAGAGTAGGCTCCAATGGCGCGGGTGTTGTTTGGCCCAGCCGTTCCAAACTCTTGAGTGTAGTTAAGGTCAGGGGCCAGCTTAATTTTCTTCATGAGCTTTGTCAACACAACGTTCACTGGGGACGCAGTGTCAAGGATAGCTTTAACCCGCACTCCATTAACAACGACCTCCACTTTAGTTAAAGTACCACCTAGGGAGGGGGGAAGAGCGAGGACCTCTTTTAGTTGAAAAGTGGAGGCAAGGCGTTTTGCAGTTTCAGGGTTCCCTTTGGATAGTATGCAAGGTAAGCACACTCTGAGTAGACTGGAGAAACGTGGCAATGGACTGGTCTGCATCACTAGCAGTTTAAATAATATTTAGACCCTTTATCACATGCTAAAGTTAAGTGTGACGAGGGATCTTAGCCCAATTTACTCTATCCAGGTTCAAAAAATCAGATACCTCCACTTCACCTGGGGCTCCTAAAACGTAATGACCAACATCTCCATCATCCCTTCAGATTCATTGTCAGAGGGTTATCAATGCAGGTTGAAGTGCCCATAGGAGGTGGGATAGGTTCCAGCCTTCCCTTATGGAAAGATAAGTCCTGGGGGACGTTTCTCAACCTTATTAATTTTTGGGGGAGGCGTTGGAACTGCCAGCTTGATTTTCAACCTTCAAAGCAGGGGTTGGTAATGCCTCAAAGAGTTAGACTTCAGACTAGAGTTAAATGAATGAGAGGTTGAGGGTGATAGCACTGGAGAGGTAGATAATTTATCTTTAACAGCTTTAGATCGTTCAGTGGTTGGGTGTTTTTTGAAACAGGCAGTTTAGCCTTTGTGACCTGGTCCTTTATCCCATTGTCAATGGGATTGATTTGGACCCGAGAAAGGGGTTTGGGCTAAAAAGCAGTATTTGAAACCACTTGGAAAAGCCGCTCCAAAGAAAAAGATAGACAATGCAAAGGGTCAACTGCTTTCTCCACTGAGTAATTTGATCTGAAGATGAAGGGATGCCCTGCCTTGTCACAGCCAGTATTATCTGCTTATAGTTACAGGAAGGAGCAACCATTTGTTCTGGCAACGTTGTAAGAGCAAGTTTCCAAAGGGTAATAGCAGTAATAGAAACTAACTTAGTTGGCGTAACTGCATGACTCAAATATCCTTGGGTAGAGTCAAACTCATAGATATTAGCAACCGATAATAAGGCCTCCTTTATATCTCATAAAGTTGTGAAAGTGTGCTTTAAAGAAGAGAGATGCATCACCAAGAAAGGATGAGATGCTAAGCCAGCCAAGATATCTGCAATTGCTTCATTGGGAGGGAGCATTTTTGGCAAGCAACAGAGGTTGAGCTTTTATATATAAGCGCTCTACATAAGAGGTAATGGATTCTCCCTCTTGCAAACTAAGGCACATAAAAGCCTGTTTCTGCCGTTTCAAACTCTGTTTTGAGCCAAACTCATCAAGAAGCGCTTGCTTAATTTTCGCAAAAATGCTGAGGTTGACCATGGTGGGGACCATTATTTCTTGGGCTAAACGGTCTAAGCAGGGAATATTATACTGGATTTTTTTTAGGTCACTTGCTTCTTGCATTGCAGATTCATAAACATAAAGAAAAAAGCAATACTACCCTCACCAGGTGTGATATTGTCTCAAAGAGGGGTTTTTTGTATATCTGGGCGTCGTGATGAGTGTTGCTTGAGCCATTTAAGGCGAGACAAAGCACTGGCTAGCTATTGTTCCATAAGAACTAGCATAAGGGTTATATCAGGAGAAAACCTAGAAAAATTACCACCCTCAACAGCTTCCATTATCATAACCTTTTTTGTGCTGTACATGAGCCCCCTGTGGTGAGCACCACTTTTTGGATTTGAGGGCTGGGAAAAGGCTCGCTAGTGCTGGTAGCCTCTAATCCAATAATATAGGTGAGGAGCGTGTATCACCAGATATATGAAAAATAAATAAAGTAAGTAAATAAAGAAGGTTTTGGTTTAATAGGTTTTATTATAAGCCACGTGGGGTAAAAGAAAGAATCCTATATATTGACTTAATATCAGTATTTAAGGCATATAGGTTCAACGTCCAGATAGCTTGGGAGTTTCCAAATTAGGTAATATGTGATTTTAGCCTATTGAGGCTTTAAAACTCGCATCTCTCTAATGGAACAATGGATGGAGGAGCATTATTGGCCAAAACGTACCTGTGAGGTAATGATTTGATATATTTCAGCCAATCCCCATCTGAGAAAATTACCACACCTTGGGGAACACCTGCCACGCCTATAAAAGGGGGTGGCCACCGCGTAGGTCTTGAGTGGACCTGGGCATGGTTGGGGAAGCACCATCCAATAGATGCCCCATGGTCCATTGTGTAGTCATAGTAATCTGACTATTAGTTATTTATTTAGTTGCTCGGCAAGAAGTAAAAATTATGTTACCCTGATTTTTGGGGTTCCACCAAATATCAGCCAGAGTCTTTTGTCTGATTTCTTCCTTATTATTTAGATTGAAGTCATTTTCAAGGACTAGTAAATGTCCAAAATTCCCCCTTCTTAGCCGATTTGGGCCCACAACATTATTATCTTATTGCGGGAGGGCAAATGTCTGACATCTGTTTTTGAGAACCCCCAAGTCTGTAATTTAGTCTAGGAGGCCCTGAGGACCAGCGTTCTATGTATGCCCATATGAACAAGGCTTCTAGGTGCATCAGAATTCCAGGGGGTCCAGGAATCCCAGAAATTCCAGGAAGTTGGGTAATTCAGAATCTCTGATAGGTCCAATATTGCTTGGTATACCCATAGGCCAGAAAGTTGAGTTCTAATCAGAACTACTAGTTTTATAGATTAATTTCTTTATAAATAGGTGATTCAATCCCTAGAATTGCCTTATGGTATCAATCTTTGTATTGTAATTTTTCCATTATTTTTTTCAGAAGTTGACCTCTTTTGAGAGAAGCCGTTGATTTGGGGTTGCAAATTATTGATATGTTTATATTAATGAATGCCAATTGTGCTCCTCATTAACTTGAGTTGAGACTAATCTTACATTATGGATCATCCCTGATAACAATAATTAGTAACTTTAATAAACTAACTGTTATAAGATTATTAGGGATTGATCACAATGTCAACTTATGCTTGAATGATTATGGTGACTAAAGCTGAAGAAATCTAACCAGTTATTACTCATGTTTATTACTAATAATAGCTACAATTTATTTTGTTATCAGCAAACTAAGGTGAAATTTTTTGCTAAAGTGAAACATTCAATTTCCTCTATTTAATTAACTTATCTAACTTTTGCTTATCCTGAATGCTCGCTCTTTACTCACTTTTAGCCTAACAGCACTATAAAAAGTGCGAGGCACTATCTATGAAATTTATCGTATATCATATACTCCATTATTCCTATTGTAGGTTCTTCTGCCCCTCAATGCTAAAAACCCACCAGGCACTTCAAGGGCGCTGACTTAACATAGAACTGGTAGGGATTTAATCAAAGCATCTTGACAAAAGTGGTGCTCCATGCAGGCACCCCATAGTCCCCATTTAAAATACAATTCAGGAAGGAGGAGGAATGATCATGCTCTGGGCCTCTATCCCAGGATGTACTACTCTGGACCCCTGTTCATTTTTCAAGCGCTCAAGTTCAGAATGAACTACCCTGAGCCTCTTCATCAGCTGTCAAGTGGTTAAGATCAGGATGAGCTAGTAGGATCAGGTGTATTGACACCATATGATCTTATCCTGTTGGTGCCAGTTGATGTGTTTTACACTTAGCCCAACTTGTATTCAAAAACTGAGTAAGATCTGTTAAAGTTTTTATCCGGCTGATCTGATCATGTTGGCGCCAGTTGGAGCGTTGTCCCTCACTGGTCCAACATGCTTAACAAGGGCTTTTTAATAATAAAATAAAAATAGTTATTTATTTAATATACTAAAAATAATATATAATTTAAGAAAATGGCCAATATTTGATACTTTTCTAAATTCTTATCAACCAGTGACTACTGATGAGGATAGAACAAAAAGGTTTTATATTATTCTCAACCGTGCTCCTCATTATATAAGTTGACTAATTCAAGGGGTACTGATGACTTATGCCAAGGATAACCAAAACACAAAGTTGGTAATAAAGGTTGATTATTCTCAGTAGGCCCTGCATTCAGTTGCCCTCCACCGCCTATGTTCTTACTGGCAACTAGTGCTGACAACACCTCTTACCAAATATCTTTATTGTATCTGCTCTATCTACCTTTGGCTCATACAATCCCTGCTACGTTTGGCTCTATCTTGTCTTTACAAAGCTATGGGCACTTAAATATTTGTTAATTATCTGGTTAATACCAAACTATATTAAACTATCTGGTGACACCCGCTCATCCTATACAGAAAGATGCCTAAGTTTCTAACATCAAATAATGACAAAAATAAAACTTTTAAGATCTCACAGTTTTATTCACACCATCTACTTTGGCCCATAAATCTCCCGCTATGTTTAAATCTTTTTTACATAACTATGGGCACCAAGATCAAATTGCTTCTTTTGCTCAAACCAAACTATGCCTGAATATTCTGATGAACCCATTCTTCCTACTCAGAAAAAATGCCTTGGCTCTTGACCCCTAGTTGAGGATTAGAGGGAGTTCTATTGGAATTCGCCATCTTCTGGGTAAAGCCTCTAACATGAGGTCAGGACTCATAAATTTATAAATAGATGAATGCCAAATTGTGCTCCTCATTAACTTGAGTTGAGACAAATTTATATATCAGGGATCATCCCCAATAACAATTGTTAGTAATTTGTATGAATTAACTGTTTTAAGATTCTCAGGGAGTGATCCAAATGCAACTTATGCTTAAATGTTTTCGGGGTATGAAGCTGAAGATAATAAATCAGTAAATTACTTGTGATTTATTATTACTAGCTACATTTTTCGTTATTGTTGAACTAAGCCAAGATCTTTTTTATTAGAATGATGAGTACAATAACCCTCTATTGCTTAGTAACCTAATTACCTTTCGCTTATCTTAAAACCTTTCTCTCTACTCACTTTTAGTCCAATAGAACTATATATTTTGTGAGGCATTATCTAATATATTTCATTTCTCATATACTCCAATAGTCCTATTGTAGGCACTTCTGCCCTTTAGGACTACTAGCTTAATGCACTTCAGGGTCCTGACGCAACAAAAGACTGGTTATGATCTGATCCACTTTGTCTCAAAAGTTATAAAGATGGTTTTAGGATGATTTCCAGATCACTAAATGGGGTAGAGATTTTATAATGGAAAAAACCTTATTACCCTACATTGAGGCGATTTAGTTGAGATTGCATGTAATTCAGGAGTTGCCAATAATTGAAGTATTGCATTCTCCGAATCTCTTCACTGAAAGAGATTGGAGTTTTATAAAAGTCAATTAGCCAAGTATGTAAAGTTATAGATAGGTAAAGGGCTGGAGTAGCTCTTTATTAATGAATTCCTTCCACCTGTATTAATGGTAGAGTTAGGTGGCAATTGATGCATATAGCTCTCATTATAGACTACTCTAACTTGTTCAAAATGAAATAATGGTGGAGCATACCTTTTTCATATTAAGTTGGAACAGCTAAAGCTTGTCTTTAATTATTTTGTCCACAAAGGATGATGGCCTGGTAATAAGGAGTTAGGTAGTATTCAAGAAGTAATTGATCCCTAATTTATTATTCTTAGTTGATGGGTCATTAAGACTCACCTCCATGGAAGCTAGTAAATTTAAATTACTGATGCAGCAGAAGATTCTTCTAAATGTACGTTGACCACCCATCACTGAGTCAAGGAGATTCTCAGTAGGAAGAATGTTCTTTGACAGAGTCACTGTTGATAATAGCAGTTATCAAGTTTCACCAGGGACTCAGGGTTTTCTGGCAGGATGCACCATAAATTTGTTATGGCTCAGTAGAAAACAATCTAATTTCAAGCATAAAGCCCAGGGTACTCCAAGACCCTAGATTAATTTTAATATAATCAATGGATAGTTTGTCCTAAACTATCAAATATTCTTTATTTAGTGAGTATTAGTGACAAAAATATCAAATATGAAAAGTAGTAACCACTTTAGTCTTTGCTTTGATCACTTTTTTAATTGAATTTGATATTGAATAAATTTTTATACTTAACCGCCCTTTTACCTACGCTGCTCATAGCCTATGTCAACTAAATTGACGCCTGCTGACCCTGCATGGGTGGTGGTGCGCCGCCTCCTGGCGTTTATTGGCCACTGCAAAAAAGCCCTTGGGCTAGCCCAGCTAGCCCATAACTCCTCTGGTTATATGTCCTGCCTTGAGACCTAGCCCACCACTTGCACGCTCCCCAATGGCGCTCATAAGCCCCCTTGCTCCCTTGGAGCAAACTAAATTTGGACCTTTGGGCTTATGACTGAAACCTCTTCCCCTACGTGAGCGCAGCCATCTTCAAGATGGCCAAGACGGTTTACAAACCTGCAGAATTCATAGATTTCTGAACCTTTAAGCAGTACTTTAATCTTGGCTTCTCTTGCAAAGCCCACGCCATGGTAACAGCAAGCTGACTTTAATCTAATAATATACCAGTCCTGAACAAACAAACCTGCTTGCCAGATGAGCCATATTGGTGGTCCAGTTTTCTGTCTTTCCCTACCACCTCTCCCCAAATGGCTTTGTCATGAACTCACGGATGGTTTGGCTGCTTCTGGAGCTGACACTGAGTTGTAGTTTGTGGTTTTCAATGACGCTGATTATCTTGCTTGGCCTCATACATCTGCGACAATTCATTCCTTCTGTTGGGACACCCACCTTGTGATACCTCCCACACCATGATCAGATCAGCCCTTGAGCATCCCTTTGGTACACACATTGAAAAATGCCATACCATCTGTACCTTGTGCTTTGAACTTGACCACCTAAAGCACAAGTGCTAGTGGTTTCTGAGAAGCTGCTTATGCTGCTCCTCCCTCTAGTGTAAACCACATTAATATTTAATTAATTTTCTTTTATTGGAGAATTGATTCTTCCTCCTCACACCTTTGTATGCCAGAAATGCTTTCACCGCTCTACTCAACCAAGCTTTAACTTCCAAAACCATTACTGAGAAGATGGCGGCTCAAGTGCCAGCGGATTGCCATAGTCCACTGTGTAAATCAATTATCATCTATCAGCTCACCAACTCATGTAGCTGGCCCATTGCTGGCTATGTTGAATCTTTTGAGGCTCTCAAAAGAATTGATAGTCCAGGCTGAGTTTACAGAATAAACCTACAATGATTGTTGGAGTTATTCACTCAATTACCCAATTATACTCCCCGCCACAGTTTCTGTCCTAAAACGGATTTCCCGCTTAAAAATAATCATTAAAAGTCTGTCAAAGCATCTGCTGCCTCATTATCTCCCTCCACCAATAAGCCCCCATATAATGATTAAGCACCTTTTAAGGATTAACCATCCTAAATTTCCTCAGTGATTTCCCCTGAAAATTTGAAATTTGATATTGAGGACTCACATTTGCAGCTGGTTGAGTGTGCGTCAGCGCGCCAAGACATTCACTATATGATTGTAACTACTCAAAAACCCTCCAACTAAATAAATTACTCACATGTGTTTCCAGACACATCACCTTCATTGAACACGAAATTTACCAATAAATTGAGGCAATTCACACCGCTGGACTCATTGATGAAGAGAACCCGCCCTTTTCTCCTTCTGACCCACGCCGCTGACACTCCAACCCTTATTTGTCTGCCTTTGCCCATCACCTGAAGAAATTGGCGCCAGATGAGAATCCTTTATCCCTCTTCTCCTTCAAGTATGGATGCTTTGACTAGTGACGTGATATCATTTATTTATTTGAGGCAAGCTGGCTAGGGGATGGACATTACCGAAATAGAGAAAGTATCGACATGAAACCTGAGAAGGGTCAACTCTGTCATAGAAAGTTTTTTTTTCACCTCCAGATCGGGACTCAGATTTTTCTGGTTATGTCATGGGTAAGGTTTTCGTGTTATTATACCTACTAACCGCCAATAGCTTCCTTCGGCTGGCACCCCGATTGATGTGTGAAGGGCGGGAATCGAACCTGCAACCTTCAGGTTGGTAGCCGTACGCCCTACCGACTCGCCTTCCACCCCCTAGTGACGTGATATCATATTATTTTTAATTTTTTATCTTATAATCCCTTTGTTTGGCACAATGCAAAATATGTATATGTGTGGAGGACCCCCTCTTGAGTTAGCACCAAAAGTTTTAAATAGTAAACTCTTTACTTATTGGGAGTAATATCTATGGGCTGAGGACAAATTCTACTGGTAAACACCAGAGAATTATGAGATAATGTCTTTATCCAACTTGTTCTCCTCAAGTTTGGTGAACTTCATAAAACTCTTTTTAAAAAGTATCTAATAAATATTTTATATTTAGTTCAAACACTGATAGTTGAGGTAATTAACCTTTAATTTAGGTTCAAAATCTTACACCATAAGTGATTAACTTTCCAAATTGGGTTTAAATTCTACCATCAGAGGTTATAGATTCCACAAAATGGGCTGAAATTCTAACAATGTTAAAGACAAAACGCTGCTGCCTTTCAAGTATGATGGATTGTTTAAGAAATGAGATCTAGAAACACTTCAAAATTGCTGTCAGGATTATTCAAGTGAATGATCCTCAGTATTTTTATTGAAAACCATGAATCTCCCTTGACTGAGACTGACACTGAGGGCATCAAGGCGCTGCTTACGCATCACATGCCTATCTTTACCACATCCCTTTCCAATGACAGGAGTAAACATAATCTTCATACATAGTGACTACTCACCCCAATTCTTTGATGACTATTCCCAGTAAAACTCCTATTAATTGGTTTGCAATCCATTAGCTACATCTTATTATATCCCTGCAACACCCTCTTCTTGTGCCACTCCAGCAGACAAAGGCATTTCTTTATCTCTCCTCATTTACTATTGCCCCAAATTAAGATGGGATTAACGCGGGTCCTCCAGCCCAGCGAACATTAAAGTCAATTATATGTGAGCCCTATAACTAACCTAGGCTTGATATGAATGGGAATATGCACAACTTTATAGGCCTATCTGAGATTTTAAGATGGTGACTTTAAAGAATAGCTGGTAACATTATTTAACTAATTGAATTCTGAAAGCCAATAATTAGTATATAATAATAAAAAATGTTGGCATGACTTCACCATAATGCCAGGACCTCCTATCCAATAATTCAGCAGATCAGAAAGGATTACTACCCAAAAACAGATCTTTTAACATCTTCTTAAAATAAGTTTCTTTCTGCTTAATATCACTTCAAGTGAATTTTTAAAAAGAGTTATTTTTACCACCGCCGTCTGGCCACATCCATCTTCCTGAAAAGTTCACAGATCCGCCGCCTGCTGCTCCAATGTGAGGTAGTGGTGCTCCACCACCTAGCATTTTCTGCCCTGCGGGCAAACACGTTTGCATGGGGTCAAATAGCTCATCATCTTCTTCCAGACGTTTTGTCCCCCACGTGACTTAGTGCTCCACCTGGCGTGCATCCGCCCTTCTTGCCCCATCCTCTCACCCTCCATCATTCCAGTATCCAATTTTACCTATTAATCGACTACAGGCGTCTATTCCTGTATGCTCACAAGGCAATTATCAAATTGGCCACTGCCATGTTTGCGCAAGCTGGCTTTGTCAATTTCCGCCCATTTAAGGGCTATTTTAACATAGGCTTACAGAATAAGGAGGACGCTGCAGCAGCGGCTTTAACTCCCCTTAATCTATAAAAATACTCCCATCCCTACTACCCATACTTTCATTCCTTCAGACACCACATTGGTGGTGTCCTTTGCATCCCTCCCATCTCACCTCCCACCCCAGATTTTATATGACCAATTGATGGCGGGGCTTCTGGATTATGGGACACATCACAACCTTTTCTTCACCATTTCTTCTGGCGCAGAGTACCTTGCTGCACCTCGCGCCATTGCCACAATAATCCCACACCACCCTGACATAGCCCAAAAAATCCCCGCATACTCATATGGCAGCAGCACCTGAGCATTTCTTTTAGGGTTGGGGTGGGTAATAGTCATCAAATTTGTGTCCTCTATTTTGGAATTGACCATTAAAAAAATCCTGCTCCTGAGCCATTTCCTCTGGTGCGGATTCTGAGCCATATTCAGCGGATTCTGAATGAGACGTTTTGTTGCCCCCTCCCACTTAATGTTCTCGTTTGATGGACCAGAGTGGGAAATTGGCCCCACCAAATCACCCGTCCACATTATCCCCCACCCAATTTCACCCACGCCTATCAGAGTCAGGCCTGGACCACCATTTGCACCCAAGCAGCCACTTGACTCCTACCCACCTAAAATCTTCATCCATTATTCTTGTGAACCAAAGTCCATGTAACCTATTGGCTGAGATTAACAAATCAGGTAATGGTATCACATATGAGGAATCTGGTGAACCTCTAAGCCAACTCAATTATGGTTGGTCCAATTTACAGTTTCTATTTTGAAAAAATTCCATCCCCCAAGCGATTCACTACTAAACCCAATGCCATCCCCTACCAAAGTGACCACCAGCTCGCCTTAGCAGCAGTGGCCTCGCCCAATTGCCCTAACCTACGCAAAATAGTGGCCCAATCAGTTTCTCAATACCATCAAGGGCTGAACACACTCGCCTTCACCCTGATTTCCCCAAAGCTGCATGAGGTAGAATCATCAAGTTGTTTAAAGATGCTGAAGCTTATGTCATGCATGTGGCAAAACTAGCAAATTTTTACCTATCTTTAAAATCGCCTGGCAAGATATTACCACTTTTGCCCAACTCCCTGAAGCCTCCTTCAAGCTGAACATCATCTAGCGGAATTTTTTGAAGCTATCTTCCAAGCTGAACTAGGAGATGAGAACCAATTTATCACCACCATCCACCCCACCATGCTGATGCTCCAGCACCCTGGCTCTCCGCTTTTGTCTGTTTCTACAACTATACTGATTCTGTCATGATGAATAAGTCTGTAGAAGAGCTTCCAGACCCCCTCACTCTCTGCCATGGTGGGTTAATAGTATTCCGCTCCCTGCCTGGTTAGAGATTTTGTTTTTGGAATTTTGTTCTGTTCATTCATTTCTTTGGTTCTCTTGATCATCAAGTATCAGTAATGTCCATCCTCTGGTCAGCAGCCTCAAATAAATTTTAACATCTTCTTAAGATGAAGTGTCAATGGAATTTTTCTCTAGTTTTTTCTACTTTGAGTCGCAGACGCTATCTGTGGCCCAAATTATAAATGACTTTAATGCGCAGATCACCCTTCTCCATTCCAACAAACATTACAAGTTTTTTTATTGGGTTTGTTAACATTTTAAATTATGAAAAAGTATTACTCAAATTTCAAGTGTTCTCCCCCAAAGAGCTGCTATTTTTAAGGCGCCTTACAGAAGTTGTTATGAGCTTTAAGGTGGCCTTGAATGACTCTCCTTGCTGAAAGTATAAACTGACTAATCTGGGCCCTCATTTTGGTAAGCTGAAGTTTGATCCATGACTTGTCACATCTGCAAAAGAATAGGGCACTATGCGAATGAATGCCCTTTATGATGTCAAAAATTTAAAAATACATGTGATAAACCAACCAGCTGGTAATTGTAACAGTTGTAATTATCCTAATTTTGACCACCATAAATAAAATCGTTTGGCGCACCAACAGTGCCAAATTATACCAACGTTGAGTAGTTAGGGGATTTGATGCACCAACAGCACCATAGTACGTCAAGTTAGTTTTACAAAATTGATTAGTGGTTGGTATGACCCAACCATGAAAAACTCTTCAAATGCGGAATTACAAAAAAAACAGGTAAGAGAGGTATGCAAACCCTGAAACAAACTTTATATCTCATTAATTACTAAAAAGGAGACAGCCAAACAGAGCTTGTCTGGGACAAATGACAATGGTCCACAGAGAGGGACAAAGGTGAAAGAACTTCAAAGTGAGCCTCAGAATTGGCAGGTGCAATTTTTTATAATTGCTCTTTAGGGTCCCCACACAAACAATTGATCAGGCTCATATGAGCCTAATCAATAATCTGGGTGAGGCACAACTCAGCGCTCAAACCTGACAAAAACCAAAAATCTTAGTAAAAAAATTGACACAGATTCAAAAATCTAAACCTGAGTTGAAATGCAACAGTCAAGACAAACTCAATTGTTACAGTAATGACTTGATAAAAATTAGCGGAGTAGTCAAGGATATCCTACTTCCACTTAATCTAAAAGTGCCACTTAAAGAAAAGCCCAAAGAGCCGCTAAGTGGTAGTATATTGGGTAATGACAAATATGAGTCCCCGCCTCTCACTCCATCAAGTAGTTGGCAATAATTTGAATTTTTGTGACATTCTATCCACAGAGGGAACTTGAGGCTGAACCAGCAAAAAATTAGTTGTGAAGACTTAGCCAGCAATTGGAGAAACTTAAGTTTTTGGTAACCTCTATATATGGATTTAATCTAAATGGGGTCTTAGATCATACCAATTAGAGCATTAGGGAATCAAGCGTTCAGCTGTGTGAAAAATTACAGTCTTATTAAGGTAAAGTTGACAATCTCATTTTAAACTTAGTAAACATTTCTGATGCCTATTATTCTAGGTTTTCCTTCCCAGATTTTCTCTTTGAAAACAGTCTGTTCTATGGCTTTTTGTACCCCACCATTAGCTTATGGTTTTAGGTCTGCGCAACTAGACCTAGCTAATTTGCCTTCCTTGATATTACATTAATTATTCCTAATGTAAGAGCTATAATGGATAGTGGGGCACCAATTTGTATTTTTACCACAAAATTAATTTTGAATACTTTGCCTCATGCCCTATTTTGATCATCATAAACATTATGGATCCTTGGACCCATATTAACTACATTTGAAGGAACTTATAGTGCTGATGCTGCATCTTGGCTCACTAGTGATATAAGATTTGGCCATTGCTTTACAAAATCAAAATTACAACTTTTTATTGGGACCTCATTTATGAGACTACAGGATACTCAATTTATTGGGGGATGCCCCACTAAGGGGCATAACCTGCCTATGCGCTGATACCAGATTGGGATCCCCATTAACTTGAGTTACTCCAAATTTAAAGTATTGGGGATTGGCCCCAATAATATTTAAAAATATTAACTTGACACCGGCAACTAATGCTGAGGATGGCAAAACTATCAGGCCATGAAGAAATTATATCTTGACATTGGCCCTCAAGCAAATATCCCTTTTAGGATTCACCAGTGACAATGCCAAAGATGATCCCAATCCCCTTCTGTAATAATTAGTAAGTTATATTTATTTTTTTGAGGAGTGGTAGCATAATGGGGTAGTTCCTGCTCCATTATGGGTTGAGCTATTATTGACACAGGTTTAAAACCAACACAGGCTAAAAAACTTGGTGTGGTATATATGTCCCAAGGTTGACCTTCTTTGTTTACTTTTTATATTTATTTTGTTGTATGTAATCAATGCTGACACTTTCCCACTCCCAATTCCTTCCTTTCCCAATCCATCAAGGTCCTTTAAATCCCTTGAGGATCATTCTAATAAAACCACCATTCCTCAACTATCTCATTTTCATTTCTAGCTTCACTTAAGCCTATAATGGCCTATTAGATCGCTGGGGGCTTTGGGGCTCTGACTAATAATGGCGCATTTTGGAGTTGCTCCCCCGTGGCCTGAAAATTGGTGCTCCCTTCCAGGTGCCCCAAGTTCCCTGCAAGAGCTAATATCAGAAGGAGAAAGGCGGTCACTGCCAAGGGCCTTTGCCTGAGGTTACCCTGGGCCTAAACAACCCTAAAGCTATGTCCTGGCCTGGCCTCTCACCAGAGGGCAAGCTAGGTTGGAAGCATTAGGGTCAGTCAGAGAGTCCCCCGGATGTTCTGATTCTGATACTGGGCAGACAAGCCCAGGTTACCCTGGCCCCTGCCCCAAGAGGACAAGCCAGGATGAGGGTGGACTAAGGGCCCCCAAAACAAGCCTTGGTGGACAATCCCAGGTTACCAGGGTTTGATCCCCGATGCCAGCTCTTATACTGATGCTGGCCCTAGCGCCAATGCTGGAACCTCCTCTCAATGCTGGCCCAAGCACTGATGCTGGGTGTCAATCCCAATACCAGGCCCTCCTACTGATGATGGCCCCTACACCAATTCCAGCCCCATCAATAATGCTGGGTCAATCCAAATGCTGGCTCTACGCCAATGGCCCCACCTTGACATCAACCCCTAGCTGAGGCTTGGAAGGTATTCTGTCAGGATTCTTTATTTATTGAGGGAAGCCTAACTAGGGGTCACAACCAGCCTATGTGAGGATGCCGGATTGGGCTCCCCTTTAACTTAGGCTAAGCCCAATCTGAAGTATTGGGATTAACTCTGGAAAAATTAATAATTATTAATTTAACTCTAATGACTAAGCTAAGTATGTTAAAATTATTGGTTGCAGAGAAATTATATCTTGATGTTGGCCCCCGACCAATAACCCTTTACATTTCACTGGCAAATAATGCCAAAGATGATCCTCAATCCCCTTATGTAACAATTAGTAATTTATAAGTATTTTGTTGTTGGAAATTGATGATAACACTTTCCCACTACCAATTTCTTCCTTTTCAAAATTATCAAGGTCTAATAAATACTTCAAGGATCATTCAAATAAAGCCACCATATCTTGCCTATCTCTTTTCGTTTTCAACTTTAATTAAGGCCTTAATGGACTATTAACTCGCTGGGGCTTTGAGGCCCTGGCTAAATATGGGCGCAGGTTGGAGTTGCCTACCGTGGCCCAACAAGGACCTACATTAATAAAGGATGTTTTGAGGAAATTATGTTAAAAATGTAGAAAACTCCGCTTTATTGTAATTGAAAGGACAGGACTTAAGCCCCAAAATTAGGCGCTTATTGATATTTCCAATAAAGATGGAATAGTGCTGATTAATCATCAAAAGATCTGTGATTGGACTGAAATGTTGCAAACTGTTGGAAGTTTAATAATACTTTGCTTGCAGGTGCTTGGCCCAGGAGTTCAACAATGTAATTGTAGCAGGAGAATTAGAACTTTAACTTCTCTTTTAGATTTTTAGGTAGCTATAAACCACAAGATATAAGCTTTGACAGTGAAAACAGATAAAATTCATAATAATAAAGCTTAGTAAAATAAGTGATGTTTATTAAATTTGTGCCTCCTTTTTAGTAAGCTAATTTGAGGCTACTCATGAGAAAATAGGAAATTTGTAATAAGCAGTGGGGGGTTTAATTTGGCTGAATTAAAATTTGTCTTATCAGATCTCTTGAGAATATTTTCCTTCAAAATTTATGGAATATTGGGTGGTAAGTTGACAGTAGGGATGACAAACCCATTCAGTAACATTTTATTGCTGGCAGACATTTGCCCTCGCCACTGAAAAATAAGAATGTTGCAGGTCAAATTTATCCAAAAAGGGAAAATATCATACAAATGCAATTCTACGATGCCCTTAAAAGCGATTTTAATAATAATGTTGAGAATATTGGCCAAAAGACCCTGAAAATCTCGGTGAAACCCTGTTAATTGGGGTAACACTGTATTGAAACCTGCACAGGCAACTAATGTAAAATCGATTAAGATTTCTCTGACCTTGCAACAGACCTTGAGCCAACCATCAGAAGGTATGCCCCCAACCACCAGCAAGTCCTTCACAGCACCTACACGGGGGCCACCCTCTTTTATAGGCGTGGCGGAGGTCCTCCAAGGTGGAAGGATTTTGTTAAGCGGTAATTGGGTTAAGTTTAACAAAACTTTTCCTCTTGGGTACATTCTGCCCCAAAACCCCAACTATCATTTCCCTAAAACATAACTCACATTTCCTAAGATTTTATAGGATCATATGCCATATTTTCTAATTTGGAAGCATCTAAGCTATTCTGAACTTATCCTCAAATTTCCCCCGACCCTTGAAGCATTTTAAATATTGATTGCTTGGATAGCAAAAAGGGTCGTTTTTTCTCTTATCACGCTCCTAATAAAAATCTGTAAAAAACCAGTTATTTTAGAGCTTTATGTTTTTTAATATTTTTTATAAACTTTTGAGGAAACCAGCAGGCGTGAAGCACTAGTGAGCAAGAATTGACTGGTTTCCTACATTTTGATGCCTACTACTGGGGACTCCTGTATGCCATCTAAAATGACCTCTATTCTAGAATCAAGGCTAGGTGCATTAGAGAACCAACTACCCAATGCTTTGGCTCGCCTCAAAAGACTTGAGCAGCACTCTCCTCAAAGCCCTCATGGGCCCTCCCCTATTATGGTTAACTCTCCATTTAGGGACAAGTTCACACCTGGTGAAGGCAGTATCGCCTCCTTCCTGTATTTTTATGAATCTGTAATGGAAGAAGCTACTGATCTCAAAAACAAGTATATTATTCCCTGCTTGAGTCGGATGGATCAAGAAATCATAGTTCCTAAAATGACCATTCTTACTACCTGGGCTGAGGTAAAACAAGCGCTGATTGACGAGTTTGGTTCCCTACAAAGATTACAACGGTTAAAACAAGCCTTTATGTGCCTTAGCCTACAAGCGGGGGAATTGATCCCCTCGTTTGTTGAGCGATTCTACAGCAAATCTCAACCTCTGCTAATGGACAAACTGCTTCCGCTAGATGATGCTATTGCAGCTATAGTGGCTAGCTTAATGTTTTATCCTTCTTTAGCCATGCATATCTCCTCAGTTAAGCATACCTTTCAAACGATACAGGATATCAAAGAGGAATTACTAGCATTGGCTGACTTCTATGAGCCTAAACCTCAACAGAAAGCTCAAAAGCGACAAATTACTCCTCCCCATGTGAGGATAGCCAGGAAACATTGGCCGTTATGGAGCAGCGCTCTCTTCTAGATTCAGGATCAAAAGTGCAGCCAGCGTATTCAGTTATCGCTTTGCCTGGTTCTTCTCTACCTAAGCAGTCTACTAAGGTGAATAACGCATTACACCTATCTAAGCCGCAGCCTCAATCATTTTCAGCCTCAACTTCAGCCGCGCCTTGTTCAAAACCTGCTGTTATGGGGCAGCCCAAGCTGATCTCTCCAAAGGCAAACATAAAGCCATTACACTTCATCGTATCCCCCAAAAGCTGGTACAACCATAATGCTCCCTTCAAAAAGCAAACGGGTAGATGAGAGTGATAAAACTCTTCCATGTGAGGAAATTAAGCCGGTTTCTCAGCCTTCTTTTAGTAACTCGTTGAGGTGCATTGAAAATTCTTCTGATGACGAGACTGAAGGAGGTGATAAAGATGCAGGCTATTATGTTTTGGGTACTACAATGGAAGTGAAGGTTCTGGAGAGGTTGAGGCCTGAAAGGATTGATATGGCTATAATACCATGACGAAGTTATCTTCAACAGTTGTTAAAATTTCAGAGGTTATTGATACCGCTAGTGATGCTGACCAGCTTATTGGGACAGTTCTTTGCTCCACTCAGCAGGTCCATACCCTCCAATCTATGAACGATAATTACCCTGCAATGGCTCAACGACTTGCCTCCACTCTCCATTTGAAGGAGGTCCTCGTCCTTTCCCCTACTTTTGGTATCACAATAACTAAGGTAGAGGTTGTTATCAATATAGTGCGTGTCCTAGCCGTCCTTGATACAGGTTCCCCAGTGAACATAGTCTCATCAAATCTAATCGTTAAAATTAAGTTGACACCTGACCTGGACTATTTACAAGAGCTTAGAACTTCAGGGCCTAACAATACATGAGCTATTGGAGCCTACTCTTCTCTACTCATACGAATTGGGAAGCTCCTACCTGCTGCCCCCGCTGTAGCATTAGACTATAACGCTTATGACCTACTCATTGGCATGCAATTCATGATTGAGTATCACGGAATCATCAATATGAAACAGGGATTTTTCTCCCTTTTAATTATAAAGTTCCTCTAGTCTTTACAAATGATGAGCCTAAGAAGAAGGAATATACATGTGTAGTTGAATAACCTTCTTCCGCCCTCACCCTTAAATATACCACATCAGGAAGAAACTCTAAAAGCTGCCTGTATCTGTGGATGGTTCAGAAGGCATTCCATTGTATGTGTCTGAGGAGGTAGTAAAAGCGGGTGAACAAAAGGTGATAGACACCAAAATTACTATTACAAATCCCCCGCAACTGCCTTCTGCACTTAACTAGCATTGATGGAATCAGACCTGTGAAACCTCAGGTGTTGCCAGCTATCCTAGACCCTGCCTACCAGCGTCTTATCAAACATTTGCTGAGGAATCTAACCAATAAGGGCATGGTTGTAAAGAAGCATCAAGAGATTGGAAAAGCCCTGTTGCTTCCCATTGATGATATCTACCAAGCTTAATATTTTGAGTCTATGCTAGATATGGGACTACCCACTGACCAAATAATATGCGCTTTGCCCACCGTTCAGATTTCTGATAACCTAACTCCCTATGAACATAATAAAGTTCATTCCTTACTGGAGTCCTATAGTGACATTTTCTTCAAATCCAATACTGACTATGGGCATATGAAGGGCTTGTGCCACTCTATAAATGTCTGTGATGCCAAGCCTATTTGATCAAAGCCTTATTGAAAATCAAAAGTTTAGGAGCTCCAGATGAGGACGGAGCTTAAACAATTACTGGACGCAAGCCTGCTGGTGCCTTCTCAAAGTCCCTGGCCATCATCACTATTACTCATAAAAAAGAAGAATGGTGGACATCAAGTAGTTATGGATTGCCGCAAGCTGAATAACCTCGCCAAGAAGGACAGCTACCTAAATCCTATAATTGATGACGAACTGGTCCAACTTTCTGGGTTTAAGTTCTTTTCTGCCATGGACTTGGCTAGCGGATACTGGCAAATGGATCTCTCTCCTCAAGATCAGGAAAAGTGTGCGCTCATCTGAAGTGAGGGTCTCTTCCAACCTACCCAACTACCACTTGAGTTGTGCAGTGTGCCCGCATCTTTCCAGCAAGCCATGGAATTGGCTAGCGGATACTGGCAAATGGACCTCTCTCCTCAAGATCAGGAAAAGTGTGCGCTCATCTGAAGTGAGGGTCTCTTCCAACCTACCCAACTACCACTTGGGTTGTGCAGTGTGCCCGCATCTTTCCAGCAAGCCATGGAATTGGCTAGCGGATACTGGCAAATGGACCTCTCTCCTCAAGATCAGGAAAAGTGTGCGCTCATCTGAAGTGAGGGTCTCTTCTAACCTACCCAACTACCACTCGGGTTGTGCAATGTGCCCGCATCTTTCCAGCGAGCCATGGACCATATCTTTCAGTATATGAAGCTTAGTTGCGTAATTGTATACCTAGACAATATTAACATCTTCTCCCAAACTTATAATGAGCACATTTCTCATTTAAAGGTAGTGCTCCAACGCTTATGGGCCTCTCATATTAAGCTGAAGCCCTCCAAATGTACATTCTTCCAGAAGAAGTTGAATTCCTGGGTCACGCCATCTCATCTGATGGGATCCAGCCTCTCAAAGATAAGGTTGAGGCAATATCCAAGGTGCCTGCTCCCAAAACCCTCCGCGATATTCAGCTGTTTTGGGTATGATGGGGTACTACCATCAATTCATCCTCAAATTCGCTCAACTCAGAGAGCCCCTTGTACGACTTTTAACTAAGAACACCCCTTTCTATTGGTAAGCAGAACAACAAGCTGCTCTTGAGATGTAAAAAAGCTGTTGAAACAATGGCCTATCCTGTGACACCCTGATTATAGTAAGCCCTTTATTCTGTTTACTGATGCTTCCAACTACGCAGTTGGAGCTATCTTAGCTCAACTGGACGAGCATTTGGCTGATTACCCCGTTTCATATTTTAGCAAGCTGCTCTCTAAGGCTGAACGCAACTTTAGCATCACGGTTAAGGAATGCCTGACCATTCTGCTTGCTGTTAAACATTACTGATCTTTTTTATATGGGACCTCATTTAAAGTGGTCATTGATCATGCCCCTTTAAAGTGGTTAAAAATATGAGGATCCCACTGAGCGGCTGGCACGCTGGCTTTAAAGCTCCAGCACTATAATATGACCATTGTACACCGAGCTGGGACAAGCCACATGATTGTCAATGGGTTGACTTGGCTGCCCATAATTTATCTAGATAATAGTGAAGTGGAGCGGCTACTTGATCTTCTAGTGATACCTGATGCTTGAAGGATGAGGATGAAACAGCTCAGAAGATGCTAGATCACTATTCCTGTAACACGAAGGTGGATAATAGCCATCTATACAAGAAAGTTGTGGTGAACTGGTTACCTTACCTCTGACCTTCAGAGCGAGTACCTGTCATTTTGGAATCTCATACCCTTCTAAGACATAATGGAGTGCAAAAAACCTATGAATAAGTAAAAGAACGTCACTTTTGGGAGGGAATCATGAGGACCATTGTTGAAGTCTTGGATGTCTGTTTAATATGTAAAAAGCAGTCCATATCAAAATAAAAGTACCTATATTAGCCTACCACCCTTCAACAGCCTTTCCACACAATAAGTCTTGATGTGGTTGGCCCTCTTCCCCAAACTACAGGTGGAAATCGATTTATATTGGTTAGTATTAATCACTTTACCAAATGTGGTGAGGCAGTGGCTATACCAGCTCAGACGGCTAAGTACACGGCCACTTTCCTCCACCAGTATAACTTTACCTGACATGGTTGCCCCTCAAATCGCTTTGTGATAATGGTAAAAGCTTCACCTCCTGAGTGGTGAAGATTTTTGCAACTTCCATGGGCACCCAACAGCTCTTTTCCGCCCCTACAACCCTTCAACCAATTGTACGGTGGAAAGAGCAAATGGGACGCTGGTTTCTATATTACAGAAAATTGATGCTTCAAATCCCCTCCACTGGGATCAGTAATTGCCAAGTGCCCTCATGGCATACTGCATCAGCTATCATTCAATCCTTAAAATTTCGCCTTTCTGAGTATTTTATGGGCGAGAACCTGGGGTTCCAGCTTTACTTTCCAAAGATATGTAACTGATAAGACTGATCCTGAGAAAGCTATACAGAAGCTAACTAAGCATATCATACAGTTGCAATATGAGGCAATGACCAACTTATCACAGACAGTCACAAAAGAGGGTTAAGCCGCAAATGAGCTCCAGGACTCTCTTCCTTTTTACAAGTATCAACTTGGTGCTTAATTATCATAATCTTATCATCCCCAGAAGGGAGAAACTTGGGTCCATCTGGGAAGGGCCATTCTCAATTATATATAAGTGAGGAGATGAGTACTCAATCAAATCCCTCACTTCTGGAGTTACTATAACCTGGGTACATGGACGCTTTCTCCAGCCTTATTCTCCCCCCAACATTCTTGAGGGGGTGATGTCAGACATCTGCCCTTGTCACTGAAAAATAAGAATGTTGCAGGTTGAATTCAGCCAAAAGGGGAAATATCATACAATTGCAATTCTTCAATGCCCTTAATGGCGATTTTAAATGATAATGTTGAGAATATTGGCCCAAAACCGTGGTCTATTCTCAGTGGAACGCATTAATCAAGGTAACACAGGCTTGAAACCTGCATGGGCAACTAATGTAAAATCTAGCTGTCAGTTTTCTCTGACCTTACAACAGACCTTAAGGCAACCATCGGAAGGTATGCCCCCAACCACCAGCAAGTCCTTCACAGCACCTACACGGGGACCACCCCTTTTATAGGCGTGGTGGAGGTTCCCCGAGGTGGAAGGATTTTATCAAGCGGTGATTGGTTGAAGTTTATCAAAACTTTTCTGCATCAGTACATTCTGCCCCAAAACCCCAACTATCATTTCCCTAAAACGTAACTCACATTTCCCAAGATCTGAAAGGAGCATATCCCATATTTGCTAATTTGGAAGCATCTAAGCTATTCCAAACCTTTCTCAAATTCCCAATGGCCCTTAAAACAGTTTAAATACTTATTGGTCAGATAGAAAAAAAGGTCATTTTTTTCTTATTGCGCTCCTAAAAACCTGTAAAAAACCAGTTATTAGAGCATTATATTTATATTTATTTTTATAAATTCATTTGAGGGAAACCAGAAGGCGTGAAGCACCAGCGAGCAAGAATTGGTTGGTTTTCTACAATTGCATTTCACCCAATGAGCTGTCCTAAAAATATTGGCACCTTGGGAGATTCCCAGACTTCCTAGAAGACGATTGGTTAGTAAAACAAAAGCATGACTGAAACCCTTTTCAGGTTTATAAAAGGGAATGTGTTTCTCTTAGAGATTTGCACTACAATCAAGTTAGTGCTTGGGCGGACTCTGAGGCCAGCGTCCCTATTCTTCTGAAAGATGTCCATTGCCTCCTAGATTTGATATGAAGTATTTGACAGAATGCATGAGGGAAGGCAACTACACCAAATAATCTGGTTTCACCAAGAGCTGATGGGAGTTGAATATTAATATTACAGGGAATATCTTCCCCCAAAATATACTTAATTGCTAGTTGGACAGCTGGTTTTCAGACATTAAATCTTCAAGAATTTTGGAAAAGGATTAGGGGCGAAGAAAAAGACTATGAACTCTGTTGATATAAATACCAGAAGCTTAAGGCTTAATGGAATATTCATCACCCTTTTATAAGTGATACTAAAAGCTCCTTCCCAAATGGACCCTAGCTTCTCGCTTCTGAGAGTATTGCAGGTATAATAATATAAAACTAGGTAAGAGATTTTGCCGAGGGTAGAGATGAACTGAGTTAGTCAGCTGACTGACCCTCATTATGACGGTTCTGGATAAATTAGTCATAGCATCAGTATGTATATGGATGGTGATTTGTGCCAACATCTTCATTGCCTTGTCAGGATTGCTAATCCTAGCAGAGAAGAAATCTTTGGTCAAAAGAGCAGGTACCCTAGGTCTCATCTATACAACATATGAAAGGAGACATTTTGAGGATCTGATGGTAGCTGATTTAATAAGCCATAAGGGCACTAAGCAAATAATTGTCCCAGTGGAGAGGGTCAGAGTGGCCAAATTCCTTAAGATAGATACCATGGTTCCATTTTCTTTTTCTACAGTGCCATTCATTAAAGCTTCATATCTTGGGCTGAGAAGTGCCGTTGATCTCCTAGGGAGGTAGCCAAGATCTTCACCACTCTGGAGATGATATTTTTTTAGTTTCCACAAAGTAAAACTTGGGCAACCGTGGTGGGAGAATATTTCCTTGATGTAAGAAAGTAGCAGTAGCTTTGGCATTTTGGGCTGGGAGAACGCAGCTTCAATCCATTTGGTAGTGGTCAATTTTTCCTATTATTTTTCATTTTTACTGTTACTCTGGGATAGATGGCATACCACATCTAAGCTTATTATGTGAAAGGGTTGTTGAGGCGTAGTTGGTTGATATTGATGTTTTGTCTTAAGGCGGGATTTCTTTTTGCAGGTTAGGCATGGTTTAAGACTATAATTATGGATCCATGAAGCCTTCCTAATAGTATCAATCCTTTATCCACCCATAAATATTCCTCACTCTACAATGCTAAAGATTAGAGTGAGCATCCAAGATCACCGGTACCCATTCTAAAGGTCATAAAGAGGATAGATAATTTCACCCTACTTTTTTGTATAACTTCCCACTCTCCACCTTGGTGTTGTGGGAATATCTTACTAGCATTTCATGAACGGGTTCATCCTCTTCATCACAGGCATCAGGGGTCACAAGGATATCATGTAATCGCTCCGCTTGACTATTGTCAAGGTGCAGGATAGCAGCCTAATCAACACATCAACACTAATATGACGCGTACCAGGTTGGTGCTCAAAGTTCATATAATGATGTTAAAACCTTTTAGGCCCAACGGGCTAGCCGTCCAGTGGGATCCTTCATGTTTTGTAGCCATCTTAAGGAGGGTTGATAATTATATTTTTATAAAGTTTCATAAGTAAAGGGCTGTAATGCTTAGTAGTGTGTAATACAGAGAGGCACACCTATTCTGTGACGCTGTAGCTACTTTAAGCTTTTGAGAACATTTTACTGAAGTAGGAGACCGGATAATCTACAATTTTATTATCCAATTGAACCAGGATGGCTCCAAAGGCATCGTCCAAGGTATTAAAAAAGCAAGATGAAGGTTTTACCGTAGTTGGATTGATGTAAGATAGGGCGTTTATGAAGTTATTTTCTCAATGCTTTAAAAGCGGAAGTTTATTCAGCACCCCAATAAAAAAGAGTACAAAAGCCAACAATCAGATGAGAGGCTCTTTGAGCTGAGAAAACTTGGGAATGAATTAATTGTTTTTACCCTGACATGCTCAAAAACATCTTGATGCCCCAGAGGTTTTTTGGCGCAGGCATTTTAAAAATAGTTTCAACCTTTTCTTGTAAAGGCTGGGTTTTTATGGGAAGATAGCATATCTAAAAAATAGATTATTTTGGAAGAAAGTGCACTTGGAAGGTTTTAACTTAATTTTAGACGCCCGCAGGAGTTGAAAAACTTCTTTTAGATAGATGGTATGGTTAGTGAAAGTTTTAAAAAGACTGTATGTCATTAAAAAAATCACGCAGCTTAACTTAAAGTCCCACAAGATATGATCCATTTTTTTGCTTGAAAGGATGCAGGAGCATTGCACAACCCTTGGGGTAGGCGGGTAGGCTGAAATATGCCTTCACTGAATATTAGAGTATAATTTCTCCCGGTATTGTGGAGAAAGGTCCATTTTCCATTATCTGCTGGCCAAAACAATAACGTAAAAGAACTTTAAGCCCAAGAGCTGTGAAAAAGCATCTTCAATGTGGTGGGTAGGGTAATAATATTATTGGTAGGGTTGTTAAATTTGCTGTAGTCTATCACTACCCATTAACCTCCATTCTTTAGTAAGCAAGAAAAAAGACTCTTAATAGCTTTAGGAAGGTACTAATAACCCAGCATCAGTAACTTCTTGAGCTCGGTCCTCATTTGTAACTCTTTGATCTTTAACTTACAGTAAGGTTTAGATTTAATAGGATTGGCATCAAAAACATCAATCGTCTGGCTTCAACCCTTCATGTTCCCATAATCAGTGTCAGGTTTGGAGAACATTTTTCTATAGGTATTCAATAATAAATGAAATTAACCAAGCTCATATGGGATCTTCTTCGTCTAAGATATGGACGTTAGTCAAGAAACACACCAATTAATCAGTAAGTAAGATCATATCTAACATAGACACAAATAAAATGGATTCTGTAATATCCCGAAGGGGATTAGCAGATATATCTCTATCCTCTGGTGTGCTTTTATAATGATGAGTTTATTGGTAAAATTTGAAATTAGATCTTGATGAGTCGTTGATAGGCAGGGTCTAGTATGCCTGGCAATATCTTAGGTTTTAAAAAAACTTACTCCATCAATGCTAGTTATGTTCATTAATAATGTTTGGGGTTTGTAAAATGATATTGGTAAACATCACTTGTTGCTCATTAGCCTTGATTACTGTCACCTCTGAAGCATTAAATGATAGGTACTCTTAAGGGTCCACAAAATCTGCAATTTTTTTACTCACAGACGTTGTGTAAAATAAAGATAAGGCGGAGAAAGGGTACACAACTAGGTAGGAGTATTCTTTTTTATTGGGTTCACATTTTTAGAAATCAGAGGAACTTAATAGATGAGTAAGGAGAGGTACCCTGTTTCATGATGATAATATTATCATACTCAATCATAAATTAAGTACCAATAAGCATGCCAATAGTGTTATTGTTCAAGGCCACTTTGGGGTGACAGGATGAGTTCTCAATACAAATGGGTAAGAGGAGTAGGTTACAATAGCATATGTGTTTGTGGGACCTGCATTCCATAATCCTGCAAGTATTCCAGGTCATGAGCCACCTTAATCTTCTTGAGCAGCTTCAAAGAAATAATGTTCACGGGGTAATCAGTGTTCAAGATGGCCTTAACCCGGAATTTTAAATAATAATCTCTACCTTGTTTATAGTTCCGCCAAAGTTAGGGAGAGAGCTAATACTTCTTTAAGATGGAGAGTAGAGGAAAGCTTTTTAGCTTTTCAGAATAAATACTATTATTAGACTGTAGTGTATAAACAGGTGGATTAGTCAGACCAGCAAAGAAATAACTTGGTTGGCATCACTAACGGTATCAATAATCTCAGGTTATCCCAGTACTTAGTTAAGATAGTTTTTTTGGTATCATGGCCTTATCTACTCCTTTTGGGGCTCAGCTAATCCGGTATGCTACTTTGACAGGGGCTCCTAGGAAATAATAGCCAGCGTCTTCATAACCCCTTCTGTTTTGTCATAGGAAGGGTTATCTATGCGAATTGGGTGGGTGCTATGAGGGCGGTTGAATTTAAGCTCCTCAGCTTTGCCAGCTGTCTCAGTGAGACACAAACTGCTAGAATGCCCTTTCCATCTGCAGAAGTTGCTCTTGGGCCGATCAACTGCTCTTCTAATTGTAGGAACAGGCAATTTAGCTTTTTTGGCCTTGTCCTTAAGCCCATTGTTGGCTGGTGAGGTTGGAATTCTGGAAACAGGTTTAGACTTAGGAACTTCCAGAGGAGTGCAAGGTCAGGGAGAGACGGGTAACAGAGGAGCGCTCCATTGGGGCCACTATGAGAGGCCTCTCAGTGGAGGGATTGGGGAGGAGAAGAGGCTTAATGAACGGCATTTACGAACTTTGGGAGCAGGTGGTGACAGGGAGCGCTGCCCTGTCAACGGAGGTACACTCTGACTAACAGGCTTAGAAACCCCAGGCTCACATTGATAGGGAGGTCAGGTTTGAGCTCCACTGCAGGCACTGGTCTCAGGGTGATAATCAGCACAGTAAGGGCCATAGTGATTATCATGGACTCCTTTGGCTGAGCTATGGTTGAGGAATCCTCGATAGTTAAGATTTGGGGAGTCAACACAAATTCTTGGGTAGCCTCAGCTTTATGAACATCTGCAATTTTTAGCAAATCCTACTTGATATCATGGACAATCTGGAAAAGGCGCTTAACAGAGACAAAATACCTCGCCAGGGAAGGGTGAGAAGCCAGGTCAGTTGAAATAACACCATCGTCTAGAGTTAGCATCTTTAAGGTTAGCAACAATTGGACCTCTAGGTAGAACCTCCTCATTGAAAAATATAATCAAAACTCATTTTTTGGCTAAGGCCCAAAAGGACAGTTTGCTTTTTTGTAAACTCTTCTTTGAGCCAAAATTCTTTGTAAGCGCTTCTTTCACCTTTTGCCAGGTACTAAAGGTTCCTATATGAGGAACCATTACCTCATGAGTTATGCGACTCAATCAAGGGAAGATGTACTGAATTTTTGGTGATCAGTTGTGCCATCCATGGCAGATTTATAACATACAAATTAAGGAAATACTGTCTTCACCTCGGGGTAAATTTGTCTTTGAAAGGGGGTTCAAAGGGGATGAAATTACTCCCAGTGGAGGAAGGAGAAGCAGTAGCAGCCTCATGAAAAATTGTAAAAAGATGATGTTCAATCTTTTTTGATGAGGTAAAGTGTTGGGTAATTGTTGTTCCAATGCAGATAACCTTAATTCAGCGTTTGCAGGAAAGTGGGAAAGGGAGTTCAGTTGAACTTTTTTAATTTCAAGTAAGGATTGTAGTTTACAGGGCCCCTGTAGTGAGCGCCACTTGTTGGAATCCTGGCGATACTTCGCTCACTGGTGCTTGGGCCCAAGATTTCAACAATGTAATTGTAGCAGTAGAAGTGGTACTCTCGATTTCTTTTAAAATTTTAGGGTAAATTGAAACTACAACTAGATATAAGTTTTAATTAATAGAGTTATAGATAAAATATTAATAATAAATCATAGTGAAACAAGCGATGATTACTAGTTTAGTGCCTCCTATTAGTTAAAATATTTTTGAGGCTACTCATGAGATAAGAGGGAGATTTGTAAAAAGCAGTGTAGGGCTTAATTTAGCTAAATTAAAATTTGGCCTATAATAACTCCTGAGCTTCATTTCCTCTCAAATTTGCGGAATTTTTGGGTGTAAGTTGACAGTAGGGGATGAAAACCCATATAGTAACGATTTATTGCATTTCACCTGATCAGCCATCCTAAAAAATTGACATATTGGGAGATCATCAAAATTCCTAGTATAAGATTGATTAGTAAAATATTTGCATGCCTGGAACCCTTTTCAGGTTTATAAAAAGGGTGTGTTTCTCTTAGAGATTTGCACTACACTCAATTTAGTGATTGGGTAGACTCTGAGGCCGGCGGCCTATTTCACTGAGTGATGCCATAGCCTTGAATATTTGACCAAGATATTTGGCAGAATGCATGGAGTGAAACCATTACTTCAAATGATCTGATTAAGCAGTGAGTTGATCTGGAGTTTGATAAAATAAAGACAGAGATACTTCAAAATAACTTTACTTGCTTGTCTAACTTCTGATTGTCTGACACCAACCCAGATTATGAATTAAAGGACAAACCGCTTAGAGCTTAGCTTCGCTTGACCATTATGGCTGCCCACCAAATCATAGTGGGGACTGGAATTTTATAGATCCTCACAAGGATAATATGGCAATATATCATCCCCAAATTTTTCAATCAAATTTTGTTCCTGTCACAGCTCTTGAATTTATCCATGATGAACATGGCAAAATTTAAGTCTTACAAGCTAACCTATATTACTAGTTCCTTTAGATCAAGCAACATTAAGTTGATTTTTGCGCATATTACACATAGACAAAGTACAAAGAATCCATGACTGTGACAATCTAGATGAACTTAAGCGGAGATTAAAGAATGTCATTCCATTTGTTCCCTGATCTCTTGAAAGAAAACTATATATTTTACAGAAGTTCAAAAAGAAAAACCATTACCTTTTCTCTGAGAAATTAAGGAAAATTTCATAATACAACTATGAACTGAGGTTTACAAAAGACGTGTCATACCCTATCATTAATGTAACCATCTGCTCATCCGTTTGCATCATATTGAGTGACCTAAAGCAGTAAATAAAGTTGTTAAAAAACACCAATCAGATTATAAAAACGAAAATATATATGCCCTCTAGGAGTGTGTGGTCCTCCTAACTCTTATATGATTATTAGTGATGGCTCCATTTCTTGGTAGATAACTATAGGAAGCTTATTAGTGGTACTAAAAAGATTTTTATCTGTCAGCATGCCTTGATAATTTATTAGAATGCTTTGGCAATGCTTTATGCCTATTGCTAATGGATCTAATTTTTGGGTTATTGTCATATCAGGTTGTCAGTTCTGAACAGGAGAAATTTGCCATGATTACAGCTCAACTCTTATACTAAACCAACTGGTTCCCACAGGGTTGTGTAATGCTCCTACAGATTTATAAAAAGTCAAGGATAATATTTTAGCCAATATATTAGTCTCCTAAATGTTAGCTAATCTGGATGATATAATCATATTTCCAGAACGTCTGATAAGCACTTGCAGCACTTTGAGGATGTCTTCCGCTGCCTTACTAAGGCTATTAAAACCAAGATTCGAAATGCAACCTTCTCATTGAGCAACTTAAGCCTCTTGTTTATTTTAATTACAAGCAGGACATATGGCCCCAACCAGGTAAAGTTGAAGCAATAAAAAATGATGTATCCAGCAATTAATTAAGACATTCAATCATTTATAGAAATTATAGTCTACTATTTATGGTTCATTGAGAATCTTAGTAACACTGGTAAACTTTAAATGAACTTTTACAAATAAGAAATCTTTTTGGCTAAATGGGGAATTGTCAAATGGCCTTTGTTAAAATGAGAGCTTATATGACTAAAGTATCTATATTGATTTATAGCAATTTTTATAGAGCCCTTCAATTTACAAACAGACACGTCCCTCATTGACATAAGGGCGGTGTTATTGCAAACTGATGCGGAAAAAGCCTGCGGCTTATTTTAGACAAACTTTAAATATGTAAAAAGAAATTAACTTGTAATTGAAAAGTTTGCTTGGCTGTTATCTATGTGTTTAAGAAGTTCAGGGTTTACATCCATTGGGTTTACTTTGCAATGTAACTGACCATGCTTCTCCTTGCTGAGAAAAAAATCTTAAAGATCTAGAAACGCTTCTAGCTAGATGGGCTTGAAATTGAAAACCTTGACTTCAGAAATTCTACATTACTTTAGCATGAAACACCAAAACGCAATAGTCTCTCTTGTTTGCCCAACATAAGCTTGGGGGCTGATATGGCTAAAAATTGGTTTACAAAATCTTAAATCATCAATATGGCAATGATCCCAAGGATTTTCATCGCACTCTAGAAAACTTGATGAATAGTGCTTTTGTTAATAAAAGGAAACATTATAATATAATTAAAAAAATCTTCCCTAAAGACAACTAAAAGCACTTTTTGATCATTGCTTTTATAAGGCAAAAGGTCTCAGGCATTATAAAAAGAAGCTCAAGCAGTTGAAACTAGATTACTTTGAAAATTTATGATCTTTATTATCCATGAGTCTTTATAATGTTGTCACTAATGTCAGACCAAAGTTCTTTAACAGAAAGCCTCTTATCAGTTGAGTAACCCATTTTGCATAGCACACCATCTTTTTTGACGTTATGGGTTCTTTTTCAGCAGTTTTTGGCACTTCAATTATTCATTTTGGCCATTGATCACCTCGCCATGTGGGTAAAGGCCAAATCAGTCAAGGCCTTAGGTGCCATGACAACAGGAAGTATATTAAAAAGATAATTTATATTGTCATGGTTGCGCACAGTGATTCTAATGTATAATGCGACAAATTTAACATCTCATATGATCCCCTAAGATGAACGATCTGATAAATTTAAGTTGTGATGTTGACTCCCTATCACCCAAAAATCAATGGCACCATGGTTAGAGTAGATGGTACCCTCATCAGTATCTTTTGCAAGTTGATTACAGGTAAACCATCTAGATGAGCCCTTCTCCCCTTGGATTGTATTTTCCTATAATGCTGATTACATTTATTGGTGAAGTGATTACTTTCTCACTTGTTATAAACAAAACTTTCAGCGAAACCTACTATTTTGTACTCTTGTGTCCATGAGGAAAACATTGCTTTAATTTGTATTTAAAGAAACTCACTTAAACGTTATAAAATTGCAGACGTAATCATATTCAACATGTTGGCTAAGAAAGTAAGAACAAGAACTTGTAACATCGAGGCCTAATGGACCTTGACCGCCTTTTTTGGGGAGTGAGCCCTATGTTATATATTATGAGTTCAGATGAAATGGAAAGTTATATCACATAAAGAAAAAGGATATTTAAGAACATAAATAAAACGGCAACAGTATGATTATACTCCCAGAGATCTTCATGGTTTATTATATTAACAGGGAACCACTAAGTTCATAAAAAATATCAGCAAAACCATTAGCCTAATGTCTATGGCCTTTCAATAACCTAATGTACCCCCACTCTATATTTTCTATGATGTTTAGTTAAATGGGGAAATGTTGTGAGTTTGGATGGGAAACTATCTGTAAAAATTTACTGGTTTGGATATTATCAGCAAACAACCCTAGTAATTTTTTTACTGCACAGGTTCAGTTTCTTGTGCACTTCATCTGCGTTGTATAGTATATTAGATAATCAGTTGATAATAGTATGACAACTATATCCATAGTTGAGTGTGAATTCTTATATCTCAGCTCAACGCTTGGACAGTATTTCCGATTAAATACTTGAGAGGTCATGATCTAGGGATTTGTTCCCTCGTTCTGTCCACCCTGTTCTTCGCTGAGACTCCCTGGTGACAGTCTCTTCAGTCCAACACACAGCTGGCTGCAATACCTGATTTTTTCTCCTTCTTCTCTAGATCCACGCTCAGATCTTTATTCTTTTCCCTAAGAGACTCACAATTATCGCACACAGCAATAATATCCTTGAGAAGAATAGAACAATTGAAAGCTGATAATAGTTTACTACTTAAACTATATACTGGATGAAAACTACAGACCTATATAACTCTGTTCTAAAACTCTGTTTTTTATTACGAGTGAATTATAGGATTTTATAGTGAGGATTCAGTCATCTAACCCTTGGTTGACACCTCTTTAATGAAACGGCAGCCATTGCCATTGAAGCACCCATCCTCATCTCAGCAGCAATGGTCTTCCACATCCTGGCTAGGATTCCATTAATGGACATCCTCGAGATCTAAACTGGAAAGATTCAGAAAATGTGTCCCTAACGATTTCCTCTCGATCCAAGCAAACTAACCATATTTGGCTAGAGACCTGCTTAGGTAATGTGGCTTATTACCCATTAAGACAGGTTATGCACCAACCAATCTATTAGCTAGTTGCAGGTGGCATCACTCGCCTCACAACTTGCTATTCATTCCCAATCAGTTGGTGATGAAACCTGACCAATCCCAATTGGTACACCTGATAGTTAATCACTATCAGATGCCCCTATTTCGTCAGCAACTCTGCCCAATGAGCTCTTAAGTATTCGTCCAGATCAACCCCGGAAAGATATGACCAGGCGAATATCCCAAAATTCCCCAAATGTAAATACTCCAAAACTTGGGCTTCTGATTTCCAATTCACTTCGCTTTAGAGTTCTATCCCCTAGCAAACCCTGGTATTCTAGTAGGCTGGGAATATGGTAAAAAATCTCAAAAATACCCCCCTCTTGCCTAGATTTCCAGCGAGAAAAGGACCAGGGCATGAGAACACCTCTTTGGACACTTGGGTGAATAATTCATTGGCTCAAGTGGAGTATGATCATCAATACTCAACGCTGCTCAGGATGACCTTTGGTATGCGCGCTCTTCCTCTTCCTTCTCGTTACCACCTACTCAGAGTGCAGTCCCCACAATCTACTGTTGTGCCGGGCTGATCAATTTACTCATGACAATATTAGTCCTGGGATCTGATTTTTCCACGTCAGGGCATATGACCCATTGTCATATTCAGGATTCTTGGTCCCGCATCCTTGATTTCCTGATTTTCTCCTCGTCCTAGACAGGAACTCTTTCCATTGATGTTTGTTTCATGGCCCAATTAAGAATACTTATTTAAATTTACCCTAGTTAATTCTCTCATAATCTCTTGGCTCAGCTCATTCATAATTCTTCTCTTGGAGAGCTTATCCCATTAATTTTGAGATTATTTTCTCCAAAATTGGAGCTTAATGGATTGTAGAGTGCATAATTTCAACTTTCATATAAGTTTGACATCCCCCCTATTGTCCAGCTTATATGTCAAATTCTGAGATGCAATACCAGCAGATTCTAAATAGTTTATCTGATCATGACCTCCATCTCTTCCAGCAGATGAGTCAGGATGCATGGTGTGTAACTGACGAAAACTTCCCAGTTTTCAACTTCCATCTTGCCTTTGGATTGGCAGATTCAAAATCAGAGCCAACAGATTGCCTGATATGAGTTCTTTCAAGTTTGAGTTTTGACTCCACATACTCACTGATTTAACCTTGGATGTAGGGCAATTCGGAAACACAAAAAGATAAAACAGGTAAGTGAGGGTTTCAACCCATAAATTTAGCTTGTTTTATTTATTACATAAATAAACACACTGATGAATTTATCCCGATGACATAGGGCACCACAAATGACACAAGAAAAAAACCAGAGTATCTGGCAGATCAGTTTGCTGCCAATTCTCAATTTTTTTGTTATGGATACAAAAACTGGGTTCGCCATGGGATACCAGGTAAGACAAGGCAAGAATGGCCCCGAGGCCACTAGAGAGACCCATTTGAATGTAGGAAATGAGAAAGAATTCTGAACTGAGTTCAGAATCATGTGGGCCTGACCTTTAAAGGTCGCTCTTCTGTGAAACATCTGCACTTTTCTTTGTGCCCCAGGGAGCATGAAGAATAGCTCAGGAGGGGCACAGCCCAGCGCCAAGCCTGCATGAATCTCAAAACCTAAAATGCGTTTTGATTCAAAACTTGGAAATTCAAATTTTGAATTGAAATGTAATGATCGGTTTGACCCAACCATTACATGGTGGAACCACTTCTAAGGTCCTTCCTGGCTCATACGCCAAGTCTAGCACCAGCGGCTAGTCCTTCCATCAAATTACTAGAGACAGTAACCAATCCCTCCAAAACCGGGCTTGCAATTGTTTTGAACAACTCTCAGCCAATTCTTCCTCTGTCATCAATTCCAGAGTTGGATTTTGACACTCTTCTGGATTCAGCTCCTTTCACTGATGCACTGAAAATTTTTTTGTATGCTCTGGAGATTATGCTTCTTGCTCTTGATCCCTCTTTTTTTGCTGGGTTGGACCTGCTTCCTGAGTTCCTCTTCTTACTTGGACAATATTACAAACCTGCTGTCCTGGCTACCAAGCTCACCATTGGTAACAGTATTCATTTTGAGCTCCCCTATTCTGAACTCTGGACCCAAGTCACTGAGGCTTTGTTCCTAGCGCTGAATCCCTCTGATCTTAAGAAAATCCTAGATTGGGATACTGCCGCTAATTCTCTTTGCTTTTTCAGCCAAGTTCTTGGAAGTTGGTCCATGAAGCTTCCAGCCTCTCCCAGGTTTCACCATTCCTTCAGCTTAGCTTCTGAGAAGCCCGTAGTCGTTGCTTGCAGGATGTTATTCACTCCCTGCACAACTATCTCTTAACTAGTGCTTCCCATTGGTATCTTCCGCTGATGATGTTAGTAGGGGGCATGATTTGACAACCCCCATTAAGCATCCCTTGTTTGCTTCTGGCCCATATGTCTGGTGTTCTTGATGAAGCCCATCATAAGGCAAACAAGTCTAATATTCCAGCTCCGGTACCATATCATGATTACTCAGTGTTATTTGCTGACTGCCTCTTCTTATACTGTTGCTTTCCTCTCCACTCCAGTGTTTCACATTTGGCTTCATCTGACATTTCAATTTTCCTTCCCCTAGTCGCTTTCTCACAGGGCTCTGCATCTGCTCAAAGAACATGGATTTGTGTAGGTCTAGCCCTTGCTAGCATCCGATATCACATCAATTTTGATGGGATATTTATTTCTACCATAATCCATCCTCCCTCCCCCAAGAGGCAACATTAGCAAAATCATCCCCACATTGAGGACAATTAATAAAAATAAAAATTATAAAATTAAATTGGTTTTTTTCTAGGCAGCTTATATTTTTTCCAATATCTTTTATCAATTTTTTTATTCTTCTTTTTTCCATGGGACTTGACCTTGTTTCAGTTCAGCGTTCCATATTTTAATTTTTTCCCCCAAACTGGGTCCTGGGTACTTAAACCTGCCAGTTTTCTATGGTTCAGAGGTCCTTTTTTGGACTTGACCTAATCATCAGGACATGACCAACTTAATGGTTCATCAGTCCTTTGGAATTCTTTTAATTTTTTTGTCAATCCATTGCTTCAGATACTTAACATGAACCCAATTCTCAACTCTTCAATCCAAGAGATTCTTGATGGAATAGGCATCAGTCACCATCATGGCGATAACTTCAAACAGACCTGACCACAACGCATATAGATTGTTTCTTCTTCCTAGACCATGCATATCACAATAGGCAACTCTTTCACCTATTCGATATTCTGCTAAGGCCAGTCAGTTCTTATCATCTGTCAATTTCACTCATATCCTTTTTAATGTAGTATCAAATGCTTTCAATTGCATATCAATCAGGATATTTGTCAGTCAGTTCAAGTACTGTTTTGCACTCATCCTTGATGTTAGTTCCACCACTGGATCTAAAATCATCAGCAACGCAGCCTTTCTCCCATACAGCAACTCAAAAGGCGTTTTTCCCATCACCATATGATGACTGATATTATAGACAAACATCATGAACTCAGGTACATTCCCCATGCAGAAGTTCTCCCTGCAACCAGCTTCCTCAGCGTCACGGCCAGCGTTCCATTTAATCTTTCTACCAGTTTATTCATCTCCAACTGGTAGGGTACTGACATGATTCCTCTGATCCCCATTATCTCATTCAATCGTGGGATCACATGCAATGTGAAGTTTGTCCCATTATCACTAAGCAGGACCTGCGGACATCCATGTCTATATACTACTTGATCCAGGATGAACCTTGCAGTGCTGGTAGCGTCTACTTTTGTTAGGGCCTTCATCTCGACCCATCTCATCAGATGGTCAATGGCAACTATGATATACTTGACTCCCTCTGTACTAATTGTCAGCGGTCCCATCACATCAATGGACACTGTAAGCCAGGCAAATTCAGGGCGGATCAGTCATAATTCAGTTGTATTCTAATGTGGCTTGTGCAGCTGGCACTCCAAACAACAAGCTAGATAGTCCATGACATTATAGTTGATGACTCTAGTAGTAGTGCTGGCAAATATGATTGGTTGGTTTTTTCAGACTCCATGCCCAACAACCTTATGAGTGGCTTGTACAATAGCTGCTCTTTCCAATGGCTTTGGGATTAACAACCGCTTCTCATTAGTTGTCTTAAATACTTGTCCATATATGGTCTCAGTTTAGCCATTGCTTTCTGAAGCGCACCTAGAATTCTTGGGGCTCATTCCTGATTTCTCCATCAACCATTATCTGGAATAGCTCATCTGCCCGCGGGTATACCATCTGGACAGTTGGAAACCGTGATAAGCCATCTGCATTCTGATGAGAAGCCCCCACTCAGTGGACAATCTTGTAATTTTAAGCTTGTAGCTTAAGTGCTTATTGGGCCAGTCGTCCTTCTGGCTCTCTCAAACTGTGGAGCCAACACAACAAAGAGTAGTCTGTAACCACTTAAAGTGCATTTCATGGATGTACACCTGAAACTGCTTACATGCATAAATGACCACAAGGAATTCACGCTCAGTTACAGTGTAGTTCCTCTCAGTGGCTGAGAGTGTCTGGCTCACATATGCCACCAGATGTTCATCCCCAAGTTCGTCTACTTGGATTAGTATGGCGCTAATTACTGTCAATAAAGCATCAGTTTGTATAATAAACTATCGATCAAAATTTTTATTTCAGAATTGGAGAATCTATTAGATACCAGCGTAGCTCATCAAAGGATTCCTAGGCTTTTTCATTACATAGAAATCCTTTTTTCAGATCATTCAAAAGATGGAATAAGGGCTCAGCTATTTGGACGAAGACTAAATAAATCTTCTGTAGTATCCGACCATCCCAAGGAACACTTGGATGTCTCAGACACTCTTTGGCACAGCCATCAATTCTATGGCTTCATTTTCTGGGCTTGCAGCTGAAATCCACTGGAGTTGATCACGAATCCCAGATATCCAACTCTTTTTTGAAGAAGTGACACTTCCTCAGCTTAATCTTCAGGTTAGTCGTGGAAAGTCACTTGAATACTTATTCCAAGTGGTGTAGATGATCAGTAGATGTCCTACTGAACACATTTATATCATCCAAGTATACCAGGACGCATGACAACTTTAAGTCGCTAAGTATGGCATCCATGGCCCTCTGGAACGTTGCAGGCACATTACATAAACCCTGGGGCATTCTCGTCAGTTAGTATAGCCCATGCATGTAATAATCGCGCATTTTTCCTAGTCTTTTTTTGGTAAGTCGATCTGCCAACATCCTGAGATTAAATCCATCGTGGAGAAATACTTTGCTTCTCCCAATTGGTCTAGTGCATCATCAATCCTTGGTAGGGGATATTGATCCTTCTAAGTACTTTTATTCAGCTTTTGGTAGTCAATCACCACCTATTTGGAGCCTCCTTTTGCTTCACAATTAGGATAAGACTCACCCAGGGCTCGACAATGGAACTAGAAGCCCATGTTTCACAAGTTTGCTGATTTCATCCTCCACTACCGCTTCAGCTGCTCAGAATTGTTGGACTGGTCTCATCCTGATTGGAAAATTTTCCCCAGTGTTGACCTTGTGTATCACAACTCTTGCACATACCAAATCGTGGTTGTCCTGGGTAAATACTTCCCAATATTATGAACAATTTGAGCACCACCTCCTGCCATCCTTCCATCAGATCAGCGAGTTGCTCTCAATCAACAATAGATTGATACTTTCGGCTACCCTGGCTAGTAATCACATCTCATTGAGAGTCCCAAAGATTGTGGAATCTCCTCAATTTGATCTTCAGGATCAGATGAACAAATGTGATGATCTGATTCTTCCTAATCTTCATTGGTTTTTACTTAAATTCGGCAGGAGAGCTCAAATTTCTCCATGGCCCAGCATTATTATCCAGGAGCCACCCATGGCCCACTCTGGATTTCTTCCAGGGGCTTCTGACCTCCCCATATAACAGCTCAGGTAACTCCAATGTCACCCCATGTCAACTATCATCTGCAATCCTGGCGTTATGGTTTTCTCATTCTTGATCCTCAGTAGAATTCCTCAGTTCTCTAGGATTTCCGCTGGCATTTCTTGTCGCTTCCTACCAACCAATTGGTACCAAATTGGGACAATGCCGTCATTGTATATTAGATTGATGGAGCTGTTTCTCCTATTCAGCGGAGCTTCACCATCCTTCTGATATACTAATGATAACGTCTGAGTAAATATGGTCAACGTATTATCCTTGAAGTTACATTTAACTCCGTACTTGTGTAAAACTCCTTTCAGATCAGAATGTTATAGTTTTGGTTGGCCAAAACTATTGCTGGCACAGATACCACCAACGACCCAAACTGTAGTGGCAATGCACTATACGCTCCACAGGAGATGGTGGTGTTTGGCCCAGCAGTCCCATAATTCTTCTTATGTTCCAAGTACAGTAAGATCTTCATCCTCTTTATCAACTTGGTTGAGACAATGTTGATGGGCGCTCCGCTGTTGACAATTGCCCTCACTCTCACTCAATTCACTTGTATGTCTATAAATGTACACTCAGAGTATTGCAATATAGTGTTTAATGAGTGAATTGCAGCGTTATTATCCAAATCAAGGGTGTGAATACTTTGCGCTGATAAATCAGGAACCAATTCCTTTATTGTGCTGAGGGGATTGAAAGATTGGCCTCATCTAATCGGACTTTAGATAATTCCTCAGGATTCTTGGCAATTCGAATCTTGTCTGCCAGTTGTCAAGTGTACAGTTGGGCAACTTCCTTGATTATCTCAGGGTCATTTCTCTTTGCCCTGGCTCTGGTCATCGCATTTAAATCCAAATTAACCACTTGATACTGCTGATTCTGTTTGTCATCCACAATCTGATCACTGATATAAATTTACTCAATCATTGTGTCAGGAGGAACAGGCTTCTCCACAGCTCTAGACTTTTCCCCATCTAGCTGTGGGCCCCTTTCCCAATTCCTTGGTGGCAACTGACTCTTTCGCCTGGACCACGTTGACCTGATCCTTCAGCTTCTTACAATGCATGGCGAAATGTCCTTTACCACAACATTGGTAGCGAACTTTTTCCTTCTTATTCAACCGTCTGAATTCTTTGGGCTTATTTAATGGCACGGTTTAGTTGGTCATTTCATTAGCACCTTTTTTCCCCTTTGTGGGGCTTTAATGCTACCAGTTTGGATTTGAAGCTTCTATTTGGGGCATCAAATGTTTCTCCCAAAATTTTTCAAATTATCTACCATTTGCAAGGTAGATATTTCCATCGCAAACATGGAAAACATCATGCGATGCAAATTGTGATAGGGCCAAAGGGCTGCTTGCAAGGCGATTCTGGCATCAAAATTGTCCAGTACTTTCTCTCCAACCAGGATCTGTGACTCCTGGTAAAACCTTTCCGTGAAGCTTGCTAGAGACTCGTCTTTATGGAACTGGATTCTCATAAACTCCTGTTTGCACTTTGACATGCACATTGGACTCCCAAATTCCTTCATGATGGCCACCTTTGTTTCCACATATGACCAGCTGTCCCCTCCAGGTGAGGTAACACTAAGTTCTGACAGTTGGTGTCTAGGTATTTCATGACCATCTACGCCTTTTGACGATCCTCATAGCCATACAAGGTCATATCAAACAGTTGGAAAAACGCTGGGGCGTTATTCTGATGGAACGTTGGCAATCTCAGCATTGCCTTAAATTCCTCCAAATTATCTCTGGCTGATTCCCTAGGTTCAGCCACTCAGCTCACTTGAGGAGTGACTTTGGGTGTCATCTCCAAAATGTCAGTAAAAGCAGGTGGCATGTTCCTTGGGGTATTCACCTTCCCAAGTATTGTGCAAGAACTTTTTTTTAAGCATCGCTTGCCATATCTGGCTCACAACTGTATTTGTGAGTTTTAAGTTCCTCCACTACTTTGATCAGTCGCTCTAAATCAACACTGAAATTTCTCAACTGAACGCAATCTGCTTCTTTACTCCATTTTTAGATATAATACCCTATAAAATGAGGACCCCTTCTTTCTTCTTCAACAAAGTTACTTTCTCAAGTAACTTGTTCCCAAAATTGCAAAACTATTGATTCCTTCTTCCATCTTGGCAACTCGTTCTTCTAAGGCTGTGAATTCCTGATGATCCACTGAGTTTTGGGCATTCTGATTCACAGTGACTAACTTTATCCACAGTTTGCATACCTTGTCTTTGTACGACATTCTTATAAATTCTTCAACTCAACTACCCCTGTAGTGAGCACCGACTTGTAAAACTTAAATGGTTTGTGTTTAAAGGCAAACAGCCCCAGTAACCTTTTTACTGAACAGGTTTAGTTTCTTGTGCACTTCATCTGCGTTGTATAGTGTATTAGATAATCAGTTGGTAATAGTATGATGACTATTATCCGTAGTTGAGTGTGAATTCTTATATCTTAGACCAATGCATGGCCAGTATTAAAGATTAAATACATGAGATGTTGTAATTGTAGGGATTGATTCCCTCATTCTGTCCAACCCAATTTTCTCTGAGACTCCCTGGTGACAGTCACTTCATTCCAACACACAGCTGGCTGAAATCCCTGAAAATTATTCTTCTTCTCTAGAACCCCACTCAGATCTTAACTCTTTTCCCTAAGAGTCTCCCAAATATCGCATAAAGCAATATTATCCTTGAGAAGAATAGAACAATTAAAACCTGATAATAGTTTAATACTTAAACTATATACTGAATGAAAACTATAAACCTATATAGCTCTGTTCTAAAACTCTGGTTTTTTAAAAGGAGTGAATTCTAGAGAATTTATAGCGGGGATTCGGTCATTAAACCTTAGTTGACACCTCTTTAATGGAACATAAGCTGTTGCCATTGAATCACCCTTCCTCATCTTGGCAGCTAGAACTTCCACATCCTGGCTAGGAGTCATCATTGGACATCCTCAAGACCTAAATGGAAAGAGTCAGAAAACGTGCCCCTAATGTTTTCCTCTCAATCCAAGCAAACCAACCATATTTGGCTAGCGACCTGCTTAGGTAATGGGACTTATTACCCAATAAGGCAGGTCACACACCAACCAATCTATTCACTAGTTGCCAGCTGCATCACTCACCTTGAAACTTGCTATTCATTCCCAATCACTAGGTGATAGAACCTGACCAATCCCAATCAGTACACCTGATAGTTATTCACTATCAGATGCCCCTATTTCGTCAGCAACTCCACCTGACAAGATCTTAAGTATTGTAGTAGGTCATGTTATTTTACTACTTCCATTGTTAGGGCTCAAGGGAAAAAGAGGCAGTCAAGGAAACTAGATATTAGATACTTTATTGAGTTATATTAGGTTGGGTTTAGGTTAACCATTTTATATATAGAGATTGGGGTGGCATCCTTTCTTCGGGAAGTGGGCTGGGTTCTGAGGTGTATTCAGGAATGGTCAGTTCTATTCTAAGGGATATGATATTAGCTTCTTGTTCCTTATGAAGAAGTAAGGTTCCTGTTGGTTTTCATCACACTACCCTCCTTAAACAAGTTTATAGAAAAACTTGAGGTGGTGTCCTGATACAGGTGTCATAAGAATTGTCCCATTTAAGTGTGCAAGTGTACATGAGCCTTTTCCATTGATTTTGGAAATCTTATAGGGTCCTTGCTATTTTGGCATAAATTTACCTGAGTGAGATTTGAGTACATCATTTCTAAACAGGAGGACTTTATCCCCTTCTGAAAAAGGGGTGATTTTGCATTGAACTTTTGTGCCTGTGCCATCATAGCCTTCACCTTAATATTAATTTCTTCTGTCACTTGATTAAAAGTGGTTACAAAATTCTTTTTGATTCTCTTTGTTCACTCGTGATTGCAGTTTGAAGGGTGTAAACTTTATACCAAATAAGACTTTATAAGGGGTACATTGGGTTGTGCAATGTTTTTTTGTCCAATAAGCCCGAAGTATATCTGGGATTGTGAAGTCCCATTCTGTGTGGTTAAAAACTGTAGATTGGGATAATGATTCTATTAACTTCTTGTTAAAGCGTTCATTTTGGCCATTGCAGCATGGGTTACAGGCTGTAGTAAGGATATGTGCGGTTCCCACGTGTTTGAGAAATAATTAACCCTATTATTGAAGTGGGTCCTACGATCTGTAAGGATGCATTGAGATGGGCCAAATACCGAAAAGATGTGGTTAAAAAGAAACTCTGAAACTGTTTGAATATCCTTTTTTTGGTGGCAATAGCTACTGGCCATTTAGAAAATATTTTGAGGCTACTAGAATAAATCAATTGCCACTCTTTGATACTGGTGAGATTGGTCCAACGAAATTCAGTCCCCACACGTCAAATAGTCCGTCTGTAGTAATAGGAGAGTAAATCTGGTTATCCACATGTGATTTATCTTATATCTGACATGGGTAACACGTTTTTACCCACTCACAACAGTATGCATAAGCGTTTGGTCACCAATATGAGCATCTGAGTTGTTCCCATGTGGCAGCACGTCCAAAATGGCCCATCTTATCATGATTTAAGCTAAGGCAATGTTGGCGCTGACCAATCAATGGAACTTGTTGCAGTTCATACCATTTTGGTGGTATAAGGTTCCATTAATGACTATAAATTTTAGGTAAGCTGCTACAAATTTCGATTTGTTCTTGATAGTTGAAGGAATTTTAAATGAAGTTAGAAATTTTCAAATATCTACTATTCAGGTTCTAGGTACAGTGGAAACATTGCTAAAAATTCTTTTGTATCCTTGACTGGAATTCGAGATAAGGCATCTGCTAAAACGTTTTGTTTTCCTGGAATATGAATATATCAAAGTTGAAATCCATTAGTTCATTAATTCATTGGATTCACCGGCTTGATGAAGCTGGCCCATTAAAAATAGCTTGAAGTGCTGAATTGTCAACAAATATGATAAATTTCCTTCCTAGGAATTAATAATGGAATTTCCTGAGAGTCCATACCACTGCTAATGTTTCTTGTTCATAGGTTGAATAATTTCTCTCCGCTGAAGTGAATTTCCTTGACATATATTCTACTGGTTGATAGATGTTGATTTTTTTCTGCGATAAGACAGCACCTAATTCATATTCACTTGCATCAGTAAATATATAAATGGTTCTTTAAAGTTTGGGTAAATTAGGATTGGGCTATCCACCAGTGTCATCTTGAGTTTTTCAAACAAAATATCATGTTGGCTCGTCCATATAAACTTGGTTCTTTTTTTAAGTAGTTCAAATAGTGGTGCTGTCAAGTCTCCATACATGGGTATAAAAGTGGAATAGTATCCTATAGCACCTAAAAAAGATCAAAACAATGTAATTGACTCCGGGCATTTCCATTCTTTGATTGCCTTCACTTTATCAGGATCAGGTGAGCGCCCTTGAGGTGAAATTATGTGACCCAACAGTTTCAGTTCTTGGGCAAAAAAGATTGATTTTTCTGTTTTGAGTGGGAATCCATGTTCCTTAAGTCGGTTTAGGCAGGTCTGGATATCCAAAAGGTGCTGGTTAAAGGATGACGATTCTATTGTAATATCATCCAGATATATGGCTACACTTTATTAAGCAAATCTACAAATACAGTGTCATTATATGCTGGAAAGTTCGTGGTGCTCCTGAAAGGCCAAAGGGCATCCATAAAAATTCAAATTATCTATATTTTGTTACAAAGTTTGTGTACTTGGTAATGTAAGCTGCCATTCCAATTTGGTGGTAATCTGAAAACAGGTCCAGATTTGTAAACCATGTGTTTCCTGAAAAGGAGGCAAAAATATCTGAAATTAATGTTATTGGGTATGCATCATCTTCAGTTACTCGGTTCAGTGGCACATAATCAACACATAAGCGAAGTTTTCCATTTTTCTCTGGGACCACCACAATTGGAAATGCCCAAGGGCTCTGACGTAGCTGGATTAATTTGGCCTTTAGCATCTTTGAAATTTATTCACGCACAAATTCATCATACTTTTGAGGTAAGCGGAAAGGCTGTCATCTAATTGGTTGGGCTTTAGTAACAGTGATATAATGTTCTACACATGATGCCACTGGTAGCTCATCCACATCTGATACTTCTAAGCATTTGAATTGGTTCAATAGATTTATAACCTTATCTTGGCATTGAGTTGATAAGAATTTTTTGATCTGATTTGTGCAGTTATTAACTCACAAAGCATCATTTGAGGATTCATTTCCAGATTAGGGCCATAAGTGATCCTCAGTGGGGATAGACCTTCATTGGTGGCTATGGAGTAGGTGCCTGAAGCATATTCAATAATAAATCCTAGTGATTTAAGTGTGTGGCGTCCTTATAGTACTGAGTAAATATCTAGGTCTAAAAACTGTGGCATTGATTGTAAATTGCATCCCAGCAGGTGATAGTTCGATATCTGTTACCATTCCAAGCGCTTTTGCTGTGGAGATGTTGGCAAATGAGAATACTTCTATGCTTTCATAAATGATTTCAACGCCACATTCCCATAAGAACTTAAGGGATACTATACTTGCATTAGCTCCTCCATCTAGAATTATATCAGTCTTGATGCCTTGGACAATTCCTTGGTTCCATGGTGCACCATCATCTGCTAGTAAGGATTCCTCTTCATTGCTTACAGATGGGCGGAGGCTTTTTGAACTCAAAAGCTGCTTGAGTTCTACTCGCAGGGCTGGTGATGAGTGACAGAGAGATGCTAGTTTACACTCTATGATTGTGTCATTTAGTATAGACTGGGCACTGATTCCTGCTGGATTAAAATGCTGTTTTTCTACTCTTTTTCTGCTTTGCTTCCTTGGTTAATGTTCTTCTAGGTTTATGATCCTTTCTGTCCCATTGCCATCTACTTCCATTAGTTTAGTTTCTGTATATTCTGGTTTATTTCCAATACTCTTCCATCTGGTGCAACTGTAAATTGGGAGCTTGGTTTCTTTGGTTCATATGAATGGTTCGAAAGGTCTGCCACTCTGATACGATTATGTGTTTTTCTATTTTGTTGGGTAGAAAAAGCTTTGTAAAGTAACTGTTCTTTAGGTTTATTGCGATTGGGGCATACATGAGAAGTATGGTTCCCTTGACAGAGGCTGCATGGTTTCTTGAAATCCTGAGAGAGGTGGCCTGTATTCTTACAATTATAGCTTTGTATAGATGGGTATTAAGTCCCACTGCCTTGAGTCAATAATACTGAGAGAGTTGAACTTCTCAGTTAATTGATCCAGCTTGGCGGACATGCTTGGATCCATAGGTTTGACTGGAGGGTCTGGAACTCTACGCTCAAAGATACTTTTGTTGTTTGTACTATAATTTGATGCTGATGAGGTAAAGGCATTTGCTGCCTGTGCTCAAATCATAAGTATTTGCATATGAACGCAGTACAGAGATTGCTGCATTGACATCAATGGGTGAAGACTCAATAACTACACGGTGGAATGTATCATGTAAGGTTCCCAAGAGCCAGTACACTGCTTGTGATCTATTAATATAGCAAATCACTTCACTCTGAGCTTCCTTAGGGACATTCTGCGTTGCAATCTTATGGTTACATGCCAGTAGTCCTTTGAATTTATCAATAAATTTATCAATATCATCAAAGTCTTTGAGTTTTAGATTCATCATTTGAGAAGCAATATCAATGCCTGTATGGTCAAATCGTTTAGTTGCTGCTTCCACAAACAGGTGCCAGCTGATAAAAGGTTGTTCAACGTCAAACCAATCTGCTGCTTCTCCATCCAAAAATCGTCTAACTCCTTTCAGTTTTGACATATCATCAAGACCAATATCTTCAGCATAGTTCTCATACTTTCTAAGACAACGCTGGAAATTTCCTGACTCAAAAGGCTTTAGTTCACGACCCAGGAGGTGGCTAAAAAGGAATCAATTGGCGCTTGTTTAGGGGTTTTCACTGGGACAGTATCCATGGTACAATTTTTGATATCAATTTACGCTTGACGTCTTAATTATTTAAAAATGTTTTATCAGGATCACCAATTGTAGTAGGTCTTGTTATTTTACTTCTTCCACCGTTAGGGCTCAAGGTAAAAGAGGCAGTTAGGTAAATTAGATATTAGATATTTTATTGAGGTATATTAGGTTGGGTTTAGGTAACCATTTTATAGGTAGAGATTGGGGTGGCATCCTTGCTTCGGAAAGTGGGCTGGGTTCTGAGGTGTATTAAGGAATGGTCAGTTCTGTTCTTTTTTTGTACTAGATGGTCCCAACCCAAGAGGGGGATTCATCGATGTCTGGTCAGTTATGTTCTGAGGAATATAAATTTGCTTCTTGTACCTTAGGTAGAAGTGAGGTTCCTGTTGGTTTCCATCACAGTATTTGTCCAGATTGATCCCTGACAGATACAACCAGGTGAATATCCCAAAATCCCCCAAATGTAGTTACTCTGAAACTCAGGCCAAAAGATTTCCAATTCACTTCGCCTTAGGGAATTATACCCTAGCGATTCCTAGTAATCTAGTAGGCTGGGAATATGGGCAAGAATCCCAACAACATATAAATTATTACTTTATTTATTCAATTATTATGTTTAACAGATAACTTGCTCAAGGTTTTTTGATTAGGCTGGTCATTATGTCACTGTTAATATGTGCAGCAAATCACTAAATATACTCTATTGTGCCACATCTATGGCAAAACAGTTACATGTGTTAAAATGAAGACTATTGACAATAAAAATTATTACGATGTATAATTGATCCCTTGGTACTCCGCCATCTCTTCCCTAGTAAATAATTTATATCAAGTTATCTCATCTCTGAAACCCTGTAATTTAAACGACTATTTTACATTATCTTACCCATCCCACATTGGCGTAAAAGTGTCGTTAGTAGTTTTCTAATATCATGAATAATAGTATATTGTGAATCCTTGTCCCTACTAGTTTGAGTGAAAGTAGCTAAATTTATCTTGACTTTTAAGCACTAGTTCACATGTCTCTGCTGAACATTCATGAAACTGGCCTAATTAAATACTAATTGTTTTAAGTTAATTATAGCTATCATTAATGATAATCAGGTATTAATGAAATAGCACATAATGAATAGAGTGTCATTTTAAAGTGTATCTATTCTTTTAGTAAGCTTCTAGTACTACAAAAAAGCCCCAAATTGCAAGCCTTGAAGCCACTGTCATAACCAAGATTCTACTGTGTTTTTATTTGTTAAGGTAATAAACTATAATAAAACTAATGAGGTTGATATTGTATCTTTATTTCCAGATACTGTCAAGATAAAGTATAATTGCTTTTTTGGTTAAAACTTACCATTACCATTTAGATCTTACGCCTTAGCACTAATTTAGCAGGTTGCAACCTAGTCATGACCTACTTAGCTGATGGAAATTCAAATGCAGATGCAAAGAATGCTGTGGTGCAAATTTGTGGAGGTCTAAAGAGATTAATGGCCCATAAGACCAAACCACTGATAATTTAGTTTTTTAATAAAGAGCCCGTCAAAGTTTCTATAATATATTTTATCATGAAGCGTAAGTCTTGACAGGGTTTAATGGTATGACCAATTCTATTGCAAAATTGCCATAAACGATGCCAAACCTTCTTTTATCTTCACTGATTATTTTCCTGCGTTTAACTGTAATATGATAACACAAATCTATTATATTGCTTGAAATTTGCACCTGGTAGACAACTAACGTTCTAAAAAAGATTTGGTTTCCATTGAGTTACCTTAATACACACATTAGCATTTATAGTCTGCATGGCATCGCTACTCTGATATTTTAAATTATGATAAATGGGGTTATAGGTGCGGGAAATACTAATCAATGAACATCATTCCCATCTTGACTGCTAAACTTAGTGCCAACAACGAACTTGGCCATGATTCATGTACTGAGGGGAGACTAGTTAGGTTGGGCGGTGGTGGCTGTTCTGACCATTTGGGGTTATATTACAATCAAAGCTAAAGTTTTGCCTGGTCTCACACTTGATAGTGAGGCTTGGTAAATTAGTCATCATTTTTGTTCCCATGGTTTTTTCAATAATTCAAATCAGCAATATTGTAATTTTTGATTTCATTTTGGTTACGCTAGATCAAGTTAAATAATTGTATGTTCATTTCAGGTTGACAACCCAAGTATAAAGTTTTTAAACAGATTGCGGTTTTGACAATTCTTGGGGTGGTTTCCACGATTTTCTCTACAAATGGTGCTAAAATTGAAGACATCAGAGAGACAGCCGCTGGCATTACAGAGATTAATGAGCGCGGGCCCCCATAAGTTGTGGTGGTATCTTTGGAGAAGCCAGATTTTTTATAACTTATAATATTTAAAAGGTTTCCTAGGCAGAATTAACTCTTATTAAAGATTAAAACATAATAGCCCATTACTGTACCATTACCAGAATGACGGGTCTTTATAATCTTAGGAAAGTGATGAGAGGGGACTTTATAACATTTCTGACGACAGGATGTGCATACCTTCTTAGTAATCTGGGCCTTTTGCACAATATCACAGTTTAAAAATAATTGTGTGGTCCTTTTGGAGTTCACTCAGACAATCTTTTTAGCTCATTGAGGCTCAAGCATTCTTACATCGTCCTCATTTTTGTTGTCCTGCAATAAATTTTTTTTACCACTTGAGGTTTCTGTTGGATTGAACACTATATCTATGCCTCTTTTGGGGACCTTATTTCAATACTCTGGTTATTAACAATTTTCATTGCACATACTCTTGTTTTTTTCAGTATTTTTCAGCAGAATCAAGAGTTACAGAATAGCTAAGTGGTATAGCAGAATCATATTATCATATATTTTGGGCTTTATAAAATTAAAGATTGGGAGGAACAGAGAATCTCCAGCGCTCATCCAGGGTATGCCCCAGATCCGCTATTTTTACAAGCGGATATGCTTTGGGCCTCTTAACTTCTTTAATTTAGAGCTATATTGCCTGATCTAATTTAATGGACATGATGGAACCTTTACAGTTCCAGTATCTTTGGGGCTTTAGTTAAGCTATTAATCAGCGGAAGCTAAGATCTTAGGGGCCAAACAACTAATATCACTTTTGATCAAGGAAAAAAATTACACTACAAAACAAAACTCAGAATAGAACATCAGTCAGTCATCATATGCCAAAATGTGGCATAATATGGCAGTTTTCTATTCAATGCTTTAGCCATATGGATATGATGCTTTGGGTTAACACAAATAAATTTATAAAGAATAATGGCACAGAAAAAATTACTGGAGTAAAGGAGAAAAGCTCTTCCTACATCAATGTTGGAAAAAGATACTCTCCCATTACTAGTAGGGTTTTACTACTGATGACCTTCTCAAGGATGGTATTTACTATATTGTGGTCAGCAATTTGCAAATAATCACTACACAGACTAAAAGAAAGGGAAAAAACCAGTAGAAATTACTAGGGAAGTCTGATAGAAGTGCCAAACCCCTATGCTAAACCTATACTAATATAGGAATATATTTAAATTTATTGTGAGGAAGGCCGACCATGGGACGGACACTTCCAAATTTGACCCAAAAGAGATAAAACTTAGTAACAGGGAAGGCACCCCAGAGAAGCGATGCTATCTCTTGTTGCCAGCGGGAACGCCACTTATGGGGAGGGGGAGGGAACGTGTGAAGGGGCCGTAGCCACAATTGAACACGTGTGGAGGAAAGGGTCTGATTTGATGAACCAAACTGGGAACCAGGTGGAGACCATCTGTCAGCGATGTGGTGGGAGGTATCCAAACATCCACGTCTGAAAGTGGTCCACCAAATGAGACTGGAATCTGTGGACAGCTTCTGGGAGGGTGGGGGTGGAGCCTGTGATGGCATCCAAGACAATCGTGTGGATAGTCCACATGGCGATTGAAACCACCAGAGCATGGAGGGAGGGTGGAAGGGGGGAGGCCATTGATAAAGCAAACATATATATTGACAGAATGAAGGGATGTGTTTGATCCTGGCCCAGCAGACATTGAACTTCACGCCATATCACTTTAGAGGTAGGACACTTCTCCAGGTGGTGGAACAGCGTTTCATACTGGCCACACATGACGCAGGATGAGCGTAAAGTGTTAGAGCGCTCAGCCGTATGGTACACCCACCTCAGGCAACGCCACACATGGGAACAAATTTGAGGCTGCAACAGAGGATGGTGTGCGTAAATCCAGATAGTTTTTTTGGGTCTCAATGGAGTAAGGGATGCCCATCATGTCCAGGTAGTCCACCCTGGATAGGACATGGGGCCGTGTGGGAATCACGCCATCTTGGATGGGTAGCCCCTGTACCTCTTGTGTAAACTGAGGAGAGGGGCGGCCTCTCAGGGCTGTGTGTTCAATAATACGAATTCTCCACTCAGTGCTCCACATGGAGAGGAGGATTCGTTTGTAGTGGGTTTTAGTACCGTGAGGACCTGTGGCTGATGGGTGTGAAGCCAGGTATTTCATCAGGGAGTGAGGGTAAGATGGATTTTTAAGGCCCAAGGCGCGGGAGAAGTTGGAGCGGGCTGCACGGGACCAGTGTTGGGAGGGGAGCATAGGGGCGGTGACGGCTGCAATCCAGGTACCCAGGATCTTGGCAGCATGGGCTTTGAAGTCAAGAAGGCCCATGCCACCATGATGATGAGGGCCAAACATGACCTCTAGCCGTACTGGTGGTGGGCGGTCTGACTAAAGCCATCCTTGCAGCAGGGAATACAAGGATTTGAAAAAGCTTGGGGAGAAGGGGATGGCGTGGGCTCCAAACCAGACTTTGGAGAGGAGCATAGAGTCAGCTAAAACAACCCTGCCAGTAAGGGAAGTAAGGTGGGCTCTGAGGGAGGCGATGCACTTCGTCACGTTGTCTATAATACGACTCTCCATTACTGCTGATGCGTACCCACCTGCCTCCAACCACATGCCCAGATGGCGGACTGGCCCTATGGTAGGACGTGGCACGAAGGGGAGCACCAGTGGGGTGGTGTGGGGTGAGCTGAGAGGGCGAGCATGTGTGCGAGCAGATGGGCCGGGCTGGGCACTGGTCACTGGGGCCCAGCAGGTTTGATACCGACCAAGGAGGATGATTTTGGTTTTGGAAGCGTTCAGTGCAGCGTTACTTACCCATGAATACTCCTGGATGAGAGCTTCAAGTGCGCATGCATCTTTTATTAGACACCCCAACCACACAGTCATCTGCAAACGCCATCATCTTGACTGGGGCTTGGCCTGGCACATGGACCCCAGTGAGTTGGGCATTCACGTTTCGAAGTATTGGGTTAAGACTGAAATTGTATAAGAGTGGGCTAAGGGGGTCCCCTTGTCGCAAGCCCCTTTGAGGGCGGACTACTTCTGTTAGGAAGCCAGGGCCGCGTACTGCCATTGTTGCAGATTCCATGAGCAGCATCACCCAGTTGATGAGGCGAGGAGGTAAGCGGAATTGATGGAGGTAGGCCCTGAGGTATTCCCAGTTTATTCTATCATAGGCCCTCTGTTGGTCCAAGAATGCCAGTGCCCAAGAGGCTGTGGACTGGCACGCATTGGCCACCAAGTGCATGTTGTCCCAAATCAACCTTCTGGGTATGAAAACCAAATTGTTCTGGGGAGATGGTGGCAGATGCTACAATACCTAAACGGTTAGTCATGATTTTTGTTAGAATTTTTTTATCCGTGTTAGTTAAAAAAATGAGGCGCCAGTTGGCTAGGTCTAGCTTGTCCCCTTTCTTGAAGAGTGTGATGGTGAAGGCCTCTTGTCCTCCTGGTAGGAGGCACGTTTCCAGAAGGCTCTGGTTAAGTGAGGCAAGCAGTAGTGGGGATATATATTTGAAGTACTTTTTATAGAATTCATATGGAATGCCATCTGGGCATGGGCATTTCCGGTTTGGTGCACCGCGGTTGGCTGTCCATAATTCGTTCAGAGTAATCAAATTCATTATTTCTGGGTACCGGGAAACAGTGTGGATGTGGGTTTGGCCAAGAAATTCTGCCACTTCAGCCGGCTGAATTGGATTAGATTGGTATAACTCAGATTAATACTTTTGTGTTTCAATTGCCACTTCAGCTATGTATCCGCAATGGAATCATCCAATCTTCGCACCTGTGTGCAGGCCACACTCTGGCGTGGTGCAAATTTCTTTTTAAAAAAATATGCAGTGCACTTTTTCACCCTCTGTAATATGTTTGGCCCTGTACTGAACACAAATTCAATGTTTGTGTTGCCTTTCGAGCGCGCTGAGGTGGGCAGCTGTCTCCGCCTACTTCCAGCCCCATGCAGGGCTGTATCCTGTGGCTGGGATGTTGTACTCCAGGTGTGCCAACTCTGCCAGAGCGCGCGAGATGACAGCTGATGTGGCTTGTGAGCTTTGGGAGGAGAGGTGGTGAGAGTGGTGGATGGTATCCTCTTTGAAGGCTGCCCATGTGGAGATGGGGTTCATGCAAAATGGTGTAACAAACTCTTTTGCCAAAGTTGCTGATTCCACCCAAGTGGAAAATCCTGGTGACACAAGTTTGGGAGGGTGGAGTTTGCACCAATGTGGGACCTTAGCCACTGTGACAGGTAAGTGGTAGGTTATCGAGACCAGCCAGTGGTTGGAGAATTCAATTTTCATTGTTTGGAAGTGGGAAATGTGAGGTTAGAATTTCGCCGGTATAAGGATAAGGTCTATGCGGGTCATGGGCCTTAATTGGCCAATGTGAATGTGGGGTCACATCATGTTTTTGAGCAGCGGGGCTTGCCACAGCAGCGCATCCATCAACCCAAGGGTGGCCTTTACAACGCGAAGTTCTATGTGACCCTGGGGGGCGTGGGAGGAGGAAGGCAACGGTCTGTTGGTGTGTTTAGCCAACAGTTCATATCGCTGACTACAAAAGGGTCTGGGGGTAACAGGAGGGATTTGACCAATGAGAAAAATTCCCAACGTTCTCATGCACAGGTTGGGGCATAGATGTTGATGATAGCATGTGCCATGCCAGCCCATGAGAAAGTGACAATGAGGACTCAGCCATTGAGGAAGGATTCTGATGATAAGAATTTGAAAAAATTGTTTTTCTGAACTAGCACCCCACAGTGCTCTGACCAAAAGGGTAGGGATGGGAGGAGCATGGTTTTCCAAGCATCCTCGGAACCTCATGGACAGTGAGACTCCTGGATGGCCAGGATATCCACGGGTAAATTTTACTGTAAAAAACTCAGTTTTCTAGCCCAGGATGGTGAGGCCTTGAGTCTGGCGATATTCAACGTCCCTAAAGTGAAGGTTTCCCCTTTGCACCTTAGGTGCGAGGGTGTGGGCACCCAGGCCCACTAGCTCCTCTAGATCACCACGGGCCTTCACAGCAGTGCGGGTGTTTTCAGCAACGCTATTGGTAGTTTTGTTGATTTTAGCAAAAAGGTTTGCGTTGGCTTTTGTCTTTGCTTTTTGTTTCCCCGATGACAAACAAATTTTTTGTGGTGTGGATGAGTTCATTGCACCAACAATCGGGTCAAAAAAAATTTTTCAGGTAGATTGGACCTCAAGTCAGTTTTGACAGGAGCTTGGTTGCAAAGAATGGGTGAAATCGAGTCACTCATCAGATCCTCAGATTGGGTGGCCCAATCAGCATGGGCTTCCCAATCTGATAGAGTTGATGGATTAATGAGTTTCTTCCACCGCAAAGGTTTTGATGTCCTCCTGGCTTTAGGAGTGTGGGATAGCAGTGTTGACTTTGGCCGCTTCCTTGGCTGCAGCCCTGCAGGCCTGCTTGGCCTTCTCTCGCTCTTGCGGGGAAATAGGTTTTACCAGTAGGTAGCAGCCTTGTGCTCCCCATGGGAAAGCCTCTTTGGTGCTTGCAGTTGGTTCGTAGTGCGCCTCTCCGCTGGCCATGGCCGCTGAGGGGTGCTCTTGGAATATGATGTCCTCCTTGGTGGGGCATGCATGTGCCTTATGGCTGAACGCGTCACAGTGGGTGCAGATGGGGGGCGCGCTGTCCACGGTTACCTGGAAAGGGTGGGTGGTATGCCCTTCAATATTGATATATGTAGAGTGCGGGATCTGGGTTAGGTCCTTCACAATCTCCTCAGTTGGGGTCAGAACTGCAATGGCTTTGCTGGTGCAAAGGTGTGGCATCAGCATAAAGCGTTGCATCTCGAAAGATTGTATTTCGCTGTAAACTGTGAGACCATCTTTCAGGTGCTGCTCCAAAATGGCACGTTTTACCATAGTAGGCAAAAAGTCAAATGTGAGGAAAATTTGGTTGGATTTTGTCCATCTGGTGCATTTGGTTTCAATGACCCTTTGCCCTTTGGGGAGGTTGATCACTAAGCGCACCACAGCAGCTTCATCTGCTGCCTCCTTGTTTTTAAAACTGAGGTCCAGCCAACCACATGACATGGAATGAGGTGTGATGTACACTGCAGTCAGGAAAAAAGTGTGCACATCCCCACAAAATTTTTCCCATAGAGCTGTTTGTTGGATGTCTAGAAACACATGGACTCCATATTCCACTGATGAGAGTAGTTAGGAGTGTGGCGTGTTGATTTACTGATTGCATCATACTTGCCAAGTGAGGATTTCTGGGGAAATAGTGACTGCCAGTTTTTTTTATATTTTTTTCTATTCCACCGGTTTCTCTGGGGCGTTTTCAAACATTTGAGGCTGCGGGCCTACCACCTGCTCCTCTTACCTTACTTGCCCAACTGCTCCCTGACTTGGGCGCAGACTAATCTCCTCTGTGAGATTATCAAACTAGAATCAGACTTAAATTGAATAAGTTGCAAAAGTGATCGCAACGAGAGAGAAAAGTTTATCCTAATATAGGAATATAACTTAACATAATATGAGGCAATGATTTGCCTTCTCTAGGATGTTAAGTGGTAATACCAAATAAGACCTTAGCAGACGATTTAATCAAAAATACTTTTAAATATAAAGTCGCTATTAGAATTTAACATTAAATTAATCTCCTATCACTAACTTATGAACCATATTATGAATGTAAATATAATGATATAGCCATTAACAGAATTTGGGTTTGTGCATCTTTTTAGTAATAGATCTCCTATCAATATTGTCAATCCACATTAAATACTTCAAATTAGCGCATGATGCTTCCCACAGAAAAGAGTATTGTCTTGAGGGAGTCCATATGAATAAGTCTCTTGATGCTTATAACACTCTGCCCTTAAGATCAGGTTTGGTGTAGTAAGTTCACTGGCCATAGTGTTGCAAAAATGAACTGAATTATTTCTAAGTGGTAACAATTTCTAAAAAATTCAGAGTGGTCACTTGTCACTAATATAACACTCTTAGTAATTGCCAAACTATTTTGCTGTATTAAAAAATGGACAAAAAAATAGAACATATAAAACCAAAATAATACTATTTTAACTTTAAGTTTGAGCTATTTCCAGTTAAGTGCATTAAGGCTTGAACAAAAATAAGTCACTACTACACAAAATTAGCGATTCAAAGGGTATTAGTTTAAGGCCACTAGGAAGTAACCATGCAGTAGGAAACCTAAGTGGTTATTCTATTAAAATGACTATTAAAAATCTGTAGGACTTATACATAGAAAACCATCACCTCTCTGTGAGATTTAAAATTTGAGCCTGGAGTTGCAAATGGTACATTTATCACTTTTACTAAGAGAAAAAATTATTCACGTGTACCAGCTTAAAGAATAACCCATATAAAAGGAATCAAAATATCGTTTTTTACCCATTTATTGTATATATAAGTACATTTACAAGTTTGAAACCCTGAATGAATTAATGCTCCCTGCAGGTGGTATCCTTGGCATAACAATGTTCTTTAATGTCTGATTTGGTCAAATTGACCATCCAGGAGTAAATCAATCAAAAAATTCCCAAAATACTTGGTAATATTTTCTAGGGATGCCTTCAATCTGGTATGCGTTAAAGGAATGTTTTATAACATACACTCTGAGTAAACTAATGTATTATATTAAGGCTGTTTAGATGCTTGAAAGTGTCAGAAGAAATCTTATTGGAGGAGATTGAATAATGAATAAAATGCAGAAGGTTAGTGCCTTTAAAAAGTCTATTAGGTTCACTAATTACAATTGCTAAGAAGAAATCTGACTAACCATAGTAGCATTATCAAAACCTCAACAATATCACAAGAAGGAGATTTATTCTCTCCTGTGGATTGACGACGCTTTGGAAAGTATAGGGTCTGTGAAATTCTTCTCATAAATGGATCTCATAAGTGGGTATTGACAAATTAATATGCCTAAAGCAGCGAGAAAAAGTGTGCAATCAAATAACAAGGGCCTATTCCATCAAATAAGTATGCCTTCAGTTATTTTTATGCCCAAGCTACATTACTTAGATTCTTGAAATAATTTTATGTGATCTAAAGCTGTCTTACATGCTTGTGTAACTTGATGGTGTTAATCTTTTGATGCACCCTTTACGACCAAATGTAACAATTAGCTGAGGTTTTCAAGGCGTTTATAACTGTGAACTTGAATGGAAAGCCCAACAAAGCCAGATCTTTAAGGATCAATTGTAATAATTTGGCTTTGTGATTGACAAAGATTGATAACGGCTGTAAAGTCTAATTTGGATGCCAAGTCCAGAATGGAACGGCCATAGTACATGGGGAAATTTAAGTTTTTGGACATATTTGATTAGAATCACGATTAATTTCTTATAATTCACAACTTGAGGAGCAGCTATTTCACCTAATAAGGAATAGTTTCCCGTTTAATTAATATCCAGCCTTCCAGGAAGCATAAAATCAGCTTAATTAAGCATTTCTAGTGGCCTTAATCTTACAATTTCTGGACCCTGATAGCAAAGCTATCATCCAGACTGTTTGATTACTTAAAACATTTGGACCATATTATCTCATATTTGGGAAGATGGCAAAGACTAACCTGCAGCCTTTGTAATCATATCGTATTTTCCACAAGAGAAATACACGTTTATAGAATGAAAATGCATGGCAGTGATATCAATACATAAGCTTTAAGTTGACCTTCATGTCACCATATCATTGTTATAACAGATCATGCTCCCCTTAATTGGTTAACTTGAATAAACCTTAAGGATGGTTAGCCTGAGGGGAATTAAAGTTTCAAGCTTACAATTATATGACTAATAATTATGCAGGTACAGAGCATCTCAAATTCCAGTTGTCTATTTCATTTGCCCACTATTTCTACTCTCAGTCAGGGCACTGATGAACTGTACCAAATAAATGATCAGCAAAGAGTCTCAAGGTGAGCCTTAATTGGTTAAAAACTACACCTAGAGCTGTTTCAGTATAAATAGACTAAACATAGAGCTCAATAAAAAAGCCATAGAGGACAGAAGATACATATTTCTGAGACCACTGGATCAAATGAACACTATAATGGCTGCTCATGAGACTATGGTCATAATATTTTAAGAAAATAAAAGAGCCTTTCAAGCAAAGTTTTTACTGGGAGTCAAAGCACTTTGACATCCAGGAAACACTGGAGTGCTGTGCAGAGTGCCAAGGCAAAAACACCTACTTTAAAGAAAATTTTACCAATCTCTTTTTTGCCTCAATAACTAAATCAAAGCCAAATTCAGATTTTTATAAAAAATACAAAAAACGACCGCTCAATTGAGCTAAAACTAATTAATATTGATGCAATCCACGCCTGCTGCCCCAGCTTGGGGTGGTGGTGTGCCGCCATCTGGCATCTTTTTATCACTGCCAAAGTACGCCTGGGCTGGCTCTTCTAGACCTCCCAACGCACCTGGGCGTTATGTCCCACTTGGGTCTTGGCCCACCACCTTGCAAGCTCCCAGACGGTGCTCCAAAGCCCTTTGGTGCTCCCACGGAGCAAATTGCATTTCAGCCTCCAGGTTGATTATGGGAATATTTTCACATATGTGAGCATGGCCATCATCAAGATGGCCTTGACGGTTTTTAAACCCACCAGTTTCATTGACTTCTGCTCCTTTAAGGGTACTTCAATCTCAGCTTCCATTTGGAAGCTGATCAGCAACATCTCAGCTGAAAATTGTTTTTAAAAAATTCCCCTTTACACCATTTGCACGCAGCTCCTGGTGAGGCCACTTTAATGGTCCAGTTTTTCAGGTTACCCTCCCATCTCTCCCCTGAATGCCTCAACCATAAGCTCACAGGGGTTTGTCCATTTACAGTGCAGACCCTATGTTGCAGTTCATGGTTCTCAACAAGGCGGAACAGTTGGCAGGACCTCACACCTTTGCAACAATCTGCCCTTTATATCATGATACCCACCTTGTGATTCCCAAGCTGTGATCAAAACTGCCCCTGATCTCCCGTTCTGGGCAAGCACTAAAAATGGCCACGCCATTTGCCACTTGTGCTTTGAACTTGACCACTCAAAGCGCAAGTGCTTCACAGTTGCAACTTTCACTTCTTCTGCCACTCATCACTTGGGCGTTGGGCCCGCGGTCATTTTGCCCCAATTTTTCAAATGGGGTTCAATCCTCTTGCCCCAAACCTTGGGGCAATTTGGCGCTGCTCCAAAAGCGGCAGCAATAAAAAACAAATTTAAAAATTTTAATACAAATTTGACTGGATTATAGAATCCTGAGTCAATGGCTGATCCAGTTTCAGCTGAGCTGCCATGGTTGGCAGCACGTGGCCAATCAGCTCCTGTCACAGCCCCAATTCTGGTGGGTGGCCCAATGCTGTCCAAATTTAATCCATTCAAGGCTCTTGAATGGATTGGTGAGGACAAATGGCTGTACCATATAAAACTGGAAATTGCTTTGGATGAGTTTTTTGTTGACCCTCCTGAATTATATTACTGCCATTTTCGCCCAAAAAATGGTTTTCTAAATTATAAAAATATCAAAAAATGGCAGTTGAGGCTGCAGCTGCCCCTGCCAAAGCCCTGTTTTGCTGGCAACTTAATGGGGCGATGGAGCCCCTTGTTGAGGGTATTCCTAACCCAATTTTCCCCATGATTTTGAAGAAGATGCAAAATTGAAATTGAGGAGTTCACTTTTGGTGTGAGCCACGCTTGAATCAATGTGGCAAAAACTTATTTTTTTTAACTCCAATTATCTCAAAACCACCAGTGCATCAAGTCGCTCACTTGTGTACTGACATTAAAAATTCTTGCTGAGCATCAATTTTTACATTATGTTGAGGCGTTGGATACCGTTGGCCTCATAAACAAAGGAAACTCACAACTCTACCTCTTTATGAACCATGTCGCTGATGCTCCCACCCTGATGCTGTCCACCATGGTCCACCAGATAAAGTGGGCACAGGACAAAAGATTCCTCAAAGCTTCCTCACCTTCTGATATGGCTTTCTAGGCTGTTAACTGAGATGCCATATCTATGATTTTCTTTATTTCTAAAAATCCCTTTGTTTGGCCCATTTGCAAGTAAAGATGCATGGCGGCTCCTCCTTTTGGGTTGGGCACCAGTAGTGCTGTAAAGATATTTCTATCAGATTATTTATTACAAGTTTGTTTGGCACACAATTCAATTGACATCTATAGGCTTCTTCCTATGAGAGACTTGAGGGCCAAATCTATGATAGTGGCTATCAATCATCTGATTAATTGGGAGAAATCTATGTTACTTCAGAAGTAGGGCCTCAAGCGTCGCCAAATTTATCTTAAATTATGTCATAAAAAATAGGGATGTTTGGTTAATTTACTGAACAAAGTTATTAATTTCATAACTCATGTCCAATGAAGCTAAATCTATACATTGTTAAGTAGAGGTGTGCTCTTTAATTCATACCATCTTGAAACGGATGGGATGATTGAGCAAGTTAATGGTACTCTGATGAGCATTATCAGTAATTTGGCTTTAATAAACTGATAGAATGAAACATTTATGCAGTTTATCTGTGTTTGCCTAGAGCATATATTATCATTTTACTAACAATATCTCATAACCAATTGTTACATGTAAGTCATTTTTTTCTAACGCCTCTACTGCACTCCATTTTAGGTGATCTTTGAAAAACAGTAATTCTAAATATGTCAAAAAGCTTTTTATCATTTAATTTTTTTTTTCAAAACACAGGGTTTCAACACTTTTTTGTCATTAAAAAAGTCAGACGCAAAAGTAACAAAAAACAAGCATTTGTTTAATTTAGAGTAGGCTTTGAAGGTTTGTTCTGCCATACCCACAGATTGGGATAATTTTAAAGTTAATCACGTCTGGCTAGGCCCAATCAAAGTCACTAAAAAGTCATTTTTTCTTACAAAAGTATGGAAGTTAATTCAAGATATAAATATATTTTGTACATGTCAAATCATTAAGGTTTCTAATAAGAGGTCATATTGAAATAGAGAGTATAAAATAATAAATTTATGATGATAGATTATGTATACATGTTATAAACATAAATTGTTAAAGTAAACTCAAGAATTAAGAAAACTTAATTAATTAGAAATAAAATAAGCCTTGTTGATAGCTCTTAGAGAGGAACGGAATAAGTTTTCAAATCTTCAGATGTTCAGCCCAAATATACACAGTTCAAAATCTATGAGATCAAGAACAAGAACATACTCATATACTTATATACTCGCCCTTAATATTAATGTTAGTATCACATTGAATAAGGGGGAGGGATTAATGAAACTGATGCATGGAATTAGATAAAAGCCACGATTGGGCGGATAGCATATGCTCAGGAATTAGTAGTTGACCATAAATTTGGTTGTGTAGCTTTAAAACTCAGGAATAACTAAAAAAACAATGGTTACCTCCACCCCCTACAATTAATAAAGAGGTGGAATATGATAAAGTCATCTGAATGGCATCAGCTTGAGAGGAATCTGAATTAGGTGTCTGAAAAAGGCCATCAATGGAGATTATTCCACACGGTGTTGCTATATATGTCCTGAAAAGGCATTCCAAATAGCAATTATAACCAGTTGTCATGAACTATATAGGTTTTTACACCCTGTGAAAAAAATAGTTTAGCCAATTTCCTAAGTGACCAACCATGAATCCATACCCTCTCAAACAAAAGTTTTATCTTGGTAAATGTCTTGCACCCTGATGGAGGTGTCATCCTCCAAAGCTTGCAATTCAAGTAAAAATCTTTTCAAATTTGGCACTAATATTCTCCAGCGGCTTAAATTGTCAAGGGTTACTATCTAACCCTAAACTAACTGAATATGGCTGAGGCATCAGAATATATGGTTAAGAACGAAGTGGTACTCTGTCAAGAGGTCTCATTTTGAAAATAAACCAGCAGTAAAAAAATTACATCCTCAGGGTCAAGAATGCGCCCATATGCTCTGCTTAGATACTAATAAAGACTGGGAACGTAATTTGTAACTGGTGAAAATAAATGACTGGGCAAATGACCTCATTACTGTTGACTTCCTTTTCTATAAAATAGTATCTAGATAAGTTGAAGTTATTATTGTAAGCAGAGAAATATATTGGCTCAGGTCTGACTCTCTCATTGAGCCTAGGTCCAGATAGAACATCATTGCGCAAGGTAATTAAAAACTGATACCCTATTTCAGGTCTCTTAATTCCTACAAAGTGGTGTGATACTGAGGCTAAAATGCTACTGGGTATTGCTAATTTATTGGGATTACTGGATTTATATCCAGTCAAGTGAGGTTAGTTAGATTTAAAGTGGTTGATTCAAATAGTAACCCTTTAAGAAACCCATCTGTTCTGATAGATTACCTCCATAGTTGAGTCACTTGATCCTTCATACCTATCATCAAGATCTAATATAATAATTTACTCTAAACTAATTTATGTTTCATAATAAGCTTTTTTAATTCATGTTCAGAATTATTAAAAACATAGTATCATAGTGGCTGATGCCAAATATAACCTTACTTGGGCGCCAAAAGTGGGTCTTACAGCATTTACTTTTTTTCACCTTACTCTAAAAAAAATTCCTAAATTGGATTTATGCACTAAAAATGAAACAAAGGTCCAATAAGATTAAATTGGCACAGTAAGCACTAAACATGGAAAATTCAAATGGGGTACCTAGTGCTACAAAGATCCTGCTGACGTCCCAAATAGGGATATGTTAATTGTCATTTTCTTAGTATTATGTATTTTCCATATTTGTTTTAATCTTAAATATGACATAGCTTAATATGGGCTGATGTTGAGGCAATTATGCATTTACTTGGTTCTAATATCGCACCCAAAATCCTCACAATTATAAATGTATTTTTGCCTGCAAATTGGGAATTACAATATTTTAAAATTTTATTCAAGGTGGGCCAACCTGGGGACAATACTGCACCAATCAAGGGGAGATTTAATGAATGGGAAAGGAGGATAAAACATGGAAACCTCCATGAGTGGCATATGATAGTCCAGGAACTCCATGGACTGCCTTTGCTATTCGTTATATTGGTTTGGAGCATTGGTGTGCAACGCCAACACAGTCATAATCATCCACTACCCCAAGTTCATTGACCAGGATCAAACTTGAGTATGCAGTGGTAGAGGGTCCATATTCTACCACTGGGGTATCCTCCCCTGGAAATTGCAATATTTTTTTATTTAACTGAGGTAAGCTGACCAGGGGACGGACATTACCAAATATATGTAAAACTAAGGAAATAACTAACAAATATAAAATTGGGCACCCCAGGGTACTCAAGTTACCCCTGTTGCCCGCGGGACTGCCAGGTATGGGGGGTTGGTGCGCTACTATGAGGGGGTTTCCCCCGCTATGGAGCAGGTGTGAATGAAAGGGTCTGTGTGGAGGAACCAGAGTGGGAATCATGATTCTATGAGCGCTTTTTGCCTTGGTCTCATATATCCATAGGGCCAGGCTTGGAAGTGCTCCAGTAAGTGGACATGGAATCCTTTAAATAGCCCCATGAATGATTGGGATCGTGCCCTCAAACGCATCTAATGCAATTGTGTGGATTGTCCACATTGCAATGGGTATTATTAGGGAGCGGAGGGTAGATGGGATTGGTGACTTGATCTGGAGCGCGAAGATGCTCTTTGATATCAAGAATTCCTGTTCGTTTTGGATTTTAAGCAGGCGTGCTACTTCTTGCCATATAGCTTTGGTTGGGGGCATGTTTCTAGGCGGTGATGTAGGGATCCCTCCCCTCCACATAGTGAGTCATCTTCCACACTGCCTTCTGTGTGGTTAAATCATAGGGAATGTCCAACATATCTAGGTATTCTATCCTAGCTATGTTTGGGGTTTTTGCGAGTATATCTCTCTGGGGGTGGTTTTCTGGGTTTCTTAATTTGAATTTGGGGCTGGGTCATCCCCTTCCCTGTATAGTACCCGTGTTCTCTATGGTCCATCCCATATGGCGGATAGTTCGGAGGATATGTTTGAAATGAGGGGAGGTTCCATGCAGACCCGTTGCAGTAGGGTGTTTGGCAAGGTATGAAAGTAGTCTGGGTGGGCTATGTGGGTTGGTTAATTTGAGCGCCTGTGCAAAGTTAGTCCTTGCTGCTCTGGACCAATGTTGTTGTGGGAGGTCTGGAGCAAGGACTTCCTTTATCCAGGTACCTAGGATGTGATTGGCGTGGCTCTCGAAATCTATTAGTCCCATGCCTCCACTTGAGCATGGGCCAAATAGTGTTTCCATCCATATAGGAGGGTGAGAGCTGGGCCACAGCCAGCCCTGGATAAGCGCGCGGATTGAAGTTATAAAGGTAGGTGAGAAGGCGATCCGTGGGCCAGGTACCATAGTATTGGGAGGATGAGCGAGTTAGCAACTGTAACTCGCCCTGTTAATCCTGGGGTTCTTCCCTTGAGGGAGGCGACGCGTTTGGATACCCGTTGTAACAGGTTACTTTCCATTGTCTCATTAGCATATCCCCCTGATTCTAGCCAAATTCCAAGGTGTCAACAGGAGTGGTGGTGTTGCTCACCTTGGAGTATTCCTCTATAGTGCGTTCCATATGTTGGGCATCTTCATTGTTTGCTATACCTGCTATGCAGTCATCCGTAAAGGCCAGTATCTTGACTGTTGGTTGTCCTTGTGCGGTTATCCCCATGAGGCATGAGTCAGTTACTCGGAGGAATGGGTCAAAGCTGAAATTGTATAGCAGTGGGCTGAGGGGATCCCCTTGTTTGAGCCCTCTGTGTGGTTTAATCTTGCTTGTTAGGAATCCAGGGCCGCATACAGCCATGGTTGCAGCTTCTGTTAGGAGCATCGCCCATTTTACGAATCTTGCTGGGAGTTTGAAGGCATATAGAGATTCTTATAGGTATGGCCAGCTAACGTGGTCATACGCCTTTTCCTAATCCAATAAGACCAGGGCACCAGTTGCTTTGGATCGGCAAATGTTTGCAACAGGGTGAATGTTGTTCCAGATTGAACGCCCTGGTATAAACTCAAACTGGTTAGGTGATAGGACGTCAGAGGCAATTGCGCCTAATCTGGCTGCTAAATTTTTTGTTAGAATTTTCATGTCAGTGTTGGAGAGTGCAATTGGGCGCCAGTTGGCCAGGTCCAACTTGTCACCCTTTTTATAAAAGGTTATAACGTAGGATTCATGGCCTCCTGGTAGTAACCGTGTTGCCAACAAGCACTGGTTCATAGACGCCAACAGGAGGGGGTGATTTGTTAAAAATATTTTTTGTAAAATTTGTAGGTTATCCCATCAGTCCCTGGGCACTTCCTACGTGGTGCACCGCGAATTGTCTCCAAAAGCTCCTCCCATGCAACTAGGGATAGTATGTTGTAATTCAGTGGTGTACTTTGTATCTTGGCAGTTTGTATAGATTCTTTAATTTTTTGTGAATCTGTTGCCATTTTGCGATATAATTCGGTGTAATAATGGTGTACTTCCGCCTTAACCTCCTCAGGGTCAGTTGCCACAGTGCCGTTGGTCTTGCGGACCTGTGTGCACATGAGCTAATTTATGTGGGAGTGGAATTGGCGGAAATAGTATGTCAAGCAGGTTTCGCCTTCCTTTATGAACTTACCTTTGTTCAATACTTTGATTCTATGTTGGTGTTCGAAGATGATATTGTTAAGTTGGGCAGATATTTCTGCCTATTTGCATCCCCAGTTGGGGCTATAGCCAGATCTCGGAGTATTTATCTCCAGGTGGTCTAGTTCTGCTAAGGTACGCTTGATTGTGGCCATGTCCGCGGTGTACTTACGTGATGCAATATGTCAGGTTTTGTTGATTAAATCCTTTTCTGAAATTTTCCCATGTTCCAGTGGGATCTGAAGTGAATGAGGTTGTAAATTCTGGGTTTGTAGCCTCGTTTTTGCCCCAGTCAGATATCTCAGGCAATTTTATATTTTCTGGGTGAAGCTTTCTCCAAGGTGACACCTGTGTGTGGGATTAAGTTGGCGCTAACTGCACCGTAACCAGTTGGTGGTCAGAAAAATTTGATCTTTTTTGTTGAAAATTTGGAGATTCTTGAGCGGTGGGATTGTGGGACAAGGATGTGGTCAATGCGACTCATTGATATGAGTGCTCCCTCACGTATGTTGGGCTGTGTCATGTGGGGAAGGAGTGGTGAACTGGGGGGAGAGCATCCTGTAGGCCAAGAGATGCCTTCATTGTGCGGAATTCAATATGTTCAGGTGGGTTTCCCCTGGGATTAGGCCATTGATCCATTTTGGGGTTATCCCAGCAGTTGAAATCGCCTAACAAAATGGTTTCTGGTGGGAGAGTGAGAGTAGGAATGTTTTCAAAAAATTGTTTTCTCTCAGTTGCAGTGCACGGTGCATAGACACATGCTATCAAAATTATTTCCTCTTGGCATGTGATTGTTGCTACCAGGACTTGACCGTGTAGGTGTGATGACAAATTTGTAATTTTAAATTTTTTGTTGTATTGGATGATCACCCCACAGTGAGGCGTCCATACTGATTGTGATGGTGCGACCCTGGTTGACCAGGATCCTTCTTCCCCTTGTAGACAGTGGGTTCCTTGGATGGCCAAGATGTCTACAAGAGGTTTTTGCAGGAATTCCAGCTTTTTGGCTTGGGACATATGAGCCCTGGCTCCCGCGATGTTTAGCATCATTATTGACACTGAGGTGCCTGCGGCGCCTCAGGAGCAGTTGGGAGGGCCCTCTGGCCCTATCCCACCGCGGCTCATTTTGGCCAAGCTCCGCATCTGTACTCCAACTCTTTCACTGCCATTGTTGGTTCCCTTGATCTGACTCAATGATTTATGGGAATTGCAGTTTTTTGCATTTGCGTCAACCTTTCCCGCACAGGTCTCATGTTGATTTGATTTGATGCAGATTGTTGATTGGATTCTATATTTTTGAGGTTCAACTTTGGTGAATTGTGCACCATATTTTCGCCTAAATTGAGGTTGCATTGTTCCTCAGTATGTGCATGACTGATGTCGCTTTGTGACTCAGTCAAGTTACTGTGAAAATTTTTGACCTGGGCATATTGTTCTGATTGGTTGGCTTGGTGAATATCCAAAATATCCTCCCAAATTTGTCCGGTTAATGGCAAACTCTGCGTGTGCCACCACTTCAGCCACTGCTCGCTTGTGGGCTTTTTGTGCCACTTTTTATTCTTTGCATGTAACTGGGTCCACGATGGAGTATAGTCCATCTTCTTCCCAGCGGAATGGGTGGTGACTGTCAGTTATTTTGGCGAAGTTTTCATTATCTTCGTTCATTGCTTCCTCACAATAATCATTTTCCATTAAGCCCTCTTTCTCAGGGCATGTGTGTTCCTTATGTTTCAGTGAGCCACAGTGGTTGCAAATGGGCGGTGCACGTTCTGGTGTAACTTGTAATGCGGCTGACTGGCCCCCATCTGTGAAGTGAAATTATGCTGTGCAGAGAATTCTGGATAAGTCCTCTTCCATTTCTGGGAAGGGGTTGATTACAGCAATAGCTTTGCCCGTGCACAGGTTGGGCATCAGGCGAAATCACTGTAATTTGAGTTGCTGAATTTCTCTGTAGGCCACAAGACCTTTGCGGAGCTCCTCCTCAATTACCTTATGAGGAAGGTTGGTGGGAAGCAAGTCAAAAGAGATAAACAAAGTTTTTGCTTTGTTCCATCTAGTGCGCGCAGTGCACACAATTTTTTCGCCCTTGAGGAGGGCAATTTCCACACAGACTTTTGCTGCGGCATCGGCTTCATCAGTTGTTTTGAAACCAATATTGATCCAGCCGCGGCCCATGTTGTTGGTGACTATGTACACCGCGTGAGGGAAAAGTGAGGGCTGTGCCTCACATGTTTTCTCCCACAGGATCAGTGACTCATCCCCAAGGAAGAGTCTGATCCCATGCTCCACCTTTGACAAAGGTTGGTTAAACTGAATGTACATACATTGCACGTACTTTACAGTGAATACCATAAACCCAGACGGTGTCTGGATTTGCGATTTCTTTGCAAATTGGGTTCCTAGTCCCCCTCCAGGGCGTTTCTTGCCCTTAGTTGCACCGTTAAGCGCACCACTCGCCGTGATGCTCGCCCATGTTGTATTATTTTTATTGATAAAGTCGCCCATCTCTCCTGTGTGTGATTATCCAAATTTGCTGTTCAAATCAAACCATAGTAACTAAAGTGATTGTTATGAGAAAGAGAAAGCTATTGATAAAAGCTGAAATTGCAATATTTTTTGTTAATTATGAACTGTCCAATTTGGCTTTAGATAAAATATTAACAGCTATTTTAATGAATTTTTATATAACTTATATGGTATGAATGAGTTTATTTTAATAGGTGAGTATGGATTTGAGATGTCTCAAAATATATATACTAGCACATATCCAACAAAGGATTTATCTTCTTGTCTTCATCTCACCTTAACTCTATACCTTCTTAATTTTTATTTTTTATTTTTAGCACTAGTGGTGGCTAACCCAAAAGAGGGAGCCGCCACACATCTCTATACCTTTTTATTCTTAACGATTTCTGTCTTTTAATGGAACAATTTCATACTGTCAGAATTTATAAATTGTTTAGTAAGCAACTTCATAAAGGGATAATAAGCTTCTTATTATATACTGCGTATGGAAGAACTTTCAAATTACAATGAAGTAATTATCTTATGTGACTTAAAGTCCATATATCGTGTAGGTGCCCTGTGTCTTGAAAGCAATGATCTCACATTATATTTGGCTTATATTGAGGATATATCTGTAGAGCTAGCTTCCCTGCTAGAGAAGCAAAATTAATCTTATATAAAGTGATTTTATCCTCCAAAAGTCCCAGTTAACTCATTCTTACCATCACCATTGACCATAAACTTTACACCTTGTGCAACTCATTTTCTGACATATTAGAATACTAGAAACTTATTGTTCATAGGAGAGGAGAAAGGATGGTCATAAGCTCTTTCACCCATAAAATCCACACGGTTGCACCAATGTATGCCATTATTTGCTCTAATATACTGAGCATTGTGATTAAGTAATCTAAATGATTGGCTACGTCCTTGACCTTTTTATGGGGAAATGAGCAATTCACTATCATTAGTGTATATGCCCCAAACAACCCACCTGACCACTATGACTTTCTCATTTGATTCTGGGATTCAAACTAATTGAAAACGCATTCATTATAGGTGAATTTAGCTGTTAGTAGATTTCCTCAATAGATCGTTGACCCTAACCTCATCCTACCCCTGGGACGTAGTTGACTCCTAGTGATGAAATCATTCCATGTCATATACAATTCATTACCTGATAAAGCACACAGTATAGTTCATATTAATCAGTCAAAAATAAAAAGGTGTTTCTTCCTATTGACCTGCATAGTATATTTAACTACTAATTTAAACCCTCACATTGACAAATTTGAAACTACAGGGTTCAAATTATAAGACCATCTCATGATGACCACTGTTCTAATCTGGAAAAATTAATGCAGTTTTAGCCTATAAGGAACAAGGTATATATGCTTACAATTACCTGAAATGATTTTCAAAATGGATTATAGCGCGCCTCTAAACTCTGTTCAAACTTTTTTCTGAAAACCCCTTGGTAACATAGGGTGTGCAAAAATTTTATAAAAGTTGCAGCAAAATGGACACTTTCAGCATCACCATGAGACTAGTGCAAAAATGTTCACCTTATATACTCTGTCCCTTTTTCACTATTATGGTCGCTAAGGGGATACAGTCCAACCTAGCATGCTTTCAGTCACAACAAAACACCTACAAAATATATATATTGACTAACAACATTGTACAAGTATTATGGCAGGTGTCTTAAATTATTATTGGGGAAAGGGTAGTAAGATACTTCATGCGCTGATTTACCACACAGATATGGGCACTTTCTGCATCCAAGTCAACAACTAGGATGGATCTTTTTCACTAACCCAAAAATGTACTAGTAATTTAATATTACTTTTTAAACCTATACCAATCAGATGAAAGTGAACCTCAAGCTCTTAAAAGGTTTCTAGATAACATATAAATGTACAACAGAACAACATCACAAGCGTATAGTATGGTATTTAACCTTAGATACGAGACAAGGGTTGTTAAACACACCAGTTAAAGATCCCTGGACTAAACATAATACTTTATGAATTTTATCATACTCAGTCAACCTAATTGCAGTTTTACTAAATGTCTTCATTATCAGATGCATTATAGAAATACGACTATTACCAGGATGTACAGAATTTTTTTGTTACTTTATTTAGAAAAGGGAAATCTAAGATACTTAACAAATTAGCGTCTAATATCTCTCACTAACGCATGTTCAAACTAATGCAAAGAAAATTGCAAAATAGTAGGTGACTTCTCATTAAGTCATACCACATATCCTGTTTGCCTTCTTTCATAGGTACACCATATGGGATGAAATTATTTCCGTTGTGACGTGTGCCAGTCCAATTCAGATGTGCAAAAAATTTTAGATGATCAGAAAGAATTAAATCAGATATATCGGGATTACTCAATGCTACCCTGGAGGTTTTTCATCTCTCAACTTGTTTTAGATAGGTAATGTTGTTTAATAAATCCGCTATAATGGAAGTTCAAGGATTTGGATAATTAACTGATCAAATATTCCTTCAATGATGACTTAGGCAGAGTTACCCTATTGCCCTTGTCATTAGGGGCTGTACCCTGTAATTCTCACCATCAAAAAAACCTAAAAGGCATTTTAGTTCATTGTAGATTTTAAAGATATGGCAATTATAAAGTTACTGTGGGTTAAAACCCTATCCAGATGATGCCCTCGGTATAGAGATTCTGAAATGTGACTACAACATAAGCACACTAAAATCAACCACCACAAAATAGAGACTTTTTTACTTGCATTTCCTAAAAGCAGTAGAGCAAAGTAACCTAATAACTTTTAAGCCAACCTCTCAATAGAAAATGATACTAAAACTAAACTACAAGACCATTACCCTCCAAAACATATCCCTCAAACCATCACACCCATCTAGGTGTATGGCTGTATAAGAGGAGGGTATGCATCCATAGTAATAAAGCAACCTCCTAGTAGTTATTAACTTAATGTCCAACAATCTCAAATGTTCTTGGGGCTGGTGGGTAAAGTAAATGCTAGCTAGTATTCTTTTATCAAAAAAGAGGTACATGTCTGACGCTATACCATTATCTCCACATCTATCAATTCACTAAGAGCTTACATCTAAATTTGGTTTTAGGATGGCTTTCATGCTATTATATGTGTTGAACTCCTTGTTTCATGTACAACAGGTGGCATGGGACTCATTAAACATTATTTCAGAACACTCAACTCCTGAATAAATAGATAATTCAAATCACAAATTCTATCCCTACTACCTGCCATTGGTCTAATACAGATTGGAGAAACTTACAAAAAGCTTTCAATCTGTCTAACCTAACTTCCCAAAAGCATTTCTGCACAATCTAGCTTTATACCCCAGATCAACTAGTCACCACCATTCCTCTCTCTTTTTTTAATACTAGATGGTCCCAACCACCACTCCTCTCTCAATTAAGAAATTCTGAGAATGATCAAACGCTCTGCCTGGAGTTTCCAAGATACTAATTCAATTCCCGTAGAGACTAAGTAAAACATTAATATTCTTATATTTAATGGCAATCCAGTGACTCCCAATAAATTTTTAATACCTACTTTCCATTAGAAGATCCGATTTACTGGATTACAAGTAGAATGCTTAATCCACCCAAGACCAAAAGAAAGTATGGACTAATAAACATCAACTTTATACTACACAAATACCCAATGATCTTGTAAGGAAATGTCTTGCGCAAATAAAAGCACTTCATATAAATCCAATAACACTGCTCATTACTGCCTGGTGTGTGGCCATATATTACAAATTACCAAATGAAAAGCTGATCCAATTCACAGTTACCATAGACAGAAGCCTCTTGACTGTTCCAAACACCTGACTCAAACACATTATCTCCCACCAGAGGCACATTTGCTATAAAAATTATATATTCATATACCGGAGTTTTCAGACTACTAAAAGTTGCCATGGCACTATGTTCAACTTATACCATAATGCTGCTAGATGAGGTAAAGTTTTTCCCCAGAAATGTTGAGTTGATCGCATTATTATATGCAACCTTTATTGAAACTTTCAGCACTGGTCTTTTTATTGATGCCACCAAAGTGGCTTTGCAACATTGAATATTGTAAACACATAAGGCTTTAATTATTGGATCTAAATTCCTGAACTTGTACAATCTGAACACCTACTCAAGATTTTTTGGAACCAATAGCATGTCAAACACCACTAAGACGGACAATAAGGATGATTTGATTAGGTTACCTTCTTGAGATGTTAAACCCTGAAATTTGGAAAAAAATATTAATATAATTATATTATCTACTCTTCATTATTGATGCCGACCCATGGTCATCCAAATAAAAAAACTAGCTCTTAAAGCTTTTTAGTATTCTTTTTATAGTAATTAGTTATTTCTTAATGTATTAAGTCTTTTATAAATATTCAAAGCTATACAGGGTTGCATAAAAAGATAAATCTTTTTTAACATAAGTTTCTTATGCTCATTTCTTAAGAACCTGGAAAGATAGATATGCTATATGTGTCACGTCTTTGTCATCTCACCATTTGTAATGTGACTTTGAGCTCTAATTGCATACCCCAGACTATATAATTACAGTAATATTTTCTGCAATAGCTCAGTGCTTAATCCTTTTAAACTTCTATAATCCATCTAAATATTTTACATGATAACATCAAATGCATCTGGATTATATTTAATCATCTGTTAATTAGTAAGGCTCCCAGAATAAAGATGATTCTTAGAAACACTAATTGAACAAGTGAATATATGCAAATTTTTTATCTCATTACAGAAATTCTTCTTCTCATTTATGTTAGAAAATAAAATATAAGTTAATATTTAATGAGGTTTAAATTATTATACTATATGAAGCTTAAAGCATGATTAGGCCAAAGGTGATAGTATTTTCCTATTATCCTCCAATTAAGTTTATAGGTTACCAATTTATATGATTGCTGATCCCACGGTTAATATAGCTTATTGATGTAAATAATAGTAATTTTTAATGTTCAAATATGGATGAGAGGACATAGATATGACTTTCAGTATGGTATAAAAATCCAATTACACTTCATCTGCGTAGATAAGATATAAGTTTTAGTCAGTTAGTAATTGCTTCTGTCCTCTCAAGTTTTTAATAAATAGCTTTTATAAGTTATATTTTTTTTATTTGGGGAAGGCCGACCATGAGATAAACACTTCCAATATGTAAACTAAAAAGCACTAATATAAGCTAGAGGCAACCCAGAGAAGCAAAATTCTGTCTCCTGTTGCTAGCAGGAATGCTAAACAAAGGAAAGGGGTATTGTGAGTATTGGCATGCACCACTAATGAGCAAATATGAAGGAAAGGGTCTGAAGTGATGAACCAAACTGGAAACCAGGATGAGACCATTTGTTGTTGATGAGATGGTAGGCAACCAAATAACCATGCTTAGTAGTGGTCTATAAGATGTGACTGGAATTGTTGTACAGTTTCCTGGAGAGTGGGAGCAGAGCCTGAAATGGCATCCAAGTCAACCGTGTGGATAATCCACATAGCTTTTATAATAATTTATGTATATTTTCTATTGTTGTACATGATACAATAGGAACAATGAAAACTTTTTTAGAACAAAAAGGTAATAATAAGTATAAAAGACTTAAACGGAAACGCTGATATTCATTGATCCAAAATTTATAAAAGCGCTTAGTTTACTTCTCTGGTGGAAAAAATAAGCCTTATAATTATATTTTTTCTATAAACAAAAATATAAAAAAAATATTTTTTAGTACTAGATGGTAAAATATAAAAATATTCAATCCTTCAAAGCCTTGATATCACGTTTACTGATACAACTTTATCTATAATGACGTGCTCTCAAACTAAGTTTACTGAGATTAAATAGTTTAACAAAAAAGTTGTAACAATCTTTATATAAATTAATCAGAATAATTAGCATGATTGATTATAATAAATAGTCTTAAAAGTTATGTGAAGTGTAAAAAGTATCAATATGTAGATCCACTATAATTTTTAATGCGTAGAATTTCAGGTTAAGTCAACGCCATTAATCTCAATCTGCTTGAAAATTTATTACTAAAAGTTTTTGATATGGCCTTTTGGTATTCCTTCTCTACCACCACGCCTTTAATCCAAATTACATTATGAACACTACCTATATAGAATATCAATTGTTAGAGGTGTTGCAAGTAAACTCATTTCATTTTTGATGTAAAATTATAATCAAGAGATGGCTAGACATAAAGTGTTACCCTTCTATTGATTGCTAGAAATCTTGTAGTTTGTTGTTGCCTATTGGGTTATGTTTGAAAAAAGAGTTTACTTTTTAGAGTAATTTACTACATAGTGCCTATATTTTTCAAATATATCACCCTCTTAATAGCTGATATAAAACTCTTTATCATTTGTTGGATAATGCTTCTACTACTAATTTATTAGGTGGAATTTTAAATTTTAAATTAAATTTGAGGTACGCTAACCAGGGGATGGGCAGTACTAAAAATTGAAAACAAAACAAAAGAACACATTCAAAAGAATGAACAGGAAGACAAAACAAAGACTCTAACCAGGCGGGGGTGGAAACCGCTAACCCACCATGGCAGAGGGTGAAGGGGGGTTGGGCAGGTTTTCTGTGGACATATCCGCCATGACAATGTCATTTTGTTTAGTTAAGTGGACAAAAGCGGATAGCCAGGGCATTGGGGCTTCAGCGTATTGTGGGTTGATGGAAGTTAGTAAGAGTTCTCATTCTCTTCATTGAGAGCAGAGCTGTAAACCGCTATGACAAATTACACTAAGTGATGCTAAGCTTGAATGTGGGCATTGGGGAGCTGGGTAAAATTGGAGATATTATGGGGGGTGATCTTAGCAGATGGGTTAAGTTCCAATAGTTTATCAACATGCATAACAGCAGCTTTGACATTGTCAAACAACTATGGAATATTGCCGCAGGCTGATTTGGGGAAATCAGGGGGGCTTAGAGTGTGGGCAGCCCTAGTTGGAATTGATCCACTGATTGAACCACTGTTTTGTGTAGGTTTGGGCAAAGGGGAGACCACCGCTGCAAGGTGAGCTGGTGGTCCTTTTGGTTGGGGCCAGCATTGGGTTTAAGAGTGAGACGTCTGGAGGATGGGGTATTATCAAAAATCAGAAACAAAAAATTAGGCCAACCTTTTATCAAATTGGTCAAACTGTTGACCAGATTACTTAAACATGATAACCTTACTTGATTCATAAATCTCAGCCAATAAGTCTCATGGATTTTGTTTTACTAGAATAAGGATGAATAAAGGTGTATAGGAGTCAAATGGGTTGCTTGGGTACAAAGGTAAGCCAAGTCTAACTCTTATTATTGGGGTAACTTGGGTGGGCGAATGTGGGTAGTTGCTTTGGTAAGAGCCGATTTCCCACTCTGACCCATTGAATGAATTGTTGAGTGGGAGGGGGCAGCAAACTGCCTCATACAGAACCCGCTGAATAGGGCTCCAAAGCCACATCAGCAGATTTAGCTCATGGGCAGGATGTTTTTTAATGGTTGAGTACAAAGCTGAGGGGACAAATTTGGTGACCATTATAAACATGTGCCCAAAAGAAATGCTCAGGCGCTTCTGCAATACAAGTACGGGGGGATCTGGTGGGCTATGGTAGGGTGGTGTGGGATAATGGTGGCTGTCACAAGAGAGGCGGCAAGGCGCTCTGCCCCATAAGGAACAGTAAAGATGAGGTTGGGCTGAGTGCCATAGGCCATAAGCCCCACCATCAGCTAATCATCCAAAAATTGGGGTGGAAGATGAGAAGAGAGGGACACAAATGACACCACCAGTGTATGTCAGAAGGAAGGTGAGTACAGGTAGTAGGGATAAAAATGCTTTTGTAAATAAGTGGAGTCAAAGCCACTGCTGCAGCATCCTCCTCCATCTGAAAGCTGATGTCAAAGTAGCTTTTAAAAGGACGGAAATCCAAAAACCAGCTGGCATGAAGGCAGCAGTGGCAAACTCAACAATTGCTTTATCAGCCTTGAAATAACCGCCCATAGTTGGCATGGGGGCAAAAGCAAATGTTGGACTGAGGAAGTACGAGAGGGTGAGGGCGAGACTGGTGAATGCGCGCTAGGTATAGTGCTAAGTCCCTGGGGGAGGACAAATCAGCAGAGGAGTTTGGTGGGCTATTTGAGCACATTCACATGCATTTATCCACAGGGTGGAGAACACAAGGGGCGGAGCACCACTGCCCCACACTGGGGCGGCAGCCAGTGGATCTAAGTTTATCAAGCAGAAGCGGATGGGGCCAGATGGCGGTGGATAAAAGAAACTTTTTTTACTTTTATTAGAATTCTCTTGAAAGTGAGATCAAGCAGAAAGAACTTATTTCTAATTTATTAGGTGTATCTTGTTATAAGAAGTTGGAATAATAATGAGTTTCTCAGTTCCCTGAATTATGTAGCTTAAAGGTAGTTGTATTTTATAAGATACTCAGTTATTCACTAGACTTTTTCTTATTATAAGTGCGCATTAATGAAATGAAATCTTTATGGCTATGCTATCAAGATAAACAGGACATTACACCTGTCATGAGTTCAGCTAATTAGAAGAGGACTGCCAATTTAAACTGATTGTGATAATAACTAGTGGAAATCATAGAATGCCTAGGGCTTAATTGTCTTAGTGACTAGGTGATGGGACGTTCTAGGGGTTGATTGAGGAGCAACTATGTTTAAAATATAAAGGCCCCCACAACAAGCTATAAAGCTGTGATGGGGAAACTTTGGCTCTTACTTTGGCATCTGTAAAGCTCATAGAGACAGGGAGGGCAACTTCCCTCTAAGTTCACTGCTTTTGGAAACTGCATCAGAACAGATCAAAGGGTTATGGTAGAGGTTGAAAAGATTGCGCTAGATTATTAGTAGACTGGAAGAGATTATTAAATTTGAAGATGTAGACAGTGTGCTTGATGGATTGTCAAACAGGATACTAAAACACAGATTCACTAACTCAGTTATGGCGTGGAGGGTCGTTGGATTGATTAATTGCAACGCCCCCTCCTTAAACATTAGCATTAATTTTTAGATAGCGGCGTGCATTGCCAGATGATGTTGGATCAAATAAAGATTGAATGTGGTCAGCGGATTCCACCGCAAAGGAACTAGGAAAAGATTGGATATATAAAGATGATAAAAGAGTACATAACCTGACAACCTATCTTAAGGAGTGATGTTGCCATATTGTAGGAGCATGGGAGAATTATAATGGAGCTTAGGAACTGGCTTGCACCTGGGCCTTTGTGGTAAAAACTAATTAAATAGGCTGGAAAAAGTGCAGTAAAATGGGAAAAGCTTCAATAAATATTAATGTCAGAATTTTAGTTATAGCGTGTTACATAAGAGTTTAATCTTCAGTAATGCTACCGATCTTAGAAGTCTATCATATGGTGAGCCATTAACACCAGCTTCACAAGAACATGTTCTATTATAAAAATTGATTTAATAAACATCAAGGATGAATTTGGCAATCTGCAAGTTAAATCTGTAATACATGCTACTATCAATAGACCAGTCTTTTCATTAAGCATATAAACCTTATCTAGAATTTTTAACAAGGATGTATTATCACTCAAAACTTTCAGTGACCAGGCCAAAATTGGGTGTGAGCCAATGGGTCCTGCCAGAGTCTCCTAGACTGATCCTCCTCTCTGCATACCTTTTGTCAAGTTTTCAGCCGATGGTACAAGCTAGAATAACTTAACAATGAAATTGAGGATATAAACTTGCTTTTCAAATGAAACCCCTGCTCATAATCAGGAAGTAAATTCTCTGATAATCCTCAATAATAGCCAAGTAACTCTGGTACGCTCACCATTCTTAAGTTTAATGACACCAACAAATACAAGACCTTCTGTCTTCATACAAAATAAGAAAATTATTCCTCTATAATTGGGACTACTTCTTCAGCAGGCAACTATGTACTTAACTTTGGGCAGAATAAACACACAAAACTATCTAATATAGATGTAATGGCAACAGATACATATATCTGACAGACAACAGATGGATAATAATTAATAAACTAAACGACAGTAGTTATTAATGATCAATAAATTAGTAAATGATGATTAATTGATGTTTTATCAATTGGCCAGGTGCCATTATTATATACCTCTTGGGCATCTCCTGGCCAAACTCATCTATTAGATGAGTTCATTCATATTATGCCAATCCTCTGCTGGTCATGGCAATAATTATGAAAAATCCCCAAGTCAATTTGGCCCATGAATTGACTAAAAATAACAATCATTTCAGCCAGATTGAAGGCAATTTTACTCTCATAATTGGGACGACTTTGGGTTTTGAACTCAACATCAAAATCTTCCCAATTAGAGCTACATCATAACTTGACGTCTAACAATAAATGGGGAATAAAACATACATGATCATAAAAGATGACGCACCCCAATTTGGGATGTTGGCAGGCCTCTCAATAGCACTAAGTACACCCATAATTGGGACATCTATGTTTAAGTGCTTAATTATCAATTTCATTAATCAAACCCAACTTCCACCTTAGTGTATTAAGATTAATGCACTAATTTAGGAGGTGCAATTTAGTTAATGCCATGGGACCACCTTGCACCCAAGTGGACCCATAATTGGCCATAATATAATTATATCATAGCTATTATTAGTTATGATAATTGGGACAATTTTAGTGCAATTGAGGTGATTTTGGAATGAATTTAGATATGCAGATGAATCTGGAGGATTAAAGGATCCATCAATGGGAGTAATCTATCAGCATTAATGGTTTTCTCAAAGGGTTTATTTTTGAGTCAACCATCAAATCTAACACCCCTTAATCATTTTTACCAAATTAGAAATTAGATTAAAGCCATAGAGTGAGAATCCTTGGGGCCAGGAATTAAATTATTACTTTTCTATCAAGTGATCTAGGTCACTAAATTTTACAGGGGCTCTATAGGGGACTTGGGCCTTTTCTTACTCCTGTGAATGTATTCTTAGCAATCCAGATGAAAGATCTAGTCTTGTAGACTTACAGTACCATTCCAGGACCAAAAGGAGCAACAATCCTAGGACTCTGTTTCTTGCCAAGCTCAATGACCTATAGCGCACCCTAGATAAAATGAGTAGCATCAGACGCTTTTTGTTTGACCTATGCTACTTCACAACCAACCCCAAATACAAATCCAATAAGTCACTAATCACCAGAGTATTATGTGCAAGAATAAAACAACTCTGTCTGAGTTTAGAAGTAAATTTAAACTATGTGGAACTAGAATATTTTTTTAAGATAACAGAATAAACTGGAGCTTTAATAGCTGTAAAATTTTTGATACCTTGGGATCCCTAAGTAAAAACATTTTACTAAATAAATTGAACACAAGCAAAAAATAAACTAAAAGGTATATAACAGGCTTTAACGCGTCAATGAATTATATTGTTACAGGCAAATTATAAAATCAAAAGCATAATCATATGATCAAACACTAAAGCATAAGATCAAAATCCCAAAGTATAAAGTTCAAAAAAATGCTGGCTATTTGTTGTATTAATCTTTACCAAGCCATTGCTACCACCCCTTAAGGACAAAACCTAGAATCATGCACATTGTATGTATAAGTTTTGTTTACATAATTTTATAAATATAAATTATTTGTAGCTCGCCAACCAGGGGATGGACATTAAGGATTTAAAGCAATAAACCCCAAGACAAACGGTTAACTTGACAAAATAAAGTAGAATAAAACAAAAATAAAACCTCCAACCAGGTAAAGAGTGGATTGCCTCTAACCCACCATGGCAGATAGGTAAGTAGGGTCAGGCGTCTCTTCATCAGGAGCAGGTTTTGTGGTAGATGCATATTTGTTGTAGAAGAATACAAAAGCTTAAAGCAGGGGTCTTGGGGCATCAGAGTGGTGGGGTGGAGGAGGGTAAAATAACAGTTACTTACCTCAATGTTAACTTAAAAACAGCCTCAATTAACCCTGCAACATGATGTTCCTTTTGGATGCGGGCATCTTGGAGCTGGCCAGGCTGACAATCATTTGCTGGGTAATTTTAGAGATAGTGTTAAATCTTACTAGTTCTGCAACATGTATGATAGCATTATTGGCATTATCAGCTAGTTTGATGATTTGCCTCCCATGCTACTTTGGGGAAATCAGGGGGATTGATTCTGCTTAGTACATCATAGAATTGATTAATTTATTGGTCACTGCTTTTTGGAGGTGGTGGCTATGGGGTGAGGCCACCATAGCTAATTTAAGCTGATTGCAACTTTGGAATGGGGTGGCATTGTCTTTAGGAGTAGATCGTCAGGGGGAGAGGCTTTTAAAATCATAATTATAAAATTCAGTTTAATTGTATTCATTTAGGCCTTTTTCACCGGATTCATTATCCTCATTCATGATCATTTTGCCTTATTCATTGAACTCATCCAGTAGGTCCAAAATTCTAATTTACAAGAATAGTGGATGCAGGATTTAAGTGGGTGGTAGTATGCGAATGGGCGGGATTGGGTATAAATGGTGGTCCAGGCCTGATTCTAATTGGTTGGGTTGAGCCCCAGGTGGTGAATGTGGCTGGATGTTTTGGTGGGTGCTTTCCCAAATTGGTATATGAGCGAGAATGTTGGGTGGGAGGGGGAAACAAAATGCCCATTCAGATTACGCTGAAAAGGGTTAAGAAATAGTAACAGGTGATTTGGCATGGGGCAAGGACCTTTTAGAGTGGTCAAGCTCAAAACATAGGGGGCAAATCTTTCAACCATTAGTGACATCAGCATAGAAGAAATGCTCTGGTGCTGCAGCAATGCAAGCACATGGGGTATTTTATGGGTAATGGCAGAGTGATCTGGGATGATGGTGACAGTGGCTCGAGGGGAAGCAAAGCACTCTGAACCAGAAGGAATTGTGAATACTAGGTTGGGCTGAGTGCCATAGGACAAAAGCCCCAACATCAACTTGTCATACAAAATTTGGGGTGGGAGATGTGAGGAGATTGGCAAATGACACCACCAATGTGGTGTCATAAGGGAGACAATTTTGATTAGTGGGGACTGGGGTGATTTTATAAACTATAGGGGCCAAAGCCGCTGCTGCAGCATTCTCCTCAAATTTATAAACCTATATTAGAATATACCTTAAAAGGGCGGAAATCGATAAAGCTAGATGGCGCAAAAACAGCAGCAAGTTCAATTATTGCTTTGTCAGCATATGGAAATAAATGCCCATAGTTGACATGGAGGCAAAATTAAATTTTGGATCTAGGGAGGGTGAGAGGATGGGGGCAAGCCAGGTGGATGCGTGCAAGGTGGAACGCTAAGTCCTGTGGAGGGACAAAATGGCCCATATTGTAATAAACGGGCTCCCAAGGCCCTATTTGCCACCTCAGCATATGCAAGCATACATCAGAAGAGATTCATCTCAATCTTCTGAGCATCAGGGTTGCACCAGCATACAAATCCCCTCTTTAATGTCTAATGGAATGGTCAAATTCCGCTGCATTCAGGGTCCAGATATTGCTCATGGGGTGATATCACTATATGCAAAAATGCTGAACCCTTGCTGAGGTCTGGCAGATCCTAACTCGCCTCCTCTCACCCATCAACTTCACTTAGCTGCACTCTACTACAACCTTATCATGACCTCAACTCTGTCATTTTTCGCAACCCCCTTCCATGGCATACCTAGACGTTGAATGCTTCCTCCTAACCATGGTTTATTGCAACCAAGGTCCCCAAAGAATAATTTTAAATTAACAAATTTATAATGGCTCTAAATATAAGCAACTGGCTTTATTTTGGAAGGAGACCAAAATAATTTAGAATTCATAAGTGAGGGAATGGAAACACATCCTACTTGTTAAGTAGTCCTGCATGAGCTACACGTTTTGATAATAAACTAGGCGTGTCTGAGGCTTAACAAATAAAAAATTCTAACCTTCACCTTCTGGTAGATCAAAGGAACCTAAATTGGATAAAATCCGACCTATGAATAGTATTTAATTTTAAAACGATCCCAAAATGCATCAGCTCATCAATTAAGCCTTTATTTGGAAAAAAATTTGCAACCATTGTCATGGCAGATTTTTAAGTCCCAACCTTAGGAAATCCATGTACAATCACCAATTGTTACAAATATATTTTAACAGACTACCTGAGCTCATCTGAATGCGTTTCTCTTCTTTGTGGAAAACGCTGGGAGGTGGATCACCACTGCCCCACAATGGAGCAGCAGGCGGCGGATCTGAGGACATCAATTATATAACAGACGTGGTCAGATGGCTGTAGATAATTAGCCTTTTTTGTAAAATTGCTTGAAATTGAGATTGAACTGAAAGAAAAGAGATTAATTTTATAAAATATATAGGTCTCAAAAATTTTCATTTTCCGCTTTAAATCCAAAATATCATCTCCTGAAGTTAACCCAGTAAGTTGATAAAGGGCCACACTCCTAATTCTGTGTTGGTAGTAATATTTTCATAGTAACTTCTGTTCTAGCAACCACCTATGTAAACATGCAGGAGGCACATGGTGTTGCCCTAGTTTATCAAACTCTAGATTTAGCAGAGCCCCCTTATGAGATATTATAAATTCTTATTACCATAAAAAGATCAGTATATCTTTAGCAATATATATTATGAATAAATATCACATATAAGTAAAAGTTTTGCAAGAGGCGTACAGTTAGCGGAAAGCAAAACCATGTAAACAAGCCTTCCAAATCACAAGCCTTTACACCATAATGACTTTATGAAGATAAAAACAAGGTTTGTTAGCTTCAAACATGCCCTTAACTGGGACCAGCTCTATCAGCCAGTTACTAAACACTTGGGTTTGCATGTTGCCCGCTTTGAGCTTAATCTTTGACGCTTGATTATATTTTTAGATCAATATTTCCCATATCTCTCCTTTAAAGTTAATCTCTAATATTCTCATATTGTTGGTGCTATGCAGCCTTTGGATGATGTCATGGGTTATTTGAAGGTCCACATGGATGACATGCTTTCCTTAGCACGATGGCTCTCTGGCATAAACATCCAACTTTTTCAACTTGGCGCTTTTGCAATAGTGACATGGTATCCCTGCTGATGTACAGGGCTAATTGTATAAAGATCACCAACACACAATGAAGCGAGATATCCTTGGCTATACTCCATGAAGTTGTAAGCAGTGAACTGCAATATATAACACCAACCAAGAGATTTGCGCTCAAGATAAACCAGAGCCAACACTATGAAAAGCGCATTACACCCCCCAGAGCTATTAAACTGGGGTAGCCCAATTTTGCCCTTCAACCCACTAGCCCCTTACCTGGGTGTCCCGCGAGCTCTGCACCTACCTTCACCCAAGGAGGGTCAGCCACTCTCTACTAATCACTATAAACTGGTCTACTCCTTCAGCTCCCCAATTGTCAATAATCTGGGGCACAAGCTTCGAACTGGTGGCTCTAATGGTATTTCCTATTGGTGGTGAAAGTTAAGGTTGTTGGGCAGATCAAAACATCCTAATATTTGAGGTGCCAATCCAAGGATTTCGCTCTATCAAACCTGACACCAGAAGCAGAACTATAAGGTAAGATCAAAGTCAGCTTAGAGAGAATTTTATTAAAATGATTTGATGCCATTAATTAGGTCCAGCTTTCAATTCAGGAAGTGACTAGCTGGACTATTATTGGAAACAAGCGTTTGGGAATGATCTGGAGTTTACTAGGTAATAACATATTGGGAACTGTGGTTAAACCTTAGTTGAAATGATTCAGCTCTTATTAAACTTCAATTTACAATTAATATCCCAAAATTGCTCACAACTTAATTTTACGCTGTTTGTTACTAATTTTCTTACCTTTATCTGTTTGACTTGATATCCACTTCACGACTAATCCCCATAGGTTAAGCTAGGCCTATCCTACATCCTAGCCTGGGGTTTAGTCTGGCAATCACCATAGCTAAGGCTACACCTTAGCTAAAGCAATGATATTGCAATACCAACTATTAAGTACAGTTTTAAATATATTGGTTCAAGACCTTTAACTATGGGCAATAACATCAGAATTTCTGTCTTACTTAGGGCGTTCCTTTCATGTTGGTCATGTATTTTATTATCTAATCCATAATCAAAATTTTTCTTTCTTGTATGGCGCAACTCACAATCACTTCTTTACAGAACAAACTTGCAATATTGCTGTAATTAATGCGTCGCCCTGCCCGTCAGCTCAATGTGAAAAACAGGTTTTGAGAGAATTAGTTGAGTTATGGATCTGCGAAAATCTTATGAATAAAAATTTTAAACAGAAGATCACCAGTCTTTAACCCTACTGGATCTTTTCATGGAAAATTAAAGCATAGGTCAGAGCTGTGCTATATTAGAATTAACAATTATATGAACCTGCTCCCTAGCTGCTTAACATCATATCTGCTATGGTTGTTTCTAATATTATAAAATTAAAATTTAATTTGTTCACCAGCCAAGCCTTTTCATCTGCAAAAGCAAGTCACAAGTAAAGCAATTATTCTAACCATAGGTTGACAGAATTAAGTCAACCATGACTTGCCTTAACCTCAATTTTTGTTGTTCTTGAGTGTTAGCTGTGTTGGTAAAGAAATGGTCTATAATAGTGAGTTTCAGAGCATTTTATTATGAGTGCCCTATTTTCCCTAAGCATTAAGGAAGAGATTAGTGGAGAGATTCATCCTCTTTACCTCTAAGGGACTAAATATGCGAAGATTATTCACATGATGCAGCTGCAGTATGGTAGTAGATTTCTTTTTAAACAAAAAATTTACATGTAATTTTTTTCTTTCAACTCAACATCACTTTTGATCAAATTTGAAAAACAGTTGATTTTCCAACGCTTCACTTCAACAATTTCCCAATTTATGTCCTCATATCCACCACCTGCTGCCATAGTGTGGGGCAGCGGTGCTCCACTCACTAGCGTTTACTGCCCAGCAGGAAAACATGTTTGGACTGGCTTGTCCAGTCTGCCAAATACATCTGACCGCTATGTCCCTCCAAGTGACTTGGCACTCCACCTTGCACAAGTCCACCCAACCTGCCCCATCTCTTAGCCCTACATTGATCCACTATCCATTTTTGCCTTAATGTCGAGTACAGATTCTCTTCCCATATTCTGACAGTTTTGATAAGTAAGCTGGCAACTTCCACCTTTGCACCGGCAGGATTTATAGACTTCCGCCCTTACAAGGGCTATTTTGATATAGGCTTCCCACCAAAGAGGACCGGCCTCTATAGCAGCTACGCCCTTAATATACAAAAACACCCCCATTACCACCACCCAAACAGTCTCCTAGATTATAACATACTTTTGGTAACCTTTGCAAACCTCCACTCAAACATTTTATGAGGAGTTGATGTCAAGGCTGTCCACCTATGGCAAAGGCCCCATCCTCTAATTTACGGTACCAAATGGTGCTGAGCGCCTTGCGGCACCTCAGTCAATGGCCAACATTGCCCTCAACCAGCTGAACATGGCCCAGAACATCCCACTGCGTGCCTACAACTCAGTCACACCTGACCATTTCTTTTGGGCTCGAATTGACAACGGCCACACAGTTTGCCCCCTAAGCCATGAATTAAACCATACCATAAAGACATATTGATACAATTCAAACCCTGCGAAAACTGCCAACCCAACCTATGAGGCCACACCAACAGCGTTCAAGTGGGGGTTTTGGCTGCCCCCACCCCCCAGGTTGTGCGCTTGATGAACCAGCATCTAAATCTAGAAACCAAACCCAAGCCATCCAATTTATACCCATGCTAACCAATTGGGAGAAGGTTTGGACCCTTATTCAATCCTAAAATTTTTCTACCCCAAAATTTACCCAACCACTTCAACCTACCACCAAATCCATCCAAATCAACCAAAAGCACTGGGACTTAATGGATGAAGTGACCAAATCTGGTAAAATGTCCCACCGCCAGCTAAACCATTTGATTTCAATCCTTATCTAAATTTATTCCTTGATGCCCCACTCCCACCCAAACAATACTTCCCCAAACCCAATGCTACCCCTTTCCAATATGACCACCAGCTTGGAAAGGCCGCTGTGGTCTCACCCAAAAAATTGCCATCTTTTCAAAGCCGTGTCAAAATATATTGCCAAAAAAGTGCTGCACCCCCTTATTTCCCCTAATTTTCCTCCAATTGCAAAAGAGGAAAACAATCGCCTCTATGAAACTGCCACCACGATTATCAAACATGTCTCTGAACTGGAAGATTTACCCCATCCATACATGTTACCAGAACAACTATTATGAAATTAGCCCAACTTCCTGACGCCTGCATCCAAGCTATACCATGTTGCTAAACTTATAAGGGTTTTGATCCAGGCTCAAATTGTCAATCTCAACAGCTACCTACTTTCACCTCAACCCTCATCCCGCGGATGCCCCAACCTCTTTGGTATCAACATTGATTTGCTTCTTCAATGCTGAACCTGATGATGATACGCCTGATCCCCCTCCCCCTCCGCCATGGTGGGATAAGCAGCTCGCTGCTGTGAAACTTGGTAAGTTATTTTCTCGTTTCTTTTTATGTTTTCCACTGCTCATTTAGGGCAGTCAGTTCATGTTTTTGGTTGGTCTAGTTTCGGAGTTTCTGTTATGGATTGTCCATCCCCTGGTCGGCAGCCTTGGTTATTTAAATAAATAAAAAAAGATTTACAAGTAAATAAATCGCTCCAAAATTTGGTGTGTATATGCCTGCAATGGAGAGCATTTAAATACACCATTTTTTTGAAAATGAACAGGAATATCGAGACAGGTTGAGCAAATAGCTCATGATGATCATCATTCTAAAATTTAAATATTGAACATAGTAACCATTAGCATTGTTCAACAATTAAATTTTGTCCATATATTTATAAACAATTTAAAAACTTTGTGCTCATAGGGTACTACATCAAATGACGGACAACCACAAACAGCAATGTTTGATGTGACAAAGTCAAAATTTAGGCACTTTTAGAGGAGGGAGAAAACCTTCTTAATCATATTATAATTGTTGATGTAATGTGGGTCCATCACTATGAACCAAAGAGAAAGCGGCATATCATGATTTGGAAACATCCACCTTCTTCTTACAGAGAAAGTACAAAAGCCTAGCTTCTGCAGGAAATTTGATGATAACAGCATTTCTGGGATATGAAAGGTCCACTGCTGATTCATTGCACACCTAAAGGTCATACAGTGAATAATAACATTTACTGTTAGCTACTGCAAGATCAAACCTCAAAATTTTAAATTAAGAGTAGAGGGAAGCTTTTAAAAAGTGTGATTTTAATGCAAGATATTGCCCGCCCTAATACAGCTGGGAAAACAATCCAGTGCATTAAAATCTTTGTTTTAACCCGCTGGAGCACCCACCATACAATCTTGACCTATCAACAAGTGACTTACACCTTTCTGGTCTGATGAAGGAGCACTTGCATGAATAAAAACTTTGCCAGATCAAGAGTTTGTGGATGAGGTGCAAAAGTGTATGTGCATAATGCCACGAAACTTTCACCAGGATGGAATTAAGAAACTTGTCAAGAGATGGACCAAGTGCATAGATGGTGAGGGAGATCATGTAGAGAAATGATGTTACTTGCAATGTTGTTTTGTAATAAAGTTAATTCTAAAATTACCTTTACGTTTTTTCTTTTTATTTGTAACTAGAAAGAGCAAATACAAACCTTATACCAGACAGTTGAAGACTTAATTTATCTGAAGACTTTGCTATTTCAACCTTCCGCGCTTCTCTAAGTTGTGGCTCAGGTTATAATGGTTTTTGGGACAAAGAAACAGAAACGTTATAGTAACGTTTGAACTTTCAAATAAAATTTCTCAAGTGGGTTACCAACGGGAGACTACCATATTTGTCAGAAACCAAAATGGTGCACAAACAAGTCTGCTCCTAATACCACTACTGGTGGAATGCTTATGATTTGTGGAAGAGAAAATTTAGCCCCCAACATGCAAACTTAGTTCATACCTCTCAGAATGATAGTGATGAAGAGTCTGAAGATAGCACAAAAATTAATCCCTTCTTTATCAATATGGATGAGATAATATTTGCTATTGCAATAAAACCCAAATGGAAGAGGTTGTAAGCAGAATGCATTTATTTAATAGGACCCGTGGGACTTATAAAAAGTTCCTTTTTTTCAATCTTGAGTCAGCAAAAAACAACCACACATAATTCAAAATTACTGGTTGCTCAATATGATATTCCTGATTAAAATAAGAGTATTATATTAATGATACCACTCAAGCGCCATTGAAGAAAGTGGTATTTTTGGTCAATCCTGAAGAACTAGCTGCGTTACCCTACCAAAAATAAATGACAAAAAGATATAAAAAAGCGCTTGTGAACCCTACCTATGGGATATGTCTGAGGTAAATCCTAACCTATCCCTTATGACTCACAGTAAGTACAAAGACATATACAAGCGTTTCTTTATGTTAATCTAGTTTATGAGAAAAATAAACAAAAAATCGTAAACCATCCATAGTCATGAACTAGCTCAAGTGTTTGTTACATCATTGACTAATAAATTGCGCTTATACTTGTTTGGAATTCAAAGTAATTCTCTAAATCAAAAAATATCAATAAACGCCTTAGTAAACACTGAGGCCACAGTTAACCTATTGATCTGCAAGTAGTACAGACCTCATTACTGGATGTCAACAGTCTCATTTTTTATGGGTGCTTCATGAGTTTTATTAATCACTCTCCTTTTTTCACTCCTCTTTTTTTGCAAATAAGAATGAATTTGTGGCCACTTTTGCGCCAAAAACTCCACTATAACCACTGATCTTGGGGGTAGGTTTGTGGAGTTGTCAATCAGTGGACATTAATTTGGAAAGGAGCATGCTAACTTTTTTCAGCCTAGACATCATTTAGATGAAATCCATAATTTTCTAACTTTGGTAAAAGGGAATGCAGTGGCTGCAACGGTGGAGTATTCCTCTACTGACGTTGTGCCTGACCTTCCTACCATGCTGCTAATCATTGTATCCTTATAAACCTTTTTCTTGTAAATAATGACAATTGTTTACCAAGCCACTCAGAGTTTGATATGTTATTAATATGATGATTGGTTTTATTAAAGCTAAATTACATTATATCACCTATATATATAAAGGAAAATCAGGTTCTAAAGGCGTGGTTTGACAATATGATTGAAAGTTTGGATGATTTAAGCCTCCCTCATTTCATCTCCAGTGGTTTTCGCTCAATGACCTGACGGCTCATTGGCACTATGTGTGTATTATGGTCATCTGAATAGTTTTTTAGTCCTGTATTCTTGCTCTTTACACCCTGATGCTGCTATTTCACAAGCAGCCTCAAGATCCATGGTCTTCTATGTATTTATTTGAGGCAAGCCAACCAGGGGACAGACATTACTGAAACTAAAAATATACTAAAAAACGTAACTATTTGGTTTAAACAAAACGCCCTAATGAGCGGATTGAGTAAAACGCTTTCTAAAACCAACCAACCAGGTGGGCAACAGAAGCCGCTTATTCCCCCATGGCGGAAGGGGAGGGTGGTTGGGGGCTCATCTTTAGCAGCCTCTTTGGCAGCAGCTTCTTCCTCCCAAAGTAGAGTGCATGTCATGGCCATCAGTAATGGCGTTGGGGCATCTGTGATATGTGGTTTGATATCTCTAATGATTGGAATTTCATGGAAATTGCCAGCTAGGTAAATGGCACTGAGATATTTAGTTAAAGCTTTTTCAACTTTAATTTGGGCTTCTGGGAGTTGAACGAACGTGGCAATGTTGGTTCAGGTTATTTTTGCTTTTGGATTCCATGCTATAGTTGCCATGTTCTGGATAGCATCATTTGCATTTTTTAAGTATTTGTTCACCGATATTTTGCTTTTTGGAGTTAAGGTTGCAGGGATAACAGGAGGTAGAATTCCTCCTTTGAGTATCGCTACTGATTTAGTGACAGCTTTACGCATAGGATGACAATCTGGTGTTGCAGCTGCTACAATTGCAAGCTGGTGATCACTGCAAAACGATTCAGCGTTTGGCTGTGGGGTATAAAGTTGAGGGGGGTATTTGGCGTCCTATTTTGCATTAATGAACTGCTCAATTTTCAGGGATGGTTCTTCAATGAACTTACCTGATTCATAAATTTCATCCAATAATTCCCATGGGTTCTGGTTGAATTGGATTGGGGAATCAGCATATGGTAGAGGTTTGTTCAATTCATTTGCAGAAGCATGGGATCGAACTGGGATCCAATCTGATGCTTGATTGGAGGAATTATTTATGGCATTGGGGTGAGGAGGAGGATGATTGGTGGCTGCAGATGCAGCTGCAGCAACAGGCTTTGGGGGTGGAGGAGGTAGGATTGTTCCCCATGCCTGAAATTGTACTGGGTGGGCAGTGGATTGGAGGTCAGCAGATGAGTCATCCAATCCGCCTAAAGTGGTTGAGAAGGGGCACTTGCATTTTAAGTGGTCTAACTCAAAACATGACGGACAGATCGTCCACCCACCCTCGACATGGGCCCAAAATGGATGGTCAGGCACTGAGGGAATAACAGTGTGTGGCAGAATTGCCACCGCAATTTTATTAAATTCAGGGCTTATCATGGCATATGCCTGAGGCCCAGCAAGTCGTGTGGCCCCATTTGGGACCACAAATTGTAAGATGGGGTTGGAGCCATAGGCTGCCAAACCGTCCATCAGCTCCTGGTGGAGCACTTCAGGGGGAAGGTGGGTGGGCAAGCCAGCAAACTGGACCACCAAAGTGGTGTCCGCTGGGAGCTGAGTTTGAGTTGTGGGGAGAGGGGTGCCCTGGAATACCAGGGGCACAGTTGCTGCAGTGGCAGCATCAGCTTCGCAGGTGAAGCCAAGGTCAAAATACCCCTTGTAGGGGCGGAAATCAATAAATCTGGTGGGTGTCATCACCGCCTGTGCTATTTCAATAATGGCCTGGTCATGATATAGGAATAGTTTCCCATATTTGACCTTAGGCCATAGCGCATGTTGCTCCAGGGGAGCACTAGGGGGCAGCATAGTACCGCTTGGGTACAAGCAAGGTGGGCGTCTAGGTCCTTGGGTGGAACGAATTGGCCCATAGGTTTGAAATGACTGGGTGAACCAGTCCTAGCGCGTTTTCCTGCTGGAAGGAAAATTTCAAGAGGAGTTTCGCCGCTGCCCCATACTGGAGCAGCTGGCAGAGAATCAGATGACATCAGAGTGAAACTACTATGAGCGAATTTGATTTGTTTATAAATTTGTGTAATTTGGCTCAGAAACTTACGCCAAGCAGAAAGAGAAGGATGATCCATGGTCTTCTCAAGATTTGAATTTATATATACTTTTCATCAAATGCGGTTGAAGTTTTATCTGGAATGGCTGATGCAATTTATCTGGATAAAAGATTAACAGTACTTAAATTATAACCATTGGACTAAAGAATGAGCTGGAAGTTTTCAATGCCACATTGATAACGCTCTGGGGATCTCATATTTACATTCTTATTATCTTATTTTGATAGCATCTTTATTTACTCACCAAATTCTTAACAGCACGCCAAGGATTTAGTGGCTGTGGCTACAGAACTTCAAAAGGATGTCCTATTTTTGAAGCCTTCCATGAGTGGGTTCTATAGGAATCATTGAGTTTCTTACAATTTTGTTAGGAAATAAGATCATACCATTTATTCATATAAATTGATAGCCATCAGCATTTGGCACTCTTGTGACCCAGAAAAACTTCACAACTTCCTTAATCTATTGTCTTTTTTAGGTATTTTTGATATACATCTCTGAGCTCGCGTTGCACTTACACCTACTCACTATATGGAATGCAATACTCATTTGGTCATCTGAGTCTCAACATGAGTTAGATGACACTAAGGTAATCTTCACCACTGCACCTATACTAAATCACTCTGATGGTGACAATTATTTTATCATGGCATGTAATACCTCAGTTATGCAGGAACTGTGCTGTCTTTTTACAAGAGCATTCTGGATGAGAACGCACAGTGGAATATTCCCAATGAAGTTAATGTAATTGAGACTCATGTGCAATACATGATAAAGACTTGGCTGAAGTTGCTTGGTCCTTGTGCACTGGCTTTATCTTTTACAGAACAAAGCATAATTTAGTTGCGTGTATTGGCCATAAATCAATAATATATTATTACAAGCCTATTAAAATGGCACACAGGCAGAATAACCTTACTGAAGCCGTTAAATGTCACAATTAGTAACCATCAATTGTAGTATTTACGATTTTTATTACTTGACTTAGAGCATTTACCTTTAGAGCTCAACAAACTCCAACAGTGCGTAGTGTCAGACCTTTCAGTTATGCACCAGTATTTATCAGATTAAAAACCTATCAATCTGATGGCACTTGGAGTTATTATGATCTTGTTTTGTCCACTTTATGCTTAGAATTCCCCTATTATCTGTTATTTATTGCTTCCTAAATTCTAGTAGCACCACTTGAAAATTTTAATAGCTTTTTTAATAAAAAAATAAGATCTGATTTTACTCAAATAAAAAAAATAATTTTCCTGACTTTGAGATTTGCTTATGTTGACTACGCTGTATCCTCTCAGCTTTATGTTGCCATATTAGATATACTCTCTAATAGACTATTAAAGATCAATATTACCTTCTTACGGAAGTACCACGTTTAAAGTCATCACATTGAGTTATTTGACCGAGCTCACTCCTCTGAATCTGAAGGAAGCCATACTGCAGCCCTCATAACGCCTTCTCCCCTTTAGAGCCCCGCCGCGCCCTTGACTGTTGTGCCTCATGTTTGGCCGCCACGCCAGTGTTTGCTTCGCCCACCAAGAAAAACCCCATGAATAACTTGCCATGATCTTCTCTAGTGCCATGCATTACAAAAACTTGTGGCAGCCTCCAGTGTCCATTGGGACCGTTAAGTCAATGCACATTGCTCTTTGATGTTCCTGTTGCACCTGTGACATAAGTGCCTGTCATTCCCCTTCCCAACACCTCCATTGTTGCCCGCCAATTCCTCCATCTTATGAAGGGGTGATGTTATTATTAAATGACGTTTATGTACATTTACATTCTAATGAGACATCACTTTTAGTGTTAACCTTTAAGATTGGCAAAATTTCCATTTGTCCATTTTGTCAGACCTCTTGCTTATGCACCAATAGTTATCAGATTAAATAAAGTTTTCAATATGATGTCAGTTAGGTATTTGCTGAACCTTGGTAATGTTGCCCACCATAATGCTTAGAATTCCCCTGACATCTGTACGATATGCAGCCCCAGTTCTAAGAGAACCCCCATCTTAGTATCCTTGATAGTTTTTTGGGTTCTTTTGTGACCCGTTTTTTTCAAATAACTGATCATCAGCTTTTAGCTTTAGGCTTTTGCTTTTGTTTGTTACACCATTATATCTCATCTATAGGCTGATGTAATGGACATCCCGTCCATCACACCTGGTGCATTTGGTTTGCCAACCATCTGTAGAATTATCTACTTATCTCCATATTTTAACTAATATTTAGATACTGGTTTTGATCACTTATTATGATATATTTTGCCTCGCGACACATGAATTCATAGGTAGTTACCAAAGTTGTATAAAATTACTAATGGTAATTCCGCCGTAGTGCCTTTGTTCCTTATTATTTATGAAGGAAGATCAGATCCTCAATCCTAATGGTGCAATTTTTTGTTACCTCATCTAAAGATCACTGTGGCTTGTGTGTCAGTTTTCATACCGTTAATTATGTTACTTTAGTCTTAATATCCTACCTTGCCCTAAGCTGTTATATTATTTGTAATAGGGTCCTATAACTACTAACAACACATTAGTTTCTCAAGTAATTGTGAGGCTTGTGCCTCAGACTCTTCACATAGTTACTATTAACAAATTTAAGAAATTCCCACTTTGGAAGATGTTAACACCTTCATTATTCAAATATATAATTTTTATTTAGAATTATACAACCAGAGACAACACACTCAAGGGTAGGGGCAGCGAAAAGGGTAATATAAAATCCTTTAAACCTGGCAGTGATTGGCGAAATTCTTATCCTACCATGGTAGAGGGGGAGGGGGATCGGTCAGATCTTTGGGTTCATCATTGAAGAGGCAGATCAATGCTGATAGCAAGGGGGTTTGGGCATCCATGGGATGAAGGTCAAGGAAAAGCAGATGATTGTTGTGACTGACAATTTGGGCCTGGATCATAGCCTCCATGAGTTTGGCAGCATAGTGTTCAGCTTGGATGCGGGCTCAGGGAGCTAGGCTAGTTTTGCAATAATGGCTCTGGTGACTTTAATCAATGGGTAAAGCCTGCCAGTGCAGCAACGTGCTTGACAAAGATAGTGAATTATTCATTAAGGTGGGTAATTTCAACTCTTGAAATAGTAGAAAAATTGGGGGGAACATGGTGATATGCAGCACTTTTTTAAATTTAGTGACAAATTTTGCCACAGCTTTTTGATGGTGATTTTGGGTGAGGCCACCATGGCCTTGGAAAACTGTGGCAATTTGGTAAGGGGTAGCATTGGGTTTAGTGAAACATCTTTGGTCAGGAGTGGGACATCAAAGTCTAAATTCAGATAAAATTAAAATCAAATAGTTTAGCTGGTGAAGGACATTTTACCAGAATTAGTCACTTCATCCAGTAAGTCACAGCGATTTTGGTTGACTTGGATAAATTTAGTGATAGGTTGCTGTGGTTGAGTTTTTTTTGGAGTGTGAAAATTTGAATGAATTATTGGTCTAAGCCTCCTCCCAATTGGTTGGAATGGGTGTAATTTAGCTGGCTTAGATTTAGCTGCTAGATTTTGCTACTGGTTCATCAAGCGCACAACCTGGGGGGTGGGGGCAGCCAAAATCCCCACTTGAACGCTGTTGGTGTGGCCTCATAGTTTGGGTTGGCAGTTTTCGCAGGGTTTGAATTGTATCAATATGTCTTTATGGTATAGTCCAGTTCATGGCTTAGGGGGCAAACTGTGTGGTCGTTGTCAATGCGAGCCCAAAAGAAATGGTCAGGTGTGACTAAGATGTAAGCATACAGTGGGATGTGATGGGCCATGTTCATCTGGTGGGGGGTAATAATGGCCATTGCCTGAGGTGCTTTAAGGTGCTCAGCATCAATTGGGACATTAAATTGGAGGATGGGGTCTTTGCCATAAGTGACAGCCCTGACATCAACTCCTTATAAAGTGTTTGAGTGGAGGTTTGCAAAGGTTACCAAAAGTATGTTATCATCTATGAGACTGTTTGGGTGGTGGTAATGGGGGTGTTTTTGTATAACAAGGGCGTTGCTGCTGCAACAGCTGCGTTCTCTGAAGTGGGGTAGCCTATATCAGAATAGCTTTGTAAAGATGGAAGTCTATAAATCCTACCAGTGCATATGTAGCAGTTGCCAGCTCAATTATTGCTTTGTTGGCATATGGGAAGAGATGTCCATAATCTATATTGAGGCAAAATCAGATAGTGGATTGAGGTATTGCTAAGGGATGGGGCGTGTTGGGTGGAATGCACAAGGTGGAGTTCCAAGTCACTTGGAGGAACATAGCGGTCATTTGTATTTGGCGGACTGAATGAGCCAATCCACACGCATTTGCCTTCTGGATGGTAAATGCTAATGGGTGGAGAGCCACTGCCCACATTGGAGTGGCAGGCGGTGGAGCTGAGTGTATTGTCTGGAAAAGGTGTTGCAGAAAGTCAATGAAGGTTGTAATTAGCATTTTATATTAAAAACTCTTTAAAATGGGATGAGTAGAAATAAAAGCCCAACTTCATCATCTATCTAGGATAAAATATAAAATTTATAAGATGGTAAACAGTGAGAGAGGAAAAGGTATTATTGATAAGTAAATAGATAATATGTATCAAAATAGAAAGGTGAACAAGAGATATTGGGCAAACAAACACAGTTATAAAGGATTGGGTGTAATGCACTAGGATCATTTTTCTATGGCCTTGAGCTGACTTTAGTTCATAATGAAAGTCTCCCATTAATGGTAGTTTGTACCACAAGTATTCATAAACTCAAGCCCTAGAAACAAGACAATTTCATTTTTCTTAATTTAAGAGTAAGTATGATTTTATCTCTCATTCAATAATTGAACTTACTTACCCATTCATATTTAATAATTTTTATGATTTCTAGTACCGTTGACATAGTGCCTGGAGACTCACCATGCACCTTTAATAATCAACCTAGGCTTGCTTGTCCTCAACTCAGCATTGATCTAAGGTTTATCTTAGATCTGGAAGGCCAAACTATTTGACCCATTCGCCTTTCTTACTTCTTCCTTGTCCCATTATTTAAATTATTTATAATGTCATGAGACACAACATTACACTCCGGTCTCTGAGAAACTACCCCTCCCACAGTGGCTTCAGAAAGAAAAGTTTTTATGGGTGGGTATAAATTCATGGCTGCAATGGCAGGGGTGGACTTAGGAAAAGCAGCCTCCGGGAAGAAGCTTGTGGAAAGAGTCAATCAAGTCCTGAGCATAAGCGCAATCATTAACTGGAATCTAGCTATTATCTTCAGTTTCATTCCCTTCCATGATAACTGTTTTTAAGCCTCTTTTTCACGATGAGAGGCCACTTTTTCCTTCACTTCCCACTCTGGTGCCCCTACATAAGGTATGCTCTAGGTCCTTAGGAGGGGAACCCTCAAACTGAGTTATCTTGCTCTCATGGAACGTGGCAAAAGTTTGGAGCTTGTGCGGAAGATCCAACTAATAAGAGACATTGCCTACATTTCAACAAAGTAGTGTGGTCCTATTCTATTGGGTCCCAGTTTCTTGAATGGCTGCTTTATAGGATGTTTCTGTTTTAACAGCAAAAAAGTTCCTTCCTTATACTCTGGTCCTACTCTTTACTCTCCATCCGCATTCTCCTTTCAGACCTTCATAGCCGCGGACAAATTGATATTTACCTCATGTGTAGTTATTTGATGAACTCAGCAAAATACACCACAGCTTCCATCTTGTGCAAAAAACTGGGTTCCATGCTAACCATGTGGCTATAACAATAGTTGGAATAGAAGGGATTACCCTAATGAAAAATGATGGGCCTCAATATAACTTTTTTGCCAAAGGAAGGTGTGATGTCCAGTCAAAGTGATCAGCTACCATATTTCACTACCAAGAATTTGTCCATGCATGGGTCACTCTTTCTGCAATACTCAGATTGTTGGTTGAAAGCAGTTGAAAGGCATGGGCGAATCTGGAGGATTTTTTGCAACTCCTCCAGTAGCAAAGATATGAATTTTGATCCAAAGGCATTATTAATTTATTGAGGCATGCTGTGAGCGGAAAATAAAATTATAGACAGGCAGCCTGGCCATATGAGCCGCCGTTACTGTGGTATTACATGGAATGAAATGAGCAAACTTGGTGAACTGGTCAATCACTATCATGATAGCATCATACCCCTCAATGAGGGGTAATCTCATTATAAATCCACCAAATGGGAATTACAATGCCCCTCTGATTTCTAAACGAGAACCATCGAGCTAGAAATGGGGCTGACAATTGGATTTTATCTTGTTGCAAACAAAGTACCCCTTGTTATACCTAGCCACTTGTTCTAAAAGTCCCTTTCAGTTATATGTCTTATGGATAGCTTCAGTGTTTTTACCTTCTCAGGGTGCCCCAGGGTATTCTCTTCATAGTTTTCCCTGAAAATCTCTAGGTGAAGTGGTCCTGCGGGTACCAATATGCGTCTCTGGAACCATCCCATATAGTCCTTTATATGGTAACTATTCTTTGTGTCTTCTTGACTCAAATTGTATTAGTCAAGAATAAAGTATATTCAGCGTAAAAAATTGAGTAAAGACGACAAATCTGAATATTTCATACTCCTCTAGGCTCCTCAGAGATTCAATAACTAGCATTCATGCATTGGTGGAGGGTTTCTTAGTATTTTTTAACCAGGGGGGAATAACTAGGTGGGTATTATGCAGCTCCAATTTCTTAAGCTCTGGAGCTAGGGCTGGATACGGCTTAAGGCATCAGCTAATCCGTTCTCCTCGCCTTTTGTGAACTCATATGATAAAAAAACTGAGCAAGGGTCTCATGCTACCAAATTTGTTGTAGAGTGAGGAAATGAAGGGCAAAGTGTTACAGCAGAGCCCAGTTATCAGTAAGCACATGGAATGTCTGGGGGGAACATTGTGTATGGTGATGCCAATCATTAATGCTTCCAATACTGTTAAAAGCCCTTTATCTTAAACATCATAATTTAACTCAGGTAATGACATCTTGTGGGAGAAATATCACATTGGATGCTCTACCTCTATTTGTTCCTACTTGCAGCAGAATATCAGCTATAGCAACGTTATAAACATCGCTAGATACTTTAAACCCTTTTCTTTGATCTACGTGGTGGAGTATTGACATATAAAGCAGGTGCATTTAGCTTCCTGAAAAGCATCTTTCAATGTAGATGTACACTGAAAGGTTTGACTCCTCTGGCCTTATACAAGGGTGAGGCAACTTCTGACAAGGTGAGAGTGAACTTTTAAGGAAAATGCATTCCCTAAAAAGTTCTCAATTTTTTATTGAGCTGGTGTGGACTAATCACGAATAGCCACCTCCTTGTCAGAGTGTGCGTGTGACCTATTTCAGAAACTACTTTGTTAAAAAGGTGACCTTGTAAAAAACTTTACTTACTGATCTTTGGAGTCAGGTCCACTGCTCTCAAATGTTCAACCACTTGCCACATGTAAATTTCATGTGATTTTTTAGGGGAGAAACCAAGAACGTCATTCATATAGGCTACAGAACATACACCCAACAACTCTTTCAACGCCGAATAATATGACGTTAAAAATTCAGGAGCATCTTAAGCCTAAAGTAATGAACTGGAATTGAAAGTTCCCCTTCCCAGTACAAATTTGCATTGAGCCTTCCAGTGCTTTTTGCGGACTTGATTAAAGGTATCACGCAATCTAGAATGGAGAGGACTTTAGCTTTATCCACATAGCGGGCAACCTATGCCTTCATGTGAATGGGACTCAATTTGGTTATGGTGCACTTTTTTAAATTTTCCATAGTCTATACACGGATGATAAGCACTATCTACTTTTCTAAAATAAGCAATGATAAGCATACTGGAGAGGTAAACTGAGATATGGCTCCTTTTGATATTTGCTCTGTAACCCAAAAATCTAATGCTGCCACTTCCTGAAAAGTCAAAATGTGATTGAGGAAGAAATGAGAAATTAGGTCAAATGTGAGTTGAAAGCACAATTAAACTTTAAATGTTATAGTAAGATGTTTTCAGAAGCTGCATCAGTTGAAGACTCTATCCCTCTTAAACAGGAAGGTAAGGGTATAACTATAGTGGGTTTCAGCAGAGATTTTATTTAACTGAGGCAAGCCAACCAGGGGATGGACATTGCTGAGCTCCGAGGAGCTAAACTTATACTATGCTAGAAACTAAACAAATAGAAAGAGACAAGCGTATTACTTAAATTAAATCAGAAAAAATAAAAACCAAAATTAGCCAACCAGGTCAGATGCGGTAGACTATTATGCGTCCATGCTGGGGGTAAGTCAGGATCAGGAGGCTCATCTTCCTCCTCTGTGTTGGACAGTTTATGGCAGAGCGCTGAGAGCACAGGCATAGGTTCATCCTCAAAATGTAGTCGAGGTAGCAAAGTGGCTCAGGAAGCTTTAATTTAGCTATGGGGAGGGTTGTGATATATTTGAAAAGGGCTTTTAGCCTCAAGGCAAACTTTGGGTAGCATAGTAAAGGTGGTGATGTTGCTTCTGGTAATGAAGGTCTTGGGGCCAAATTTTGTACCCATAGCAACTTTTTGACCTTGTGTTCAACTTGTTGAAATTACAGGAATTCTTTTTTATGAATTTGCTGCATAGGGGGAAAGACAGGTGTGGGTACCCCCTTAGCCAAGACTGCAAATGATTTCGATACAGCCTTTCAGAGGAGGTGAAAATCAGGGGAGGCAACAGCCTCTTTGGTGAATTGGTGGTCACTTTGTAAGACATCCGCATCTGAGCATAGAGCATAGTGGTGAGTTAAAAATTGAGAGATGCATATTCTGCGTATAGGTACAATTTGAGGCCTGGGGCCTCACCTGAGTTGAGGATGAGATTTTCCCAAATCATCTTTTCCAACAAATGATCCCAGGGATTTTAGTTGAAGATGATAGGTTAGTCAGCATATGGGTGGGCTGGATTGTGTGGCTAGGTGGTTTTTTGGACTTACTGGGGTCCATGCTGGCTCCTGATTAGTTGGAGTAGGAGTGGTGGTTTGTCATGTCAGTTTATTATTGGTTGAATTATGGCAGTTGCATCTTACATTTTGGGTGGAGGGGAAGAGGATCTTGCCCCATTCTAAAAGGTTTTAATGTCAGCTATGGGAGCATTGTGGGGGAGTTGAGCATGTGTGCTCCATCTCAGGCTATGGTGGGGCAGCGCCACTTTGAGTGGTCCAGGTCGAAGAAAATGGGGCAGATTGTGCGCCCCTTATCTACTCTGGTTCAGAAAGGGTGATCAGGGGCAGAGGGGACAATGGTGTGAAGGGGAATTGAAATTGCAATTTCATTTGATATTGGGCATATAGTTATGAAGGTGCGAGGGCCCACTAGTCGGTTGGCTCTGTTGGTTACCACAAATTGTAAAATGGGATCAGTGCCATATACTGACAACCCAGCTATTATTTCGTTGTACAAAGTTTCAGGTTGGAGGTGGTTGGGCAGGCCTGAAAATTGAACCACAAGAGTGGTGTTATCAGGCAACCAGGTGCAAGTGGTTTGGATGGGGGTTTCCTGAAACACCAGGGGAATGTTGGCTGCAATTGCAGCATTGGCTTTAGAAGTAAAGCTGAGGTTGAAGTACCCCTTGTAGGGGCGAAGCTGATAAAGCCTGTAGGCTGCATAAGCGCCTGGGCCAATTCTATTATTTGTTTATCATTATATGGGAACAAGTTGCCATATTTGACCCGAAGGCCAAATCACATTTTGCTTTGGAGGAGCACAATGGGGCTACAAGGCACTATTTGAGAACGTGTGAGGGGGAGAGCAAGATCCTTGGGCGAATGTATCAAACTAAGGGATTGTGGGGCTGGTCAATCTGGGTTGAAAACGTTTCGTGCTGGGTAGAAGATGCTAGGGGGTTTCTGCCACTGCCCCATTTTAGAGCAGTGGGCGGTCAGGCGAGGACATTGGTGGTTTGCTGTTTGTCAGTTTTTTGGAGTTGTTTAGTTCTTCTGTAATTTGAAATTCACTCAAATGTGTTATCAAGCGGAAAGAAAGATACTGGGTTTCAGCAGAGGTGCAAAACTGAGGTTGTGAATGTTAGCTATTGTGTAGCTATTTAAGGTCCACCACAGACATGGTAAGTATCATCTTTTTCACTCCAAAGCTAAACTCAAATTATCGTTTACCAATTATGTTTTAATATAAGATTTAATCCACCACTCTAACCAAAAGATAATTGGGTACAGCAAGTTTTTAATTTCCAAGAAGTGGTCCACAAGGTGATGCTTACCAACTTGCTTTTCAATAAGACCCTGAATTCTCTAGTAGTGTAAGCTTGGAGGCAACTGCCCTAACCATACCATCAAATAAGTAGCTAACTTGAGGAAGTCATCTAGAGTTTGATCAAAAAGTTTTGAGCACCATTAACCACCAACACAGTTGTTTGATATTTCCTAAAGGAAAAGAATGAGTATCTAAATGCAAAATATCAAGAATTGTTTTTATTTAAAGTAGATACGCAGCTAAACCACTAAATTTATTTTCAGTAATTTGAGATTAATATTTGGAAACAGCCATGTCTTTCTTGCTTCCTAAAAGGAGCTAATCACAGTAAACGCGTCATTCATTTAATCAATAAACTTTTAAAGTTTAAGAAAAGTTTTACACTCAACCAATTTTTCACTAGTGCTTCTTTAAGCCTGTGTTGGCTCAATAAATGCCTGCTGCACCACATGTGGGGCAGCAGTGTGCCACCCACTGGCACTTATTGCCATCGCCAAAACGCCCCTGGCTGGGTAAGCTATCCCCATGAAACTTTCTGATTGCTATATCCCACCTCAGGACCTAGCCCACAATCTTGCATGCTCCAAGGCGGTGCTCAGAAGCCCCTGGTGCTCCATAAGAGCAACTTGCGTTTTGGCCTTCAAGGTTGAGTAAGAGAGCTTTTCTTCTACATGAGCGCAGCCATCATCAAGATGTCTAATACAGTTTACAAACCCGCCTGATTTATAAATTTTTGCCCTTTAAGGGGTGCTTTGATCTTGGCTTCCCATTTGAAGATCACTCCAGGGCGGCAGCACAAATGACTTTAATTTATAGAATACCACCAACCCAATTATCATAACTTGTTTGCTGGATGAGGCCACAACTGTGGTTTTATTTGCCAGATTGCCCTCCCACCTTTCCCCAAAAACGCCTCCACCATGAACTCATGGAAGGTTTGGCTGCTTATGATGCTGACATCGTGCTGCAATTTTAATTCCCAATTTTTGGGATTTTTTACCCACATTACTCAGCTTCATCAATTACAAATAATCTACTGGTCCTCTATGGGTTCCATCTTGCTAGTGGAAGCTGAAGTTTTTAATAATTGTATGATAACTATCAATCAGAGAACTATTCCAGCAAATTTTTGTTAATCTTCCAGATTATGATCTTCTTGCTTGATATGTTTTTCTTTAGAATGATCCCTGACAATTAACAAATGATTAGGGGGTCAAATTAATTAATGATAACTAAATTGATTTATAGGAATTAATCAGGGTTAGTTGCTATTTGACTAAGGGGTTTATGTTTATGACGAATAATGCCACCTGTCATAGAGCAACTTTCAAGTTAAACTTCTCTGGATTGTAATCTGCTATCTATGAATAAAAGTCCCTTTACCTAAGCCGTTGTCATATATAAGGTTAAATTCAATGGGAGTTGAGTGAAGATTTGGACCACGCTTTTGTTTCAACTCAGAAGAGGTCGCGGTCTATTAGGGAAGAGATTCCAAATACAATTGATGTGGAAGATCATCATTTCATTTGACCCTGGAGAGTTAATTAATTGATAACAGCTTCTATTCCCAATTGGGTGCTGACCAGAGTTAGCACTGAATTCCCTATAAAATCCCCAGACTTTTTAATAAAGTAAATAGTGTTAAAAAAGAAGTTAGATACTCTTGCAATTTAGATTGTTTGCAAATGTGATTGGAAAAAGAAGGAAAAGAATATCCTTTGCCTACATTACTTCATTCTCCATAGACTTGTTGTGATGAGAAGGAAGAAGAACCTCTGAACTTTAATCTAGGTTATTTTCTACTAGACGAAATAGATAAGAATTTCACCTTTTCAGAAGAAGCTATATTAGGACAAACCAGGTTGTCTTTGGATCTAATCACTATTTGGCTACCAGCTCAACTAGAATAGTAGTTTTCATACTAATAATGCCCTTTATACATATCCTTAAATTGAACAACGCACCTACAAGAAACTTGTGGGAATCCAGCCGTTTCTAGCTCACTGGTGCTTATTTCCTATTGGATTCCACAAAGTTTATAAATAAATTAAAAATAAAGCACTAATAAAAATTTGGTTTTATAATTTTTACTATTAGCATGATAAAAGTGGAATAGATGATGACCCTCAACATTTGACTATTTAGTATTTAAAGTACTTTGAGGGTTGAGGGGAATTTGGGGATATGTTCAGAATAGCTTACACAAGTCTGATTTTGGAAATATGAAGTAATAATGTATCATAACTCAGGAACTCACTTCAGGGCAGTGGAGCGAAAGAAGAGGAATTTTGATTGGCTAAAACATACCTATGAGGTAACGTTTTTATAAATCTAAGCCAATCACCACCTAGGAAATTTTTTGCACCTTGGGGGACCCCCACCAAGCCTATAAAAGGGGTGGTCCCTGCACAGGTGCATTGGAGGACTTAATTGGGGTTGAGGAGTGCCTTCCAATGATACCCCCAAGGTCTGTGGTAAAGTTGGAGTAATCTGACCATAAGATTTTACATTTGGTGCCCATAGAGGTTTTGAACTAGTGTTACCTCAATTAACAGGGTTCCACCAAAAATTGGCCAGGGACTTTTGGCCAATTTTCTTGAATTTATTAATTTTAATATTATTAAACAAGATCATGATAACATCGGAAAATCATAACTGGCCAACATTTCCTCCCCTTGGCATAATTTGACCCAGGACATTATTATCCTAAGCTGTGAGGGCAAATTTCCAACAAAACATGTTCAAATTGAGCAAAGGGAGCTAAAGTGAGTAATATTCAGAATAAGATTCAAATCCTGAACTTATCATTTGGAACTCAATCAAGGGTTCAAGCTCCCAAAAGTAATTAGCAATTGGTACTCACTACATTGGGTAGTTGAACATAGCGAACTAATAATAAGTTTGATGAACATGTCTTACAAGAACGAACTATGCAAGCTCTAATTGTAACTTAAACCATCAACAAGGGCGCGCTTAACTTGGCGTCACAAGCTGACTTCAATGCATTCAAAGAACAGGTGATAAAGGCTGAGGAAGAGATTAACCAAGTTGAAAATCAACAAGAACCTATGTGGAAAAGTTAGCTCTTTGAAGCGCAAGGAGGGTGAACTGATCAAAGAAGTACTATTTCAGAAGACTGAGTTAGAGGCAGACTGAGAATGCATTTTTCAGTTTACTGAAAAGATAGCGTGACATTTAATTTATATAAGAGAACTGGAGGACAATAAATGTGACTGTGCACAAATGAAGGCAGAAGAAGCCAAAAATGAAACTCCTGTCATTCCAGTTGGAAAGAATAACCAACCCAAAAATGTGCTTGTGTCATTTGGAGCAACTTCATAGATGACTAAGTCACTCCAATGGTCATTGTAGTCATTGTACAGGAAATTTTTTAGTGGAGTCATGGATGAATTTCAAAGCACGCCAAAATTTACCTACGTCACATAAAGATAACGCCCTGGCATTTTTCATATTATCTGAGATGACGATTTTTGGTTTCAGTTACTGACAGAAGGCAGTGACCTTCATGAAATTTCTAAACACAAATTGTCAGAATCTAGTATTACTCATCTAAACAGGGACAACTGGTCTTATTAGGAGGCCAAAGAAGCCATCATGATAAAATTTGGAAGCCCAACACGGGTGTGTAACTGCAAGCAAGAATTTATGGGGATCCAGTTCCAATAAGACAAAACCCTAGTATCTTTCACGAACCAATTCTACTTGGAATCACAGATCCTGGCTGGTGCATAAGTGCTAATGGATTTTGATGCCTGTATCATGATGCAAGCATATTATGGCCCTATTATGATTTGCACAAAACTATGGCTTCAGCATTAGTAACGTAAATGACTACATCTCAAATGGAGGTCATTTAAAGATGTTAAGAGTCACTTTTTCTGAAGCCTTAAACAGAGCTTTCAAAGTGATCCAGACTTGAGCTCAAAATTTTAAAAACTTGCTGAGACAAATAAGGAGCAAGAAATTAAGTTTTGTCAGGATTTAAGCCTAAAGTATGGAAGCAAGCAGACAAGATGCTAATCCTCTGACATCATTGTGTTAATTCAGGACATGTAGCTGCACAATGTTGGAGCAAGGATCCCAAGGATCAAAACACCTTAGTCCAGGCAAAGGAGAAAGAAAACTGTCAGGAGTCAGGAAAAGGCCCCATGGTCTAGAGATGGAACAATCTGGCACCTCAGTTAAACCTAATTCTTCCAGTATTATGAATGATGATATAGAAATTTTTATCTCTTCTTTGACGATGAAGCAACTGATCCATTATAATGGGTTAATATGGACATAAACGGTATCACATTTTAGACAAAACGGTGGATATCAATCCTGAATATGTGAAGAAGGAGCTCGACTGTACACTCATCAGCTAGTGAACAAATATTAAATCCATTGGGAACCAGGAGGAGTTAATAAAGACGAGATTAGATGATTCAAAAAGTATCCATTCCAATTAGTGCTACCAAGAAATATTTCCCTAATCTTTTAGCACAACTAATTAAATCTCATCCGGTATATAACTCTTCAATTCGCCTATTAAATACCATGTTACAATATTCTGAGCGCGCTTATGCGGATATTATCAATAAATGAGTGATAGTGAGGGAAATTATTAACAATGGAGCATCCATAAATATGTTTTGACAAAACTGGTGAAATGAACGAAGATTTCTCTGGACCTAGAACACCAGAAGGAATATGGAACGGCCAGACCAAAATTGACAATATCATGTGTAGCTTAAAGTACGCTGTCACTCCGTTTAGTTCACTAATGGTATAAGTTCTGCCCTTGTGTTGATGAACTACAATTATGATACCCTGATCAGATCGGAGTTCCTGAGAAAAGATGGAATGCAATGCAATTTCAAAGAGAATTTACTGACCATTTTGGGGCAGACCCTGCCTTTAGAATATCAGTGTGAAGAGGAGTCGCCACTGACTAAGAAAAATAATTCTGAAATATTAATTTACAGTGATGGCTGTATTATCTAAAATAAGTTGCTTGGGCGAAAATGGAGAGAAATTTCAAAGGAGATCCTATAAGATTGTGGCATCCCTTTGAGAACAAAAACAACAAATACTCTTTTGCCTGGAATGCAAGTTGTCACTAAAATAGGGTTAGCTCTCGAGATTTCAGAGCAACCATGTATGGAGAAGTCTTGGTTCATGAAGGAAATAATGAATTAAACCATGGGTTGCACTGAGGGAATAAGCATGCTGGAAACGGTGAGATTAACGTGCTACTGGCTAATCTGTGAATGAAACAAACGAAGTCAGCAAAAAATCAAGTCGCTGTGTTTCTCCATAAAGCTTGATAGTATATATTAGAAAATCTATAGTTTGGGATGCTAACTGAAGTAGAATTTCTGTAAGTTACTATCAAAAGTGCCAATGTCTTAATAGATCAAGAGCAGCTGGCTGAATTGACCAAACAGAAGCAAGAAGAAGTAATCCAATTTATTTGAGAAGTACTAGGAGATATTCATCCAAGATGACCATGACCTGTTATGCACAAAGAATATGATTCACAAGGTCACCACAGGAAAATATTTGCTTTAATAGATGAACTATTAGAAGGTCTAGAGTTGCTGAAGCTGTGGTCAGCAAAGAAACCAGTAAGCTTGTCAAGCATAGGTCCTCATCCCATCATTTAGTCCATGGACGAGTCTGATCATTAAATTAAAAAAGAAATATGGATCAAATTGAGTGAACAATTACTGCATACTAAACAAAACCAGCAAAAAGGATCTGTATCCATAGCTGAGGATCTTTGACGCTCTCAATTATTTGGGGCACCAGATATTTTCTTGGAGATCAACCTAATTTTGGTGTATTAGCCAATTGATTTGCCAAAAGGGAACCAAGAAAAATGCGTGAGCACTACCACTCAGAGGCTCTATCAGACGATTTAAATGCACCAAAGATTGTGTAAGATGCTGGACACCTTTTAAGGAGCAATGGACTATATACTTAGTGATCTGAAGTTATCCTGAGTCATAGTATATTTGGATGATATAAATTTATTCAGCAGGACCTTAACAAACCAATTATGCACTTAAGAGATGTGTTCAAGCGCCTGTCAATGATGAACTTGAAAATTAATCTGAAGAAATGCCATTTTTTCAAGAAGGAGATTGAGTACTTAAGGTTTGTTATCAAATCCAGAGGGCTGCAACCCAGCAGCAGAAGATTACAGCAATCTAATGGATGTTGATCCTGAAGAGTGTTTAGTATATGAAAGTATCTCTGGGGTGGTCAGCTACTATCATCAATTTATAAAAAGAAATTCACAAAAATTGTGGACCTTTATTCCACTTATTAAAGGATCTGAAAAAAGGATCTGTATGGAGTGAAGAAGACCATAAGTCATTTGATTAATTACGCTGATATCTAATGACCAGTCCTATATTTTGATGTACCCAAAATTATATAAGATTTCATTATTTAAACTGATACATCTTTGACGGCGATTGGGTCCAATTTGAGCCAAGTGGATAAAATCAGCGACAAACATCTGGTGCTTATGCGAGCTGAACACTTATGCCAGTGGAGAGGAATTATACTATGATGGTGCTTGAATGCCTCACAGTGATCTATGCGTGAAAGAAATTCTGATTGCACATTCATGAAGATCACTTCAAAGTAGTGCTAGACTAATCATCCTTGTACTGGCTCTATAACCTAAAGGAACCAGAAAGTTGACTGTCCCAATGGGCTTTAAAATTAAAAACATATGATTTTGAGATACTACACTGGGCCAGAGCAGCGTTTCAAAATGCTTACGACTATCAATATTGCCTGCAGTCCACATGGTCCATCATCAAGCAGAAGAATTATTCCAAAAGATTGAAGGCAATGTTAGGGATGAGCCCTGAGAAATACAAGGTGCATTCAAGAAAGCAATAAATAGCAATGAGATAAAAAATGAACAACTGTTCAAGACGCTTGATGGAAAAAAATTATTCTCAAAGCCATCATAATGAGCAAAATAATATAAGCCACACACAAAGTCGTTGGCAATTGTGGCCTAAGGAAGACCATAGACCATATTTGCCAGTATTTTTGCTGGGAATTGATAAATTAGGATGTCACTGTGAAATTTGAGGATCACTCGCTTGTTTAATTAAATCCTGTACGCTTAATTGGGTTGAAGTTTGACCAACGGATCCTCGATTTTGCCAATTGGCTTACAATATTTTGACCATTTGGAAACTCACTAGGCATCCTCAAATAGCTCCGACTCTTCTGGCCAATTTTGAGCTGGATCTTCCCTCCATAATCAGGAACTTCAGCCAAGGCAGTAAAAGTTGCAAGCTGTGAATCCTGAGACCCCAGCTTGCCGACACTCTCCAAAAGTGACTTAAGATAAAAACCAGAAAGAATATAAAATAAAATAGTCCTATATTAGACTAGATTATTTTATAATTATTCCTAAGGCCAGGCGCCAGTATTAATAACTCTAGGGCATCTCCTGGCCACATTCAAGCACGCAATCTCACAGATTATTTTCCACCTCAGTTTGGCCCTTGAACTGATATGACTGAGACCTCTAGCTAGGTTTATTGGTGGCAAAATACTATATATTTGGGAGGATTTCAGGGACAAAAATCGCAACAATGAGCGTGCAAAATGTTCCAAGGATCATCTCAAAATGAGTTTTGTCATACTGCTGATGAAATATGAATTCTGGGAGATTATGTGGTTGATTTAAATAAATGATGTACTCTTAATTGGGCTGTCAGCTAGCCTCTCTTGATAGCACTAGGTAATCCCATTTGGGAAGTCCATGTGCAAGTGCTATTGTGCCAGTTACATGTATTGACATACAAAAATACTTTGATAGTTAATCATGTTTTGTCATACAGCTGATGAAAATGACTCCATAAGCAGGATGTCAACTATCCTCTCAATGGCACTACGTACTCCCATTTGGGCATTCCATTTTCAAGTGCTATTGTGCAGATTATGCATACTGACATACAAAATTCTCCCAAAGGCAGGAAATTTATTACATTTTATGTTCGTTTGATTGTCCATTGGACTTTTAAATGTTAACTTCAGGTTGTCCCAAACAATCTTGTATACAATTTCTTAACGTTGGTCCCAATTAATTGGGACTAGTTGTCAAGGTTTGGGGCAACAATAATTCAACCCAACTGTGCAAATGTATTCGGCCTGAGCTACTGATATAATTATTAAATTATATTAACGTTTAGTTGATCAGCCCAGCTGAGTAGTTGCAGAGAAGATTAGCCTAAATATGTGGGGGTATTTGGCCTGAGCTTCATATAATATAATTAAATCTACATTTAAAATAATTGGCCCAAGACATGATATTGCAAAAGGTTTTATTTAGCTTATTAGCTTAAGCATAGAAGGTAAAATCAGCCCAATTTGTTGGTTGTTAAAGGGTTTATTTTGAGTCAACCACAGAACCTGACGTTCACCAAAAACCTGGCCTGTTAGGTTAAATGCCAACTCCACAAACTCTTACAAATTCAACAGGATACAGGATTATATTCCCAGGATATTTGTGGCACATTTTGTCAATAGATGTGATGGGACCCCAGAGTGTCAGCACAAGAGGCGCAAAATATATTATAGTGGAGATAGACCATCTACCTAGATGGTTCAAAACAAAGCCCTGAGCAAAGTGAATGCCGTGAGCACAGCAAAGTTCAGATTGGATCAAGTGGTTTACAGGCATGGATTACATCAAGTGATCTTAAGTGTTATGAATCAACTTTACCTCACATGTAATCACAAGGCTCAATGAATTGATATAGACTAGAGAATATTATCAGTCCCATACTGGCCAGAAATGAACGTAATGGTGGAAAGAGTGAACAGAAATTAGCCACAATTCTAAGAAGATTAGTCACGGGGAAATATTTCACGTAAAGAACCTATTTTTAGTTCAGTTACCTTTTCCTACAACATTTGTCTTTCTATGGTTATAGGTATAATGCCGTTTTAATTACTTTACAGACAAAGGGCAGCCTTGCCACAAAATTTGTATTCTGCAGTAGAGCCAGCAGCAGGGATGAGTACTAATCAATACCTGAGTCAAACTGGCCAATTTATGATCAAACTACAATTGCAAGCGTGTGATACAACCTTAAGAAATTTGATCAAAGTGAAGTTGATATAGTACAAGAACTGACCAGCAATATAGGAGTACCATGTGAGGGATAGGGTAGCCTATTGCGACACTATGGTTTCGGATTGAGAAATTTGCTGGATACTTTGTGATTAGTATCATTTAAAGTAATTATCAAGATGGTTATTGATGCATACATGATTAATAACATTGCGGATGGAGTTATGGTTAATTGGGTACATATGATTTATCTGAATTACTAAATATAGGGGAGGAATAAGTAAAGTGTCTCTGAAGGACTAATGAACCTAAAAACAGGTCAAGTTCCTAATGTTGGTCAATACCCAGGTGGGGGCCGCTGAACCATGATAGGAGGTTAAGTTTTAAAATAGACCTCTGAACCTTTTAGCTGGTTGAGTTAAAAAAATAAACCACTGAACCAGAGTAGGGGAAATGAAAAGATGGACCTCTGAACCTAAAAATAGGTTAAGTCCCATTTCAAAAATAACCTAAGGATAGGATATAAAAAATATAAGTTATAAATCATGAAGAAAGATATATAATAATACAAAGATACAAAAATATATGATACATTTTCTTTTTATTTATTATTTACCAAAAAAGCATCTGGTGATTTCCCCTTAGGTTATCACTAGGACCAACTTGAGTTTGAAATATGTTCACTGCGAGTAGTCCCAAGGCGCTTAAAGAAGCTACACACATCAGTAGAATCAGGACAGTTTAGAATTGGATTTTCCAGGAGTATTTCCTTTAGAAATAGAGCTATCCTGAAGGAATATTTTGAACAAGGAATCAAAAAACTGTCTAAGAATATTCTCTAAATGATGAGGTGTTGTATAACCCTGACCTGGTGAAATAGATTTGCAGGCTTATGTATCATCAAGAACACCCAAACTAGGCTGGCTTGGCATGTGGCCATGGGAACTGCGCTCTTCAGAGGTGGGAGCTAGGAGACACAGAATGTAAAAGCGCAAATAATCAGGACTAAGCCAATATACATCAAGAAAGGAATGCTAAGGACAAGAGCAGCCCAAATATAATCCAAACTGGCCTACTTAGTCAAATTCCAATGTAAAGTACGCCCCCAGAGAATCTTCAACGCTGGGTAATCTGGTCAAGTGGGTAGATGTGTTAAGATTTTTGCCCACATTACTAAGCATTATCTATTGCAATTAATCTTCTGGTCCACTAGGGGGTCCTTTTCACTAGTGGATGTTGGAGTTATTGATTTATTATGATAACTATTATTCAGACTTCTCCCTTTTGCTTTGAAATTAGAAATTGAAGCCATATTAAAAAAAATCATAAATACAAAAAATAGACACTTGATCAGGCCAAAACTTACCAATGTAGATGCTATTGACGCCTGCTACTCTGGCTGGGGTGGTGGTGCACCGCTATCTGGCATATTTTGGCCAACGCTGAAGCGCTCCTGGGCAGGCTTTGCTAGCTCTCCTAATGTTCCCAGGCGTCATGTCCCCCTTATGACTTGGTTCACCACCTTACAAGCTCTTATGCAGTGCTTTGGAGCATTTGGTGCTCCCATGGAGCAATTTGTGTTTTGGCCTCTGGGTCAAATATGAGAATCTCTACCATATGTGAGCATGGCCATCATTGAGATGGCCACAGAAGTGTACAAAACTGCCAGACACATCGATTTTTGCCCATAAGGGGTATTTTGATCTTGGCTTCCGCTCTGAGGCTGATGTAGTGGCAGCAGCCAAGCTGCCATTAGTTTCTAAAATCCCTCCCCACTGTTTTAACCTGGGTCCCAGATTGTGCCACTTTGGTGTTCTAGTTTGTTGAGTTGCCCTCCCATAACTCCCACAAACGCCTCCATCACAAGCTCAAAAAGGTTTGGCCATTCACAGCGCAGACCCCATGTTGCAGTTCGTGGTTCCACATGGCGTGGATCATCTGGCAGGGACTTGCACTTTTGTACAAATCTGCCCATTTCATCGCATTTTCATTTTGTGATTCCCCCCTACACCGTGATCAGATCCAACCCTGATCAACCTTTCTGGGCACATGTCAAAAATGGTCGCATCATTTGCCCTTGTGCCTTAAGCTTGACCACTTGAAGCGCAAGTGCCCTACAGTTTCTGCCTCCGCTGCTTCTGCCACTTCTACTCTGGCGTTGGGTCAGCAGCTGTTTCACCCTAATTTTTCAAATGGGGCTTTTTTTCCTCCTGCCCCCAACCTCATAAACTTCTGCCGCCACTTTTAAGGTGGCAGCTAATCAAAAAATTGTAAAATTTTAAAATTTAAAACAATTAAGCTTTTTATTTCTGATTACTATGACTTTTAGTAATATGATTCGATTCAAACAGTACAATTTGATAATCAATACCAGGTGAGATGAGCACAATTAGTAAAGAAAAAACTGGGCAAATGCTGTAAAGGGGAGCAGACCTGGATCTGCACCGCCCAAAGGTACCAAGCGCACAGGAGCAAACAAAATTATTAGTAAAAACAAAAAACCAGAGGTGGTGCACCCCAAGGGTTTTATGGATTTTATTTAAAATACTTCAGTTACATGGAAGTATCCCACTTGCAGCCACTGTCAATGGTGGAACATGGGATACACGTACCCTTGGGCGAAGAGACACTGAAAATGTGAGAAAAGTTTGGTGATCTCCAACTTAAATTTTCCCCGCATGTGGTGTACTTAACAACCCATACTATCTACAAAAGAGTGGGTAGATATTGGGTTCAAAACAGCAGAAGAAACAAATGAAGCAGCGAAGGTCAGAGTAGTACTTGAACTTCCCAATGGACAGCACTTGGTATTGACCAAATGCACATATTGAACAGAATCTAAAGACATATTAATAATTTTCAATACTTTCTGATTACACTGGCGTGCACAGTAGTCAAATGGCATCTCCAGGAAGGCTTGGAAGCCTACAGAGAAATTAAACAATTCAAAATGAAAAGATTCTAGCTGATGAGGACCCTTAGCACTGGGAAGGCAATCTCAATTATTTTCCCAAACCAGGAGATAGAGGTGCATATCACAAAAATCCCCCACATCACATCCTTCACTATTTCAGGGAAAAAATATCAACTTTTCCACGCAACTGTGGAGGCGCGCCCCCATATGCACCCACTGTCAGGCCTTTGGGCACAAGATTTATGCTTGTTATATAAAAGAAGGCTTAAGAGAATTGGGATTCTGTGAGGAAGAAATGGGCGAAGATGATTTATAGTATGCCAAAATCACAGATACCACACAAACATTCAACTGGGAAGAACATGAGCAATATAAAATAATTAACCCAATTTCCCCAATAGATTTAAAATAGCCAAACATGCTCACAAGTTGGCCACGGCCAAGGCAAAGGCATCAGCAGAATCATCCATCTCATCGGAATGGATCCAGGATGACATGGATGAACTTATACCAATGAGCCAATCAAATCAAGCGGAAAACCAAACAACCAATCCAAACAGAATGGATTTGGCAGAACCCAATTTGGAAGCAAATGCTGCAAAACAGGGGTTCAGCACACCCCCAAAATTGCGGAGCAAAACCCAATTAGGAGCGACAATCAACAATAGAATGTGCAAAATAAAAATGTGGCCAATAAGAGCACACAAGTGCACCACAATGATAAATTTAAAACCAAAAAAGGCGAGAGGAGCAAAAACAGTGGTAATGAAAGGGGCAGAATAAACCCCAACTCCTACTCATAGCTATGCTCTCAGCAGCAGAGGTGCAATGGAGAGTAATGAGGACGAGGGAGTAGGGCTGGGAGGCCCTGCTAACCACACCTGAGATGCATCAGGCGTCTCAGTAGAGATAGAAGCTGAACATAGTGGGACTCAAGACCTTAACGTCTCAGGCCAAGAAGTTGAGTCTCCTGCAAAGCTCACTTGTGGATATCCTGGCATTTCAGGAAAACCACTGTCCATAAGGAAAGGAGGAGGCATGGAAAAAAACGCTCCTCCCAACAATAATTTTTTGGTCACAACACTGTGGGGTGATAGTACGCGCAAATCTAAACTTTAAATTCATTAACTATAATTTGTTCCTGGATGGCCCCGTACTAGCCATCTCCTTCTCATGGCACAAAAGTGCACACAATAGCCATTGTGTATGCACCAAACTGTGCAATGGACTGATGAGAGTTTTTAACAGCTCTAAAACAACTCCGTCTTCCAGCAAACATTTTGTCATGGGAGACATGAACTGCTGGATTAACACAGATACTGGCGATGGCCACACACAACGGAGGCATCACAAGGACAAGTGGAACTTAGCGTGCTAAAGGCCACCCTGGGACTGTATGATCCACTACCTAAACGGTCACACCTCCTACAGAAAATGACATACCCACATGTGCACAACGGTGTACTTATCTCTAATCAGATAGACCTAATACTTGATCCATCAATTTACCAACACCAAATTTATAAACTAAGACTACAAAATTGAATTCTCTGACCATTGGCTAGTTTTGGTGTCCTACACACAGCGGAAACAACTATCCAAGCACCCAGATGGTGCAGAATACGCCCAGAAAATTTAGTCATTAAAGAATTTCAATCTTGGATGGAGAAAAATCCTCAACATGGGATTTTCAAAAACTTTTCTGTTTAAACCCATTAACCATCTAGATATTTCATTTTAATCAATAACAAAACAGATTAAACATGACCATCTAGTACTAAAAAAACAGATTAATATACAGCATCAAGAAGATACAGGGCAGCTTCATCCATTATCAAACACACCTTAGCAGAAATCAATCACTTGGAAAATAATGTCCCACACACAGGATATAGTCCTGGATGAGGATGCAAATGGGAAGAGCTCTATGCTCAGCTAAAGACCCTGATACGTGAACACCAATGCTAAGTTGTGGTTTAATATAGAGCAAAAAACCTAAAAGATGGATAAAATTGCTCAAGCTATTTTTTCAGTCAATTTCACGCCCAAAAAATATGATAGCCTGCACACAGGTCCAATGACTGGATAAATCCATAGTGGAAACACATGAAGAAGTCGCGACCAAAGTACACAGGTTTTATACTGATTTATATAAATATGAACTGGTCAAACCATTTAAACAACTAAAAATTCATTGCAAAATGAACATATTGACACCACGGCTAAAAACAACAATTTAATTAATTTAATATCTCGTGAGATATTATGGGAAGTAGCACGCAGTTCACCAAGAGGTAAATGCCATATCTAGTGGATTCCTTTGAATTCTGTATAAAATATTTTACTAACATATCTACCATTCTTTTAGCTTCCATGAACAAGTGCATTATGGAAACATGCCTTCTACCTGAGGGCAAAGAAGTATACACTGTCACTTTATTCAAAAAAGGAGATATACTAAACCTATTCAATTGGCATCCAATCCATATCCAATACTGACATAAAAATATTCACAAAAGTTATGGTCAAACGACTAGGGGAAATTGCAACTGATGTGTATTCCCATCACGATATGGATTTATCCCAAGAAGATCCATATGGGACTATATTCACACAGTTGCAAATGTTTGTTAATCTAAAGCCTCTGGAGCGCTTATCTTTTTTGATCAACAGAAAGTATATGACAGGGTGAACTGAACCTATCTCAGGGCCTTCCTTCAAAAATTTAAACTCCCAAATAGGTTAATAAACTGGGTGATGTTGTTCACAGAGTTAGCCACCATAGCTGTGCGCAGAGCAGGTTTCTTAAATAACCCAGTTTTTTGACAGTATGGACTCAAACAAGGAGAACCTTTAAGCCCTCTACTTTATAATTTTAGTCTGGATACCCTAATCTGGAATACAAATGCACTTCTCATCGGAATCAATGTCTATGGCCAACCATCAGTCAAAATGATGGCCTTTGCTGATGACTGCATGGTGGGTATATCCAACAACCAGGTTTCTCACAGAATTGAGAAGATAATACAAGAATATTCATCCATAAGCAATGCATCACTCAACACTGAAAAAGGAAATCATACTCCTGGGGAAATATCAGACCCATTGGGCGAAGTTAGCCTGGGTCAACAAACTAATACAACATCAAGACTCCTTACCAGACATAGGAGGCAAAATTCAGCAATTTCCCCACCAAAACTTCCCATCACTACCAAGCCAGCAGCTGTACCCGTCCATCACTTGGTAGTATGTTGGTAGCAGGAGGTTACTCCAACTCCATGATGGAAAACCAACTTCTAGATAAAATAACAAAAAGCATTGCCTCCTTACATGGACATCAAACAGTTATAACAGGAAGGAACATGGTAGCCAACTCCATGATACTACCAATCATATGGTTTACGGCCCATGCAATTGCTTTCTAACCGTCCTTATTTTATACAATTTACGCCTTAATACAGGGATGGCTTTGGTTCAACCACAAACCCTGTACGCCTTGAAACCCTATTTGGTCCTAGGAGGAACGTAGTTATGAGGCTAACTAATTATATAGAGCAAGCGACCCATATATTAGGATCCTGGATAGCTCAGGTGACTAGCCCAGATCTTCCAATTATAAATTTGGGCCAGAACAGCAAATATAATTTTACACAAGCACTCTGATTAATAAACCCAGCTCACCCAAGCACATTAATCAAGTTATGGCGTCTCATCTTACAGCTGCAGGACCACATGGCACTCATGCACACCTCTCACATACTTCTAGCCATGAGAAAAGCAGAGTGGAAGATTCACATATGTGGCCAGATCAGTCACCGAGGACGCCCAAGCCTAACTCACAGACAGGAAATTAATGGCCAAATAGTCACAGATAACATAATATGCAGAAATTTGAGTATCATATCAAGGATTGATTACCTGGAGCATATGGATTTACCATACAACCTGGAGACCCAAAGAAGAGTCTGGAGATATACACATCACTCACTACTTCAACACAGGATAAGAGCACATGTGTGGAGATGCATGAGGAGAGTATACCACATAGCAGAACGGTCAAATGCTGCCCATTCCTCATGCAAAATATGTGGCCAATATGGAAGCCTAGTACACCCTTTAGAGCAATGTCCAACATCAGTATCTATATGGAAAGAGGTTATGCGCCCATTCCACCAAGACAGTGGACAATCATTCAGTCTGACTAGGAATATGTTCTCTCTAAACATGGAGTCTTCTACCCATCCATCCCAACGGGCGTTAATAGTAGAAATAGCACTATGGAATATCTATACTATAGTACTAGAATCGTTCACAGGAGCAACGCCCACACTCCAAGAAGCCATCAATCGTTTTACTATCATATATCAGAACATTTCTAAGCATGGTTGTTTGGAAACATGACCCCACATAACAGAAGGAAAATCAATACATGGTTCCCCATATGGTTCCTAAAGATTGATTTTTCCTTCACTCATGCTGCAGCCAAGGATACGTCAGCATATACCCCCATACAGTCCTAAACCTGGTGGTCTGGAGACAACAGGAGGGGCTGAACCCTCTGAGGTGTCTAATTCTCAAAGTTAATTATTTTATCCTCACTATATTGGAAGTGTACATCCCCTGGTCAACCTTCCTCGAATAAACACAAAAATTTGAACAATTTGACCATATTTAGGAACCCTGAGTCAGTGGATGAGACAGTTTTGACTGTCTGCCATGGTTGACTGTCCAAAACTATCAGCTCCTTCCACCGCTCCAAATTTAGTGGCTGGCCCAGCATTGGCCGAGCTTGATCCATTTGAATATCTTGACTGGATCAATGATTGAAAAGGTCGATTAATGTCAAACTGGATTTTGCTTTGGAGTTAATTTTATTAATCCTCCCAAATCATGCTCTTTCTGTTTCATGCAAAACCCGGTTTTGGTAATTATATAAAATTAAATAAAATGGCAGTTGAGACCGCTGCTTCCCCTGCCAACACCCTACTCCGTCAGCATCTTCATAGGGGCGATGGAACTCCTCGTGGAGGGTATTCCTATCACAAACCTCCCCAAAAGTTTTGATGAATATGCAATATATAAAATTGAGGAGCTCACTTTTGGTGCGAGCTGCACTTGCATTGAAGTAGCAAAAACTTCTCTTATGACCTAAGATATCCCCAAAAACACCAGCGCATCAGGCCATTTACATATGTGCCTTCTCTCATCACTTTTGCTGAGCACCTCTTTCTCAATGAGTTGAGGCAATGGAAACCGCCGGCTTTATTTACAAAGAAAACCCACAACTATACCATCTTATGCCACATGTTGCTGATGCTCCTACCCCATTGTTGTCCGCCTTAATCCACCAGCTAAATTAGGTGACGGACAAAAGATTTTTCTAAGCTTCATCACCTTCTGATATGGCTTCCTAGTCTAATAATTCAGGGGCTGTAATAGAAATTTTTTCTTTATTATATTCCCTTTGTTTGGCTCAATTACAGAAAAAGATTTTTGGTGGCTCCCCTTTTGGGTTGGGCACCATTAGTGCTAAAATAAATATTGTTTAGAGAACTAATCCATCAAACACTTATGAATCTGCTAGATTATGATCTTCTTGATTGATGAGTGTTTCATCAGAATGATCCCTAACAATAAACAGATAATTAGGGGGTCAATTTAATTACTGATAACCTAATTGAATTGTAGGAGTTAATCAGGGTTAGTTGCTAATTGACTAAAGGGCTTATGAGTTGACGGCAAGTAATGCCACATGTCATAGAGCAACTTTCAAGTTATCCTTTTCTATATTGCAATCTGCTATTTATGGTAAGAGTCGCATTAACTAAACTGTTGTCATGAGATAAGGTTAAATACAATTAGAGTTGAGTGAAGAAGTTGGACCACGTTTTTGTTTCAACTCAGAGAGTTTGAGGCCAAGTAGGAAAAAAACCCCAAGTATATTTGATGAGGAAGATTATTGTTTCATTTGACTCTGGAGAGTTAATTTATTGACAACGGCCTCTGTTTCCGAATTTGTGCTAACCAAAGATTTGTGCGCTAAATTCTTATAAATTACCCTTAACTTTTTGTAATAAAGCAGAGAGATATAAAATAAGAATTTTAATGTTTTTGTTTATTTGAGGCAATCCAACCAGGGGATGGACATTACTAAAGCTAAAACTAGACAAAAAAAACTAACGTAACTACTTGGTTCAAGCAAAACGCCCTAATGAGCGGATTGAGTGAAACGCTTTGAAAACTAACAAATTAGGTGGGCAGCGGAAACCACTTATCCTATGGCGGAAGGGGAGGGGGTTGGGGGGCTCATCTTTGGCAACCTCTTCATCAGAAGCTTCTTCCTTCCATAGCAGAGTGCATGTCACGGCAGACAGTAATGGCGTTGGGGCATCTGCGGCATGGGGTTCAATATCTTTAATAATTGGGATTTCATGGAAACTGCCCGCTAGGTAAATGGCACTGAGATATTTGGTTAAAGCTTTTTCAGCTTTAATTTGGGCGTCTGGTAGTTTAACAAACATGGCAATGTTGATTTAGGTTATTTTTGCTTTTGGATTCCATGCTATAGTTGCCACATTCTGGATAGCATTGTCAATGTTTTTGCGTAGCTGTTTCACTGTAATTTTACTTTTTGGGGTTAGGGTTGCGGGGATAAAAGGAGGTGGAATTCCTCCTGTGAGCATTGCTACTGATTTAGCGACAGCTTTACACAGGGGACGACAATCTGGTGTTACAGCTGCTTTGACTGCAAGCTGGTGATTACTGCAAAATGATTCGGCATTTGGCTGTGTGGTATAAAGAAAAGGGGGCATTTGGCGTCCCATTCTGCATTAATGAACTTCTAAATTTGCAGGTTTGGTTCTTCAATGAACTTACCTGATTCATAAATTTCAGCCAATAATTCCCATGGGTTCTGGTTGAAATGGATTGGGGAATCAGCATATGGTAGAGGTTTGTTCAATTCATCTGCAGAAGCATGGGATCAAAATGGAATCCAATTTGATGCTTGATTGGAGGAATTATTTATGGCATTAGGGTGAGGAGGAGGATGATTAGTGGCTGCAGGAGCAGCTGCAGCAACAGGCTTTGGGGGTGGGGTGGTAAGATTGTGCCCCATACCAGAAATTGTATTGGGTGGGCAGCGGATTGGAGGTCAGTGGATGAGTCATCCGATCCACTGGAAGTGGTTGAGGAGGCGCACTTGCATTTTGAGTAGTCTAACTCAAAACATGATGGACAGATCATCCGCCCGCCCTTGACGCAGACCCAAAATGGATGGTCAGGCGTTGAGGATATAATGGTGCACAACAGAATTGACACTGTGATTTCATTAAATTCAGGGCTAATTGTGGCATATGCCTGAGGCCCAGTGAGTTGTGTGGCCCCATTTGGGACCACAAATTGTAAGATGGAGTTGTAGCCATAGGCTGCCAAACCGTCCATAAGCTCCAAGTGGAGAACTTCCTGGGGGAGGTGGGTGGGCAAGCCAGCAAACTGAACCACTAAGATGGTGTCCACTGGGAGCTGAGTCCAAGTTGTGGGGAGAGGGGTGCCCTGGAGTACCAGGGGCACAGTTTCTACAGTGGCAGCATCAGCTTTGCAGGTAAAGCCGAGGTTGAAATACCCCTTGTAGGGGCAGAAATCTATAAAACCGGTGGGTGTCATCACTGCCTGTGCCATTTCAATAATGGCTTGGTCATGGTATAGGAGTAGTTTCCCTTATCTGACCCTTGAGCTGAAGCGCATGTTGCTCTGGGGGAGCACTAGGTGGCAGTGAGGTACCGCTTGGGTATGAGAAAGGTGGGCGTCTAGGTCCTTGGGCAGAATGAATCGTCCCATAGGTTTGTGATGACTGGGTGAACCAGTCCTAGCGCGTTTTCCTGCCGGATGGAAAACTGCAGGGGGAGTTTCGCCGCTGCCCCACACTGGAGCAGCTGGCAGAGAATCCGAGGACATTGGAGCAAGGCTATCATGGGCGAATTCAATTAGTTCTATAAATTTGTGTAATTTTTCTCGGAAATTTATGCCAAGTGGAAAGAGAGTAAGAAGTTTAATACTTTTTATTATTTAGATTATTTGCATATGTGATTGGAGAATTAAGGCCAAGAAGATCCTTTGTCTACATTATTGCATTCTCCATGGATTTGGCGTGATGAGATGGAAAAAGGACCTTCAAACCTTATCCTAGGTTAAGTTTATACAAACGGAATAGGGAAGAAGTTCCTACCATTTCAAGAAGAATCTATATTAGGATAAGCACAGGTTGGCATTGGTCTAATCACCATTTTTTCTATCAGCTCAACTATAGTAGTAGTCTTCATACTACTATTGCCCATTATAACATATTATCAAATCAAACAACGCAAATACAAGGATCATGTTTAGGTTGAACAAAGGGGGATGAAGCGAGTCTTATTCGGAAAGAATAAAGAAATTTCAAACTTATCATTTGGAACCCAGTTAAGGGTTCAATCTCCCAAAAGTTTTTATACCAATGACATGATTATCTCGCTGAACCTTACAAATTTGTGACAATCCTCCCCTTCTGTCATAACACCCACCTCATGATTTCCATCACTCCATGATCAGATATGCCCCTGATATTCTCTTCTGGGCATGCATCAACAACAGCTATGACCTCTGCCCCTTCTGCTTAAAATTGGATCATTATAAGTGCAAATGTCCGGAAATTTTTACTGATTCTGCTTCCACTGCTCTTCAGTCTGGTGTCAACCCTACCATTGTTCCTATAAATTCTTTAAAAGAGGATTACTTTTCCTGCCCAACCTTTCACTGCTGTGAGCGCTGCTCCTATTACTACACCTGACTAAGGGTAGACAGCCAGAAATAGTCCTAAGCAGATTGCAGCTCATACGCAAGTGGATTATCATAGTCAATTGCTTGGCCAATCAGCATTGGCCACCCAACCAATTTCAATTGTGGGCTCAGAGTTGTCAGTATTAGATCATTTTAATGCTCTCAAATTTACCAATTACAAATAATGAGCCTAAAGAATTAAACCTGACTTCATCTAGTCAGAATTCTTTACACAACTTCCTGATTTGACTCCCCACCACCATGTTCGAGCTTGCAACAGTTATACAGCTTATAAAATTATGCATCAAATGGCTGTCATAGCAGCCGCTGCCCCACTAACTTAATCCTATGCCAAGCTCTCCATGTGGCGATGGAGTCGCTTTGTGAAGGCATTCCCATATCAAATTATCTACATATTTCCACATTGTGAAAAATATAAAACTGAAGAACTTGCACTTGCAGCAGGCCATGAATGCATCAACACGGCAAGATCTTCACTTTTGACCCCAACTGAGCTAAAACTTGACTAAGCATTAAGTTTTTTATTTGTGTGCCCAGACTCACCACATTTGCTAAATATTAGCTCATTTAATATGTTGAAACAATGCACACCAATGCTCTCATTGTTTAGTAGAACCCTCACCTCTTTATCCTTCTGCCCCATGACGAAGGCTCTCCAACCCCCTTTTGTTTACCTTTTCACGCCACCTGAAGAAACTGGCGCGATGGAAAATCCTTCATTCCCTCTTCCCCTTCTAATGTTTATGCTTAGGTTTAACGCTGTAGCACCATGTTATGATTTTTAACTTTATCTAATGATACCTTATTGACACAACGCAAATAAAGATGCTTAGAGGACCTCTTTCTTACAGTTGGTCACTACTGTACCAAAAAAGAGATAATCATTATGGAAACTAGGCGAGAACCCTCAGGGATGGTCTAGTAAAGAGACAATGTTATGGGACTAAACCTTCCTAAGATTATATGTTGTTCATTCAAATGTATAATAAGATTAATCTAAGGAGTTCTAATGTTCCAAGGTTAAATTCTAGAATAGATCTTTCAAATGATGGGTTTTTAATTAATAAAATAGATTATATATAAGATGGTCCACCAATTCCATCAAAATTGACTTAGGCTTCACACCAAGGTTAGCAATTTTCAGAGGGAAAATGCTGATTCTGGGGGGTATATATAGGGGTCCCTGTGGGTAAAAACTCAACGCAAAATTAATGAATACACCTTTCGTTGGTGTGGAGGAATTACAAGGAAGGCTGCTGATCAGGTGGTCAAGGTTGGCAGGAAAAGACAATCATATATGAACATTTTGACTATATTTAACAATTTAAATTGGGAGAATGATGCTCTCACGAAGTCAAACACAGGTAAGGCTTGGCCTGACCCCAGAATTGGTATAATATGCTACCCACGAGTGGCCCACTTGACAAAAACTAAAGAGCTTTTGGAAGGTTTAAAAATGAAGGCACCTCAAGTTGAGGTGCTTCTAGAAGGTGTTACAAAACTTTTATAGATTCCTATAAGTAAGGCGGGCTCTAAAAATTAGTAAACCACAATACGCCACACTGGCAAAATTTGACGCAACAAGTCATCTCCATGAAGAGGTTAACAAGGACAGTTTATAAGATATTAAAAAGAAGCTTTGAAAGCAATAAATTTCAATATCTGCCTCAATTCAATGCATATTGCCATGGTGCATCCTGGAGATATCCAGTCAAACTGGGAGGGGCTAAAACTACCAGGTGCCTGCAATAAGGGCATTAAACCCTCCAGATGTAGTAGCGAGAAGAATATTAAGACATACACTAAGTATACCAAACAAGAAAAGGGTGAAAAAACGCAGAATAGCCATGATAACGGCCAACATATCCAATGAGCCCTCAGGGAAAGGCCTACATAATAATTTATGTATATGCAAAAAAAACTTTAAGTCTAAAGTGAGTAGATCTGACTCTAACTCTTCACATATATTTATTATTAACAGGATAAGGAAATCCCACCTTGTAAGGTAACAATATGCTCATTGTATGTATTAATATAACGTAATATTTTCATAAAGGAAGTAAACTATTAGAAATTCGAAGATATCATAAATAAGTAAATAGGATAACAACTTATCAAAAATAGAAAGATGATCAGCAGATATTGGTGAAACCAACACCATTATGAAGTAAATTGGGGTGATGTTCTAGGATCATTTTACTGAGGTAAATGAGCTGACTTTATCCCATAATGAGAGTCTCCCATCAGTAACAGTCTCATATCTCACGTATGAATAAAAACAAACCTTAGAAATCAGATAAAAATTCCTTTTTTGGTGATATTGTAGCTCAAGTTTAGATTAATCCTCATTAAAAACTAAACTTAGTGAACCATCATATTTACCCATTTTTATGTTTTTTACCACCATTAACGTAGCGCCTTAAGGCTCATCATGCACTTTACTAGAATCTGCTGGTGCCTTCTTTTCCTTAATCCAGCGTTGATCTAGGGTATACCTGATATCTGTGAGGGAAGCCAAGTTAACCTTTGGCCTTCTTACTTCTTCCTTGTTTACTCAAAATATACCAGACATTATGTCATAAGACATGCAAAAAATTTGCATATAGCTACTATTATGAAAATTCCCTGAGTTCTAGGCATTTGCTTTCCTGACATAATTTGGATACTATGTCACTATTTTTCATTCTTAAACTTAAAAGTAGCCAAAAATTGCATTAATAAGAACTTTGAAATGAGAATAGCATACATGAGCGAGATTGGCATCTGGAGGAAAAAATCCTATGTATCCTGAAACCAGTCTACAACAAAGATTTTCTTAGTGAGCTGTTTAGATACTGGCTATTAGATACTACGGTGTGCTTCTTTTAATTTCATTAATAAAGACCATTTCTGTAATAATATTTTACTTTATGAGGTTTAGTAAGAAAACTGTCCTTAGACAGAACCTTATTTTTCTGTGTTTTACTAACCTGTGCGCCTGAAGTTTGACGCCCTTGTATCAATATTAACTTTTAGTACTCAGTACAGGAGCAGCACATCAGCTACCATATATAAACTTAATTTAATAATAATAGAAGTATTGCACTTGCTACTATTTCACGACCTATGGATACTAAAGCAGCTGCCCCTGAGGCCCAGCCTAATTTTTATTATATTACTTGTCACAAAAGTTATAATATTAATAGCCTTCTTGGCCGATTATCAAATACTTTGTTAAATCATGATAGCCATGTTTTCGTTTTAGTAACTAACCCTAATGATCCTCAACGCCAACTTGATGGCCTTGAGCAAAAATTGAGTAGGACTCTTGCTCCATCTCCAATTATGACAGTAAGATTATTTTTATGCATATGTTAGTCCCCTTAAAGGATAAGTGTTCAAGGAGGTACAATCACATCTTTTATCTGCCTACCAGAAACCCAAATAGGTTAAACATTAGTTTTTATGGCGAAATGCCACATTTTTCTAGTTGATAATAAAATCTGTTGTGAGTTTACAACTAGATAGGTCAATTCATTGGTTAATTTTACTTCAGCCATTAATGTCAAGGGTGATGATACACAATTTTTATCTTCAAACCCTACAGACCTAACCATGTTAACAACTTTGGATATTTCTAGCCCTTATAATATTCTAGTGTTTACCGCTATTGAATCACTTTTGCTAGCATCTTATTTGTCAATAACAGCTCCTTTGGAAGCGACTTCTCACACTATGCAGCCTTCTACTCTGATTTTTCAAGCGGTTAAAAGTCTTTTATTCTCGCTCATCAGTCAGATAGCCATGAGGGCCAACTAAATTGCTTGGCTGCAGTGTCTCTGTGCAATGGGTTATCATCTTCCTTTTAATTAGATTACCTTACTCAAATAAAAAAATGAAAATAAAATATCTTTACTTCTTTATTTAAACTAAGCATAGGTTGCCTCTGAGGCCACTAAGCTGGCCAAGTTAATGAGTTCCTGGAATCTGTAATTCAGTGATTGGTTATGTGGAAGATACAGGAAGTTATAATACCTACTGCATTGCTAAAAACTCCTTATGAAAGAGATTGCATATTGGAATGGACGACGGCGTGGAAACTGTTGTTCCTTTATATCTTGAAAAAGGCTGAGTCTAATACTGCTTTTTCTGAATGGTTTTATATGAGGCTCAAGTATTATATGGAGCCAGGGTGTTAAATAACCTCATCACACAAATTGCATCTAGTCAAGCCTGTGATCCCTACAAAGAATTTTGTTGTGTTCTAATACTGATTTTGAATTAGTCGCAGGATATTACCCATATTAAAAATTATCTCCACTGATGAGCCACCACTTTTAAAGCCTAACAAAAGTCATCAGGAGCTTTGCAACCCTCTCTTTAGGGCCATCTTCCTGAAGAAAAAAGTGATTTGGCCCTCCAGAACTCTTTTCAATAGGAATGATATAAAAAAATTACCTGCCATTTCTTTATTAAAATGTGACAATACTAAATCATTGCTTTAATTTGGGTTTTTTAACTGAAGGTTATTTGGTACATCCTGTGAATGAGTAAGGCTTGAGATAGACAGGGAAGAGTATAACTAAGTTTTTTACCTCGCTTTCTCTAAAGCAATAATAGGTAAGAACAAATCAAGAATTTTCCTTCTAAAAAACAAATGTATGACAATGCCGCCCTACCTCTGGCGAAATCAACTGTTACAGGAGAAGATAAGGTAATGGTTACCACTTTTTCAAAACGGAAAATGTGAGGCTGAGTTATCGCAGAAAGTGGTATCAAAGCCTTACATATAACAGATAGAACAGTAAGAACTTCCTTTATACTCTAATGATATCCCAAAATTAGAAGAGTCCAGTTGGCTATACCTATTGAGACTTTAAAGAAAACAAGCCTTCAACTAGGTGGAATTAATAAAACATTAATAGAGTCAAAAAGACACATTGGATGTCCACACAATAAGCTCTTCAGATAAATTACTTTTCTGATTGTACTTACATTGTTTACAGTAAATAAACTTAAAGTCAGAGCTATTGTAGACAGTGGGCCAGTGTTTAATAATATTGTGTCCGCTAACTTGTTGAGAAACTGGGTTTCTTTAAGTGGATAGATTATTGGAAAGTCTATGGTACTGCGGGTCCCCAGAGCACAACCTCTGGAAGAGCATACGTTACATTGCCGCTGCTTTTCAGCTCACTGGAAATATCTGCTCCTGCCATCATTTTCATAATCTAAAATTATGACTTTCTTTATTGGGATCTCATTTATGAGAACTTAATTAGTTCAAGCCTAATTTAGAGAACACAAAAAATACATAGGCAAACTCTTCCGCTATTTTACACTTGGAGGATGAGGCCCTAGAGCCCCAAAAACATGAGTTTGTTAACCTTGCATCTAAGGATGACATAGTGCCATTTGGTTATCAGAGTTTTTGGGCGTACACAGCATTTACCCAACCAGAATGTGGAATCTAAGTTTATTCCTCCCGCACTAACCAAAGCTTTACAATTTGTTTTAATCCTAAATTCTTTCTGATTGATAATTCCCAGGATGATTAACTGCAAAGGTTCAATGTTGCGCAATCCTTTGCGTTATCTGATAATATATTTGATTGATAACAGTATAAAGGCTATTATCCATAGTTGGCTAGATCACTAGTGTTGGGTCCAACGCTTGACCAGTATTCATCCTCAAAATACTTAAGATGTCCTCAATAGGGATATATTTTTCTTATCTGCCTAACTTAATCCACGCTTAGATCCTCGTTTATGGCCTTTCTCTGGTGACACATAGCTCTCAGCAATTCCCTTCTTAGCTCAGCTTCTCTTCACTGGATCCTCATTCCTTGCTTCTTATCCTAAGAGTCTCCAATCAAAGCACCCAGAAATAAAATCCTTGAAGATGAATATAACTAATTAATTGGGACCATCTAGTACTAAAAAAATATAACTAATTAATTCTGCTAAAGTATATTATACTAATTACTGTTTTATTAAGTGAATTCTTAAGGTTGTTTATAGTGGAATTTGGCGCCCAACCCTCAGTTGGCACCTCAACGATTAAATGGCAGCTGTTGCCATTAAATTCCCCTTTGTTGTCTCATCAGCAATGGTCTTCCCCATGTTGGCATAGATTTCATCATTGGACATCCTTGAGATCTAAAATAGAAAGAGTTGGAAAACGTATCTCAACGTTTTCTACTCTATCCCAGAAAGCTAACCATATTTGGTGAGCGAATGCTTAGGTAATGGGATTTGTTACCCATTAAGGCAGGTCACAAACCAACTGATTGATTTTCTAGTTGCAGGCAGCATCACTCGCTTCACAACTTTCCTTGAATTCTTAATTAGTCAGTGATGAAACCTGACTGATCCCAATTGGTACACCTGATAGTTAATCATTAATCAACTATTAGATGCCCCATTTCATCAGCAACTCTTCCTGATAAGATCTTAAGCATTCACCCAGATTGATCCCAGATGTATCTGAACCAGGCAAATACCTAAGATCCCTCAAACATTGTTAACCCAAAATCATGGTCAACCAAAATCCAATTCACTTGCAATAGGGAATCATTATATAGCTACTCATTGTAATCTTGATGGCTGGAAATGTGAGCAAAAACTTAATACCATTCCAGCAGGCCATCAAATTATAGTAGGAACAGAAATTAATAAGAAATACTCCAAAGTTTCTGATGAAATTTTCATGCCATTTTTTCATTCAAATAGGGACCTTTGCTACGCCTGAGAGTATCCTTCCTGACTGCGAAAAATTTGGGTACTACTAGATAATCTATATGTGTGCCCTGTTGTAATTGGTTTGACCAACCATCTGGATAATTGTTTATTATATTTAATTTTGTACTTTAACTAATAATTCGATTGCAGTTTGATAGAACATATATATTACTTCAGCCACCGGCTCCTGCTTTTATATCTAGCTGGCTGAAGATCAATTTACTATTAGTCAACTCCCTAAATCCCCCACCAGCGCATTTCTTGTTCTTTAAATTATAAGCTACCAATGACAAGGCCTCAATTACTTTAATGCCTAATTTTAAATAGCGTACCATTCTGTTACACCATGCTGTCATAAATTCATTGGTAATAGTGAACTATAATTATTATGACCAACCGCTGTTGATTTAGATATCCGTCATATAAACCTTTTTTTATAGAAAATGTCTCAAGCTCTAATTTTTTGACTTCTGCCCAATTTAGTTAGCATAATTTTAGTCAACCATTTTGGTGCTGATTACCAACCATGACAAGTAACAATGAAACTGTTCCAGAAAGGATATCTGAGGAGTAATTGTCAAAGGAAGGAAATACTTTCTTGGAAACAAGCTGTGTGAGCCTGCTTAAGAAGCTTTACTTTTGTCATTCTTTAAGCCTCTGGCAAATTTGATCCAAAGGGTGCCCACTTTTTCTCTTGCATAAAAAACCCTATTGCTGAAATTAAGATTTATTTTATTGAGTTTTAGTCAAAGGTCAATTTTCAAACAATACTTTGTGTTTTGATGATTGACCTATGCAGTTGAGATACTTACTATAGCACTGATTTGAAAATTTGTTGCTCACTACAGGGGGACACCTTGTTCCACTGAGAACTCTATGATCAAGAATGGCTTCTGACCACCCAGCTGAGGACTTCCTCAGGGTGGAGGTAATGCAACAATCTGGCGCTGTGGGGTTTGTCTATGAGTCCCTGTAAATTATTCATATGTATATTATAAATTGCAAGTGGAATTGAAATCTCATGTTGACCTACTTAAGATATTATAAGGTCATGATCATCAAGTAAAAAAATTAGTAAATGATATGGAAAATCATCAACACCTCCTTGATTGTCTTGATGTCAATAAAGGTGGAGATTTTCATTTTATTACTAATTTTTTACTAGGAGCTTGACTCGTTTCATAGCAACTTAACACTCATGGATGAAATTTATGTTTCCTAGTAATCAAAAACTTTGCTTTTTATTTGGACTTTATGGTCACTACCCATACAATTGTTGATATGGAGATCACGTTACAAGAGGAACGCCGCCGTTTAAGTGAAATGATAAATCAATTTAAGTTGGAGATTCTTCAGGACAATTGAAATTGTCACAAAATCCAGTTGCTTAAGATGACTGTCTGAAGGTCTAAATAGTGAGGGTGAGGTGGAAAGAGTTACGTGTAGCTTGCCTGATGTTTCCCCATTGTTCTGACTATTTAATCTTCTGCGCATCCCAACATTGCATCATCTTCCCGCCATATTAATACCATCTCTTGCTTTGACAACTCAGAACGTCAACGTGGGACACCACAAGCCCTGGGGCCTTACAATATTATAAAGCTCAATTTCTGGTCAACACTGTTACTTACCAAATTTTAATAATGTTCAAATTTGCATATTCCTGTTGACCTATTTGAGATTATTATGGGTGCAACATCTGAGACCGCCAAGTTGATAGTGTTAATTTAATAATTAGACTTTAAAAGTTAGTAAATTAGTTATACTAAAACTCAAGAAGTCTGGCATGTCCTACTCTAATACCAAGGACCTCCTTAAAAAGAGTTTGGCGGACCTGATAGAAAAAACACTTGTAAGATGTAATTCTTATTATATCTTTTAAAGAAAAGAACCTATCAAAGTATTTTTAAACGCTTTTATTTAAGCGCAGACACTATCTGGCTAATTTACAAATACTTTAATGCTCAGATTGCTTTTAACATGTCTGTGAGCCAGACTTTTCTCTCTTGTTGCAATCACTTTTGCAACTTATTCAATTCAAGTCTGATTCTAGTTTGATAATCTCACAGAGGAGATTAGTCTGCGCCCATGTCAGGGAGCAGTTGGGCAAGTAAGGTATGAGGAGCAGGTGGTAGGCCCGCGGCCTCAAATGTTTAAAAACGCCCTGGAGAAACCGGCAGAATAGAAAAAAATTAAAAAACTGGCGGTCACTATTTCCCCAGAAATCCTTGCTTGGCAAGCGTGATGCAACCAGTACATCAACACGCCGCACTCCCAACCACTCTCGTTGGCGAAATACGGATTCCATGTGTTTCTAGACATCCAACAAACAGCTCTATGGGAAAAATTTTGTGGGGAGTGCACACTTTTTTCCCAACCACAGTGTATGTCGCACCTCACTCCATGTCACGCAGTTGGCTGGAGCTCAGTTTCAAAAACAAGGAGGCAGCAGACAAAGCTGCTGCAGTGTGTGTAGTGATTGACCTCCCCTGAAGGGCAACAGGTCATTGAAACTAAATTCACCAGATGGACAAAATCCAACCAAATTTTCATCACGTTTGACTTTTTGCCTACTGCAGTAAAACGTGCCATTTTGGAGCAACACCTGAAAGAAGGTCTCACCGTTTATGGCGAAATACAATCTTTTGAGATGCAATGCTTTATGCTGATGCCACACCTGTGCACCGGCAAAGCCATTGCATTTCTGACCCCAACTGAGGAGAGCATGAAGGACCTAACCCAGATCCTGCACTCCACATATTTCTATATTGAAGGGCATACCACCCACCCTTTCCGGGTAACCATGAACAGCGCGCCCCCCATCTGCACCCACTGTGATGCGTTCAGCCATAAGGCACATGCATGCCCCACCAAGGAGGACATCATATTCCAAGAGCACCCCTCAGTGGCCATGGCCAGCGGAGAGGCGCACTATGAACCAACCGCAAGCACCAAAGAGGCTTTCCCATGGGGAGCACAAAGCTGCTACCTACTGGTAAAACCTATTTCCCTGCAAGAGTGGAAGAAGGCAAAGCAGGCCTGCAGGGCCGCGGCCAAGGAAGCGGCCAAAGTCACCACCGCTATCCCACACTCCTAACGCCAGGAGGACATTGAAACCTTTGCAGCGGAAGCAACTTGGGAATCCATCAACCAATCAGATTGGGAAGCTCATGCCAATTGGACCACCCAATCTGAGGATCCGGTGGGTAACTCAATTTTACCCAATCTTTGCAACCAAGCTCTGGTCAAAACTGACTTGGTCTCCAACCTACTGAAAATTTTTTTGACCCGCTTGATGGTGCACCAAACTCATCCGCACCGCAAATAAATCCGTCCAACATTAGCAAAACAAAAAGCAAAGGCAAAAGCCAATGCGAACCTTTCTGCTAAAATCAACAAAACTACTGATAGCGTTGCTGCAAACACCTGCACTGCTGTGAAGGCCCATGGGCATCTAGAGGAGGCTAGTGGGCCTGGGTGCCCACCCCTCGCACCTAAGGTGCAATGGGGGAAACCTTCACTTTAGGGACGTTGAATATCACCAGACTCAAGGCCTCGCCATCCCAGGCTAGGAAACTGAGTTTTTTACAAAAAATTTACCTGTGGTTATCCTGGCCATCCAGGAGTCCCACTATCCACAAGGTCTCAAGGATGCTTGGAAAACCATGCTCCTCCCATCCCTATCCTTTTGGTAAGAGCACTGTGGGGTACTAGTTCAGAAAAACAATTTTTTCAAATTTTTATCATTGGAATCCTTCCTCAATGGCTGAGTCCTCATTGTCACTTTCTCGTGGGCTGACGTGGCACATGCTATCATCAACATCTACGCCCCAACCTGTGCACGAGAACATTGGGAATTTTTCTCATTGGTCAAATCCCTCCCGTTACCCCCAGACCCTTTTGTAGTTGGCGATATGAACTGTTGGCTAAACACACCAATGGACCATTGGCCTTCCTCCTCCCACACCCTCAGGGTAATGTAGAACTTCGCGTTCTAAAGGCCTCCTTGGGTTAATGGATGTGCTGCCATGGCGAGCCCTGCTGCTCAAAAAAATGATTTAGCCCCATGTCCACAATGGCCAATTAAGGTCCATGACCCGCATAGACCTTATCCTTATGCTGGCGAAATTCCAACCCCACATTTCCCACTTCAAAACAACAAAAATCAAATTCTCGACCACTGGCTGGTCTCAATAACCTACCACCTACCTGTCACAGTGGCTAAGGCCCCACATTGGTGCAAACTCCGCCCTCCCAAACTTGCGTCGCCAGGATTTTCCACTTGGGTGGAATCAGCAACTTTGGAAAAAAAAGTTTGTTACACCGTTTTGCGTGGACCCCATCTCCACATGGGCAGACTTCAAAGAGGATACCATCCACCACTCTCGCCACCTCTCCTCCTGATGCTCATATGCCACATTGGCCATCATCTCGCGCACTCTGGCAGAGTTGGCACACCTGGAGTCCAACATCCCAGCCACAGGATACAGCCCTGCATGGGGCCAGAAGTGGGCAGAGGCAGCCGCCCACCTCAACGCGCTCAAAAAGCAAAACAAACATTAGGTTTGTGTTCAGTACAGGGCTAAACACATTACAGAGGGCGACAAGTGCACCGTGTATTTTTTAAAATGAAAATTTCGCACCATGCCAGAGCATGGCCTGCACACAGGTGTGAAGATCGGATGATTCCATCGCGGATACACCAGCCAAAGTGGCAATCAAAACACAAAAGTATTACTCCAAGTTATACTGATCTGATCCAATTCAGCTGGCTGAAGTGGCGGAATTTCTCGACTGAACCCACATCTGCACCATTTCCCAATACCCAGAAATAATGAATTTGATTACTCCAAATAAATTATGGACAGCCATCCGTGGTGCACCAAACTGGAAATGCCCAGGCCCAGATGGCATTCCATATTAATTCTATAAAAAGTACTTCACATATATCCCCACTACTGCTTGCCTCACTTAACCAGAGCCTTCTGGAAACGTGCCTCCTACCAGGAGGACAAGAGGCCTTCACCATCACACTCTTCAAGAAAGTTGACAAGCTAGACTTAGCCAACTGGCGCCCCATTTCTTTAACTAACACGGATACAAAAATTTTAACAAAAATCATGGCTAACCATTTAGGGATTGTAGCATCTGCCACCATCTCCCCAGAACAATTTGGTTTATACCCAGAAGGTCAATTTGGGACAACGTGCACTCTGTGGCTAACGCATGCTAGTCCACAGCCTCTGGGGCACTTGTATTCTTGGACCAACAGAAGGCCTATGATATAGTAAGCTGGGAATACCTCAGGGCCTGCCTCCATCAATTCCGCTTACCCCCTTGCTTCATCAACTGGGTGATGCTGCTCACGGAATCTGCAATAATGGCAGTATGTGGCCCTGGCTTCCTAATGGAAGTAGTCCGCCCTCAAAGGGGCTTGCAACAAGGGGACCCCCTTAGCCCACTCTTATACAACTATACCCTTGACCCACTACTTCAAAACGTGAATGCCCAACTAACTGGGGTCCATGTGCCAGGCCAAGCCCCAGTCAAGATGATGGCGTTTGCAGACGACTGTGTGGTTGGGGTGTCTAGTAAAAAAGATGCATGCGCACTTAAAGCTCTCATCCAGGAGTATTCCCGGGTAAGTAACGCTGCATTAAATGCTTCCAAAACTGAAATCATCCTCCTTGGTCGGTATCAAACCTGCTGGGCCCCAGCAACCAGTGCCCAGCCCAGCCCATCTTCTTGCACACGTGCTCGCCCCCCCAACTCACCCCACACTGCTCCACTGGTGCTCTCCTTCATGCCACGCCCTACCATAGGGCCTGTCCGCCATCTGGGCGTGTGGGTGGAGGCAGGCGGGTATGCATCAGCAGTAATGGAGATTCATATTCTAGACAACGTGACAAAGCGCATTGCCTCCCTCAGAGCCCACCTTACTTCCCTTACTGGCAAAGTTGTTTTACCTGACTCTATGCTCCTCTCCAAAGTCTGGTTTGGAGCCCACGCCATCCTTTCTCCCCAAGCTTTTTCAAATCCTTGTATTCCCTGCTGCAAGGATGGCTTTAGTCAGGCCGCCCACCACCAGTACGGCTAGAGGTCATGTTTGGCCTTCATCATCATGGTGGCATGGGCCTGCTTGACTTCAGAGCCCATGCTACCAAGATCCTGGGTACCTGGATTGCGGCCATCACCACCCCTATGCTCCCCTCCCAACACTGGTCCTGTGCAGCCCGCTCCAACTTCTCCCGCGCCTTGGGCCTTAACAATCTATCGAACCCTCACTCCCTGATGAAATACCTGGCTTCACACCCATCAGCCACAGGTCCTCACGGTACTAAAACCCACTACTAACGAATCCTCCTCTCCATGCGGAGCACTGAGTGGAGAATTCGTATTATTGAACACACAGCCCAGAGAGGCCGCCCCTCTCCTCAGTTCACACAAGAGGTACAGGGGCTACCCTTCCAAGATGGCGTGATCCCCACATGGCCCCATGTCCTATCCAGGGTGGACTACCTGGACATGATGGACATCCCTTACTCCATTGAGACCCAAAAAACTATCTGGAAATATGCACACCATCCTCTGTTGCAGCCTCAAATCTGTTCCCATGTGTGGCGCTGCCTGAGGCAGGTGTACCATACAGCTGAGCGCTCTAACGCTTTACACTCATCCTGTGTCATGTGTGGCCAGTATGGAACGCTGTTTCACCGCCTGGAGAAGTGTCCTACCTCTAAAGTGATATGGCGCGAAGTTCAACGTCTGCTGGGCCAGGATCAAACACATCCCTTCATTCTGTCAAGAGATATGTATACTTTATCATTGGCCTCCCCCCTTCCACCCTCCCTCCATGCTCTGGTGGTTTCAATCGCCATGTGGACTATCCACACGATTGTCTTGGATGCCATCACAGGCTCCACCCCCACCCTCCCAGAAGCTGTACACAGATTCCGGTCTCATTTGGTGGACTACTTTCAGGTGTGGATGTTTGGATACCCCCTCACTGCGTTGCTGACAGCTGGTCTCCTCCTGGTTCCCAGTTTGGTTCATCAAATCAGACCCTTTCCTCCACACGTGTTCAATTGTGGCTACGGCCCCTTCACACGTTCCCTCCCCCTCCCCATAAGTGGCGTTCCCGCTGGCAACAAGAGATAGCATTGCTTCTCTGGGGTGCCTTCCCTGTTACTAAGTTTTGTCTCTTTTGGGTCAAATTTGGAAGTGTCCATCCCATGGTTGGCCTTCCTCACAATAAATTTAAAAACTCATCTGTGAGCCATACACGGAATCTTATTATGCTTAATACCAGTTTAAAATGAACATATTAATATTACTATATGATAAATTATCTCCATCATTGCATTGAAACATTTAAAGTGTCAAATTAAAGTCTGCGGGAATCACATGATCAACCTAACTGGGGTGTCTCCCCCACAGAGTAATTAACTTGGGCGTATGGCCCTTGTTTTAGAATCCAATAGTATTTAGATTATTTAATCTTTGTAAAAAATTGGGCATTGCGCCAATAATTTCCCTAATTCATGTTCTAGGCCAGGGTTGTTTTAGCGAATACATGAAAGATTTAGACTTAGGAAAGTCAGGGAGTAGTAGAGAAGGGGTTTTCTACATCCACCTTTTATGAAAAATAACAAGTATGAAGAAAGCTGTAATTCAACATTCCCCCCAGAGTATAGATGACAATGATATCTTTTTGATAGCTCAGCAAGTAGTAGTGAAAGATAGGGTAGTTGTGACCAATTGCTCTCTGAAGAAATGTGAAGCCAATTTTGTGCCAAAATTATTAATGAAGCCATTTTCTCAACTGTTAATATTACAAGAGCTTCGAGTTACCTCTGGCAATATCACTCAATTAACGGGGTCCAAGTGGCATTGCTTGTTAAAACTTTGTAGAATTTAGCCCCCAGCTAGGCCTGAAGATTCAAAAACCTTTAATTCAAGTGGAAACTCCAAATATCCTAGCAATAAATCAGACGGATGCTTATTTTTTGCATATATATTGATACCTCATTAAATAAGCTTAAACTCCAGAGAATTTCTGACAGTTGGGCACTGGTTATTATTGTGTCCACTAACTGGTGAGTCGACTGGGCCTTGCTCCAAAATAAATCATCTTGGAACTATGGTATGGCGGGCCCTCAGATCACTACATCTGAATAAGCACACAGTGCACTGCCGCACATTTTTCTATTTGGTTTTATCTGCTCTCGTTATTGTTTTCCTTAATCTAAACTATGACTCTCTTATCTGGACCTCATTTATGAAAACTCAGGAGTCAAGGCTAATTTAAGGAGAATACTTTGGAAATTCTTGACAACCCCTTCAATTATTTTTAATTGTAATGATGAGGCCCCTGCGCCTAAAACTCAGGGGTCTTTCATTCTAGTGTTCAAAGATGGTAATGTGCATTTTGGGTTGTCAGCAGTTTGGTCCCATACACAGAAGTTCCCCAACCAGATTGAAAAATCTACAGGGGTTATAATACATGCTAATCCTAATATAACCATCCCAGTGGGGCATCAAGTAATAGTGAAGACGGAAATTATTTTAAATCCCCCTAAGTATTATATAGCAAAATATTCACGCCATTCTGTCATTCCTATTTAAACCTTTTTTGCCGCGCCTGGGATTATCCTCCATGACCATGGCGAAATTCAGATGCTCTAACCTAATCTGTATGAATAATCTATACTGTTAAAGTGACATCAAATCATCACATTTTTGCATATGTTACCAGTTAGTAAAGTTCAGAATATCTCCTATTTTGGTATTTTTAATGAGCTAGGCGTTGTGGAGATGTAGAGCAATATTTTTACTCTTTAGTGCCTCAGGAAATCCTCTCAGGTTTAAAGGAGGAAGAGAAGGACCAAGAAATGGCCATTTTTGAAAGTATAAGGCTATTTTTGCATAGGAAATGTTTGATTTGGGTTGTTAACACAATGTACTACACCATATAATTACATAAATCATCCTCAATTTGCCTTCATCCAATTAGATATTAAAAGATTGTGGATAAAGTTGTTAATGCCAAAAATTGATCAGCTAGCAACACGAATGCTAGTGTCCTCCAAGAGTCCTTGGTCCTTTCTGGTGTTAATTGTTAAGATTAAAGATGGTTCAAACTGCGTGTTAATAGAATACTGAAAGCTCAACAATGTTACAAAACCATTTTATCCTTTACTGCGTATATATGACTTTTCAGACCACTTGGGCGGCACACAATAATTTTATTAGCCATATCTAATTTCTTGCTACTGAAAGATAGAGCTGCCTAAGGAGGAGCAGGAAAAATTTTCTATTATTAAAGCTCAGGGTCTGCTACTAACCTATTAGAATGCTTCAAGGGCTGTGCAATTCACATGCGTTCTTTTAGCAAGATATGGATAGTATCTTAGGCTATTTTAATATTCCCTGTGTCATAGTTTATTAGGAATGATTTTACCGTTTTTTCTTAGCGGTTTCTAATCATCTGCAACATCTCAAATAAGTTTTCCAATGTCTTTCTAAGGCTGTTTTAAGATCAAGCCTCATGTCACAGATTTTACGTCTGCTACATCTGGGCTCTGCTATTGTGCCAGTCCAACAGTAAGAGGACTGCTTACCCTTGCTGTTTCACATACATTGGCGTACCTTTCTACTACAAGCCCAGAGAGAAAATCCACAACCCAGCAGACCAACAACTTCACCTTGCTAATTGATCTCTCCTGAGTGTGCACAGGAGGATCCTCAGCCCCCTTCCTGGGAGGCCCAATCCCCTTACTATTTCCCCCACATGGTCAATTATCAACCCCTCTAGGGGGTGCACCAGTGTTTCCATTCCCATCGTGGGTGGGCTAAATCCCTTGCTACTTCACCCTCATGGCCGACGGCTCTCAGTTCTCATTGTGATGTCCAGTTGGCTGAGTCCCTGTGGGTTTTTTTTTAAGCTTCCAGGTTGAGAAATGATAGCGCTGACTACTCCAGGAAGATTAACCCAGCATTTTCCTTGGGGATCTCCAGTCCCACCATTACCAATCTAACGGCCTAACTACCAATGACTATTAAAGTGAGCGTAAGAGAGATATTTTCTATGAGGTAAACTCAACAATATATACTTTAAGCGCTTTCCTGTAAATCCTCTGGCTGCCTAATAAAGTCATTGGCATTCATCACCAGTATTACAACCGATTACCAAAAATTACTTATGGCAACTGTTCCCTCATAAATACTCACAATCAAACACCAGACATTATTTAATTCATCCTCAGCATCAGTAACTGGTTCAAACATATACAATATTATTCTAAACATAATCAATTACTTTAAGCCTTTAGTTACTAGTGATTTTGAACTCTAGGCGGCGGAATGTCCATCTCATGCTCAACCAACGGAACCCTCAGCACCAAGATGGCAATATGGCTATCCTTGGAAAAGTTTCTGGTTAATCTTAAGATAGTAAATGATGGATTATCCTTAGCATCAGTCACCAGTAATACAAACATTTTGATCTAAAATTGGCAATCTGCTAATTAAAACTGCTGGTTCATCCTGGCTTTAATTCATCAGTGAATCCTAATAAATCAGTAATTAAACTTGTTAATTATACTTGGCATAGATTTTTGGTAATAGAAATATACTAGTTTGTTACTAGGGATTGTACCCTCAATATTTTCCTCACAAGGTGTCTTCATTAAAATAGCTTGACCCAATCAGATGGGGAGCACAAATCAACCATTTATTATTAATAAAAAATTCAAAACTAGGCGATTGATCAGTCTGCTGGACCAACTAATCTCTATCTTAATCTTAATAATTATGGGAGAAGTCTGACTGGCTAATTTTATGGCGCCAAGTAGTGTTTTTGAAAGCAACAAAAATATCTGAGATTTGTCATTGCAAGAATGGTTTCAGACCCATTTAGCGAAGGTTAAAGCTATTGAACGCATGGCATGACCAAGCAGCAGGTGTGCCATTCAAGTGTTTACAGAATGATCATTTATTAATGCCAGTTTTTAGAGAATTTTAGTAAAATAGGTGAGCCGCTGTTCACCTCTTAAAAATTGAATACCCTTTGAGTGGACTGGAATTTTTAAGCTAGCTTTTATAACTCAGGCTTTACTTTACCCAAGCACCACTGTGATTCTACCTAATTTAAATATTTTTAATATATATATTGATGCGTCTCTTACCACTGTTGGTGTTGTTTTGTTGCAATTTGATTTTGATGTGGTTGAGCACCCCATAGCATACTCCATTTAGATGTTGGATTTCCATGAATGGAATTATAAGGTAAATGAGACGGAGATCCTGGTGGTCATCTACGCGTGTAAGTAGTTTCCATATATATATCCATGGTGTGCATATCATTGTAGTAACCAAGCATGTCTACCTGCGCTTGTTACAAGATCTAAGAGAATCAAAAGGACAGCTGATCCAATGTGATTTGAAACTGCAGGCTTATAATTACATTGCTCAGGAGAAAAACAGGTCTAAAGCATCAAAATGCTCATGGATTGTCTTGACTGTACAATATGGCATTATCAACTGACGTGGTTGATGAAAAATTAAAAAATTCTAAACAAAATTTATTTTAATGAACCAGAAGAAGTTTAGCTCTCCTTGAAAAAATTAAAGATTATACTGGTGTCAAACATAAAAAAAGCTTTATAAGCAGCTATGATCAACAATAAAAGATACCCTGGCCAACAGAGATGATTTTATCACAATTGGAGCCCACAAGGGAACGGGGAACAGCTGTTTCAAGAAAACAATGAATTTATTGAAACAGCACCACTAATGGATTTTTATGAATTTTGATGTTCATAAGACACCCCGCTGTTGCAAAGAGTGTTAAGTGATGGCCCTTATTAAAAGACACTACAAATCAGTTGTAGAGACCCAACTTTGATTGGCATACCATATCTATGGATGTTGTGGGCCCTTTGGTCAAAATGGCCAGCCAATTTAAATATAACGGTGGTCATTGATCACTTCACAAAATGGGTGGAGGCCAAAAAAAGTCAAGTAATTAGGTGCCACAACAACGGTTAAGTTCATTTTTAGAAATGTTATCTATCAGCTTTGATGCCCCCAGTTTCTGTTGATGATTAATGAGACTAACTTTACATTCCAGATGATTGTAAACCTAATAAGTTAACTGGTTATACGAGGGGTATTATCTACATACAACTACCCTGAGACCAATGGCACCATTGAATGGGTGAGTGGTACACTTGATGGGATACTACGTAAGATAATCAAAGCAAAGGCATTTAGCTAGAACCTTTTTTCTTGCCATCAGCTATTTGTGTCTATTATACTTATCATTTAGCTATGGGACATTCCCCCAATTTTCTATACTTAATAGGAAGCCACTGCGCTTCCACCAATTATACATTCTTGTGTAAATCAAGAATCTATGACTCACTTAAAGTATTTGGAAATATTGGTATGGACATTTATTCAACTATAAAATGCAGCATATTAATGCGCTGGCTCAAAAAAGATCTTTTGAATAGGATAACAAAGAATGGTGGCTGTTGAGAAAAATATGACTGGATTATAAGCCAAAAAATCCCCCAGTTGATCATTTGTAACCGTTGTTTTTGGGCTTATATGAGTATTATTGAGTATCCAAGTTGATAAGCAAAGTTGACCTCGGCATATAAGAGGAATTCCGCTGAAGATATAATGACAAGGCGATTAGGAAATGTCAATGAATGATGGGTAATTGGTAAATTGTCTTGAACTAATTGATCATGATTTTAATGAACTTAGACTCTGCCGGACCATTGAGAATATGGCAGAATGAGCAGTTTAAGAAAGAGAGTTGAGATTGACCAAAGTTGCTAACATATAAGCTAGATGAGAAGGTTGGAAGGGTGAGGTTTTTGAAAAAAAGAAGAGAGTTTGTAGTAAAAGCTGCATATATATATTATAAGAAAATAAAGGGTTGTAGCGGAAGCAATTGCTTTAGTTTTTATTATATTTATTAGATTATCTTAGGGCCACGTTCTCCATATCATTCATCCGTTGCTCATTAGAATTAACCTTGTTCAACCCCTTTGGTGTATCTCTGATATATCACCAATTTTATAACAGTGATGTTCACTACAGGGGGCCCATTGAACAACACATTAGAGTAATATCATTCATTCTCCAAGTAATGGAGCACCTGACCCAAGATGAAGTGACTCCACCCCAGTTTATTGAGTTATCTCATTATGCGGAACTAAACTTATGCTTGATACAATACTTCAGACACAAAATATGCTTTTTCAGGAGAATAAGGGCATAACAGACCAGCTTGACAAGGCCTTCAACCAGCTGCACCTGGTTAGTGGCTGAGTCAGCCATCTTGATGATTGCTTGGACGGCACTACCAGCTACACTGTGCATAGAGTAAACTATTTTGTGCTGTTAGGGAGGAGGAGATTTGCGTAAATAAGCTGCCTCCATTTGATAGTGAGGGGAATATTCATGGCTTCTTTTTTTAACAATTTGAGTTTGTGATTAAAGGAGTCTCAGATTGACGTAAAGCTAAACTGTTAATATCCACTTTGGACGTTGGTAGTACAGACCAAGTTATCTGCTATCTTCCAAGTAGTTCTGTTACATAGCAAGGAGTGAAGGATGCTATGCTGTGGTTGTTTGGAGGTTCTGAAAAATGTCACAATGGAAGGCTGAGTTTTTGACAATCATGTTCTGTCATGATGAGGCACTCCCTGCATTTTCTGACCGCTTTATGGTGGAAGCCTACATGTTAATGGGGCAGAAACTTTATCCAAATCCAAGGTGTGCATTGCAATGACCTCTACGGTGAAGCTATACTGTGAGCTGTATAACATCGTGTCTACAATTTTCAAGGACAATGTACCCCTTTCTCAAAATTGTTCAATTTCTGCGCAGCTTATCCGTCACCTTTAGTTCTCTCAACGTGGAACAAAAATCCCCTGCAGCAGTTACTGAATTCTTGGCGGGGAATAGCTAATGACAATTTAGCTATAATCTGTTTGTTAATATATGGACACTTAACCCTTCAGCAGCTCCTTTCCGCCCACACTATGGTCACTAAGATCATCCTCAGTCGATGATATCTCTTGTTTAAGTTCCAATCTGGGTTTTTAGTGGCATCGCAGGTATGTGAGCCATAAATGAATACCAGTTTCTTTTACAGTTGAGGAGGCCATTAGGCGGCTAGCTTCCTGGGAAACCTGTATTCCTATGCAGTGCCCCGGTCTTGACTGAACAGGGAAAAGTTTAAGCGAGAAGAGTTGGGACACTCTACCTCCAACGAGTCAAATTTAATTGTCCCTGTTAAATCTAATGAGTCCCTTTGTTTCAGGTATGATCCCCAAACTGACGATTTATTATACCAACAAACCTTCAGTGATATTTCTGACTTCCCCCTGAAGGGCGAGAAGAAGAATACAGGTTTAGGGTTCCACCAAGATGTACAAACACCATATGCCTGGCAAATATGTGAGCTTAACGTCAGTGCTGAAGACAGCCCCCCATTGGTGTGGCCACATTAGAGGGTGTGAATGCTGCAATATCAGTGGAGGAAATTGTTCAACCATATCCTCATGTTGGCGCCAGCAATGTCACTTTTCTCAATAACAAGAAGCCCATGGATGTGCATGTGTTAAGATTCAATAGTTCGTCTTATTAAAGAGTGTACTTACTGTGATATCTTTGTAGGAAATACAAAAATTCGACTGATTATAGACACTGGTTCTCCCATCAATATAATATGCACTCAGCTAGATGCTAGGCTTCTGATGAAGCCTGAAGTGGAAAAAATGGGCAATGTATGGGACCATTGGAGCAAAACGCACTGATGAGGAGGGCACCCACAATGTGTTGCCTTTGAGGTTCAGGTTGATCGGTGCTTCTGCTCCAGCCATGGTTTTACTTAATAATAATTATGACATGTTGATTAAAGCTGCATTCATGCAGCAATTTTGGGTGGTGGTCAATATGGCGGAGGAACTTTTGAGATTTTGGGGAAACGGATTCTCATTTGTATCACCTCCAGCATAATCCCAAATTACTCATCCACTCTAGTCAAATAATCTTGCATATAGTTATGGGGTAATTCCTGTTTGCTATTGGCGGATGAAGCGGAGGACCAGAGCTCTCCCTAGCCAGATTTATGAGTGTAATGGTATTCCACTAAGGGCTGTGACCTCCTTAAATATACCTTCTGAGCATCATATTACAGTAGGGATGGAACTCAAAATAGACACCCCCAAAGGCCTATATGGTGAAATTATGGGTTAATACCAGCAATCGTGGCTCAAAACCCACGTGGCTCCTGGATTACTGTTACCAGGGCCTGGAAAAGTGAAGGTCTCATTAATAAATCTACAGAAGGAGTCTATTGTTGTTCAAAGCCACCAAGTGGTGGCTTTTCTGCATTTGAGTCTAATTGATGAAGTTCATTATATATATACTTCGGTTCTTTGGGCTTCTAGGTCTATCTGAAGAAGCCTCAGCCAACGTAATTACCATGGCTCCATTTGAGGCCCTGACTGGGTTGACAGATGACCAGGTAGATAGGGTGATGGCTCTGTTTGTAATATCAAGACATTTTTGCATCATATGACCACGATTTGGGATGTGCCCGCGTGGTGGTGCATCAGTTGGACATGAGACCACCTCATTCAATCTCGACCTATTAATTAATCCAAAGTGGCGGATGAGGTTGCATCCACGTAATTAGATAAAATGATTGAACAGGGAATGTTAGTGCCATCAGAGAGCCTCTGGGCGTCCCCCATGTTAATTGTTAAGAAAAAAGATGGCACTAATCAAGTAGTAATTGACTACCAGAAGCTTAATTATATCATGCAAAAAGATACATATTTGCTCCCCACAAATTAATGACGCTCTATTTTGGCTGGGTGGGGCCAACTATTTCTTGGCTATAGATTTGATATCAGGATACTGGATGTTGATTCTCGGCATATAGGCTTGATTCCGCCAAGTCAGTTTGCACAGGGTATTAGCCATTGAGCAACCAAATCAGACAATATGAAGATCGCCAACTTCCTAATAAAGCTTGATAAACTATATATGGAGCTATTGCCCCTTATTTCGACCTTTCTTATCTAATATAAATCGCATACTTATCTGCAATCACCTAATTACCAGAAAAAACCCTCCTTTCAATCCTCCATGTGACTCTTTATATCTCAGTTCCCCAAGCTGGATGCATCCTCAGCTTGGTAGTCTTCTACTTGTCTTTCCATTTCTAGAAGTTCTCATTTATATCAAATCTTGACATATTTCCCCTTGATTCACCGAATGGTCATCCTTTTAATTAATTATAATTCATATATCTTTTCCTTAAATCTTGAGACTCGTCTCAATTCCCCCTCCTATCCGCCAGTATGGGTAGCATATCATCCAGTCATATCAACTTTCCAACATTACCCCCTTTGACTGGACAATATGCTCTTACTATTTATATGCTCTGAGGAACTTCACGTGATCTCATTTGATAATTTGACTGCCGCAGGTTCATTGATAGTGTAGACATCCATGCCAGTCTTCTCAATTATCTCGAATGGCCCAGCCCAGATGTTGGAGAGCTTGTTTTTCCGCCCAAAGCCATGATGGTTGTAGAATAAAACATGGCCCACTACAGCGAACAGCGGGAGTCCACTCTGTCTCTTCTGATTGGCTGCCTGATTGAGAATCTTCTTAGCCAAACTGGTGAGTAAGCTTCTGTTTGCAGCTTGATCAATGTATCCATAAGAGTCTTCAAATATTGCTGAGGGTCCACATCACCAGTGTCCTCTACACATGAACAAAGCAAGGTAGGCAGAGCCAGATGTTGACCATACAAAAGTTGGAACAGACTCTTACCAGTGGATGAATGATAGCTGATATTATACTCAAACACAGCTGTAGGTAGAAGGGCACTCCATTCTGAGGGTTAATCCTTTACCAAATTTATGAAGTATGTTCACTAGGGTTCCGTTGACCCGCTCCACCATTCCATTTGATTATGGATGATAGGGGGTGGTCAAAACCCCGCGGATTGCCATCAATTCGTTTAACTTCAGCAGGAGGTGCAAAGTGAAGTTGGTTCCATTATCCGTCAGAATGAACTTTGGGCATCCAGGTCGCTGTATAACACACTCCATAATAAACTTGTCTGTAGTGACCGCTCAAGTCGCTAATAGCCCTGGCCTCCACCCATCAGGTCAAATGATTGATGGCAATGATTATATACTTGTATCAATTGGCGCTAGTCAGCAGAGGTCCTACTACATCAATGGAAACGGTGTGCCAGGCGAACCTGGGTTTAACCAGATGGTATGTGGTCTTCTTGTGGAAAGGCTTTTCCACTTGACACTGATGGCAACAACTAACTTTTTACAATATGTCGTAATGCATGCTTTCCCAAAAGTATTGGGGTCACAAAAACTCCAGCGTTTTCTGCAATCCTCCATGACCTACAGCCCAATGAGCATCCATAATAATCGCAGGTCTAGCCAAAGGTTTAGGGAAACTCAGCATCGAGTCTCCAATCCACTTATATAGTTCTTCCCCACATAGGAAAGTATCCTCCCTGAGTCCGTCTAATACCTTGATCACCTACGGTAGCTCATCCTGGTATTTGTTCGCCACCATCTTTTTGTACATTATGTTGGCTATATCTGCCATGATAGTGACCGTAGGAAACCGAGAAAGACAATATGCATTTTGATGTTTTGCTCCCAGGCGGTATATAATCTCAAAATTGTAAGCTTGGAGCTTCAGAGCCCAGCGTGCGAGCCATCCTTCCAGTTCATGCAGATTTTGTAGCCAGCGCAAAGAAGCGTGATCCGTCACTACTTGGAATCTTACCCCATGTAAATACACCTGAAACTGTTTGTAAGCGTAGGTCACCGCTAAACACTCCCACTCAGTCATGGTGTAGTTTTGTTTTTGACAGTTCAAGCTTTGAATACAGAATGCGACAAGATGCTCCACACCATCATCGTCCTTCTGGGATAATACTTCCCCTATAGCAGCGAGGCATGCATCCATTTGCACTATAAACTGTTTTTCAAAGTTGAGATATTGCAAAATGGGTGCTCTTGCTAACATGATTCGCAACATATTGAAAGTGTTCTGGCATCCTTCTATCCAATTGACAGAAGCATTTTTCTTTAGCAACTCAAATAGTAGGGCCCCAGTGAAACTGAAATTGGGAATGAACCGTCAGTAATACCTGACCATCCCAAAAAACACTTGAATGTCCCGCTTATTACCTGGGCGAGTCATCTTGTTTATTGCTTCCACTTTAGCTGGCTGTTTTTAGCCCATTGGAATCCATGATGAAGCCAAGGTATTATAATTGTTCTTTAAAGAAATGGCACTTCCAAGGCTTAATTTTTTTTAGTACTAGATGGTCCCAACCCAATACAAGGCTTAATTTTGATATTAGCTGCAGTGAGGTGCTGAAACACTTGTTCCAAGTGTGCAAGGTGCTCTATAAACATCTGCGAGAACACATTGATGTTGTTGAGGTAAACTAAGATTCATGACAGCTTTAAATCATTTAAAATCGTATACATGGCACACTGGAATATAGCCGGGGTGTTGCACAACCCTTGTGGCATGTGAGTTGGCTGGAATAACCCTTTCAACGTGATGATCGTGCATTTCTCCCATTCCACTGATGGCAATTATATCTGCCAGTACCCCAAGATCAGCTTCATGGCAGAAAGATAATTCTCCCCACCCAATTGGTCTGATGCATCATCAATCCGCAGAAGAGGGTAGGAATCCTTCTTCATTACATTATTGAGTTTGCAATAGTCAATAACCACTCAATTTGAGCCATCTTTTTTCTTTACGATGAGCACAGGTGATGCCCATGGGCTGTTTGACGGCTCTAGCATCCCTTACATGATAAGTTTATCCACCTCGTCAGAGACAACCTCTTCTGCTGCTTTTGATCATCTAATAGGTTGTGATCGAATGGGAGGGCGATCCCCCATATCTATCCAATGTACCACCCCTTGAGCGCGCCCCAACTCATGATCATCACGTGCAAAAATATCTTGATACTTTTCAAATAATGCCATAGCCTTATATTTCTGTTCTGCTGATAATCCCATAAGCGCTTCCCATGGAACCACGGTCAATATGCCAAACGATGAGCTTGCTGGTAGTTCAAGATCCTCCCATGAGCCAAAATCATGTATACAGCGAACTTCTTCTATAGGAACTAAGTGTAGGTAAGCCACCAATTGGTGCCGCTGGATCGTTATTATCTCCTTCCTTAAGTTTGCTAGCAGCACTTTCACCTCCCCATTCCCAGGTAGCAGTAACCCTGAAGCCACATGTGGTTCAAGCAGCAAGTGCTGGTGAGGCGCCATAATTTATCCATAAAGCTCTTTAGGGACATCAATTTCAAGCTCAGTCCCTACTATGCACTGGTGTCCAGATGGTAGGCTCAAAGTGCTCGCTGTTCAAAAGAAAGATCCCTTTGTACTCGTAAATCTGGTTGAGGAGGGCCCTGGTCCGCCGCTTCAGTCATTGATAATGAACTGGAATCAATCCATCACTGTACACTAGATTGATCTGGCTAGAGTGGACTGGATCCGTTGGGATCCCACAATTGAAAATACACAGGAATCTGTTGGCCTAAAATATTAAGAGTTTCCTTCGCCATATTTATCACAACACAAAATTTCCTCATAAATGCCACGCCAAATAACATGTCATAGTTGCTATTTGGAAAAACCACCACCAGAGCAGAAGCCCAGACTGACCAAATCATAAAGGCAACATGCTTTATGCTCCTTCAGACACAGTGCTATGCATCCTTTGCGGTCCTATATACTATTTGATGGTCCAAATCTGGTTTTAACAGAATTTTTAGCCTCCAGCTGTGTAGAGACTATGTTCACAGAGGCTACCATGTCTATGATAGCGCGGATTTTTGTTTTAAACAAAAATGTCACAGTAAGTGCATTCTGAGTAAGATGAACCATCATTGTTTATTATATGTACGTCCAAGGGCTTTGTGTTACTCAAAAAGGAGGAAATGCCCTTGCCAACCTGAGAATACTCACAAGCAATTTTTTCCTCTGGCATGGCTACATTAACCTTACTAAAGAGGTGACGTCCATTGAGAATCGCGTTTCTGGTACCAGTCTGTTCCAGGATCTGCCACACATATGGCTTCTGCATGTCCTGTCAGAACTCAAGGCTTGGGGTGAATTTTTACTCTTGGAAGCAGAAGCAGGGGTATCTGGTGGAAGCTGTTGGTATAACAAATATTCTGATTATAGTTTGAATTCTACCCAAGAAGGCGTTTGGGAATCATTAGGGACAAGTGAATTGTACTTAGCGGAGGTAGAGCATCCCATCTCTACTCCTCTCAAGCTTTTCCCTGCTCGATTTTCTCAGTTGACATTGCATACACTTGTGGTTTGCTAGGGCAAATACCCGCATAATGCCTTTTTCATCCACACTGGAAGCAAGTATTCATAAAAGGTTCATGTATATAGCTTGCGGCGAAGGACCAGTTCAGAAGCTGACAGTATGGTTCCAAGGTCGTGGATGAATCAGTAAAGTGTAAATAGGTCAAAAGGGGTCCACTGATTCATATGAGGGACAAATACATTCCAGCGGCTGATAACACATTAGCTGCGGCCCATATCCTAAAGAGTTTGGAGCGGAGACAGCAGGGGTTTTTGGGCTACATTGGGGGCGCTGATCGTGGTGGAGAATCGTCATAATATGTTCACAATATGGATAAGTCCAGCATCTCAGTCCAAAACGTGAGACATAGTGTTATAGTTTCCAATATGGTTTGACAGCTACTGTCATCACTATACTGATATACTTGGCGTATATAATGTTAGCTCCAAGTAGCACATATGCTTCCACCAAGAAACGTTCAGCAAATTTTAATAGGGTCTCATTTCAGTGAAACTGTATAGTCATAAAGTCGGCTTTCTGTTGGTCCATCTTGGTAGCACCTCCAAACAGCCGGAGAACAATTGCTTTAAAGTCTTCATAAAATACTGGGCTATTTGGAAGATAGCAATTAACTTGATCAGTGCTTTCCACATCTAGAGAGGACAGCAACAGTTCTGCTTTCTGTCAATCAGAAGCCCCTTCCACACCAAATTTGGAATGCTTAAAGTAACTGTGTAGATTCCCATCACGACTGAAAGGAGGTATTTTTTGATTCAAACAACTTCGCCTTGCTCCAGGTTCCTGCTGCAAGGAGCAGGCAAATTAGTTCCAGATTGACTATTGGAACCACCCATTTGTGCATTATCATATGACTTGCCGGATGTACTCAAATCTTTCAAAGAGGACTTGAAAGAAGTGGTGTTATGCGGGGGGTCCATCATAACACCTGAGGGATATTTGTTTGCTGATCCATAGCATTCTTCCACCAAATCGCCACTAACTGCACCACTTCCCCCATCTCCAATGTGCTCTGAAAAATGTTCGTTGATCAACTGCTCCGCTTTAACCAGATAACAATACACCGTCCATCCTGGAATTCCTATTGAAGTGTTTCATATTGATGTTGCAACTCCTGACAGAATTCCTGCTCAACGTTCAGTTTCTGTTCCATGGCTTGTAGTCGCAAGAGAACATCTTCCATTATGTTTTGCATGTATGCGTGCTGTCATCTAGCATTATCTGCTTTTTGATTAGCATCATTTATTTGGTTAAGGATGTAGGCTTGTTTTCATAACAATTCCTTGTTGGCCCATCAAAGGGTATCAAGGCGCCCTTGCATGTCCACATACTCTCTTATCTCACCGATAAGAAGAGGGTAGGATTGATGGTGCTCATCCTGGCTAACAACTTCCAGTTGTGTAACCCAGCGTATTAGCTGAAGATATTTGGGAGACGTTGACCAAAGGATAAGCGCATTATCTCTCATTCGCTGGTTACTCCATTTGATATGAGGTTGGGTTAATTCAGCTGATAAGGAGCTGACTTGATCCGCCACTTGCCATTCCATCAGTGTCATTTTTCCTTAAGCTGAGCAATTACAGCTTTTAAAGCTTCTGCCCATTTGGCTAGATCCATCATAAAGTGCGCAGTATTATTCCCCAACATAGTTATGTCCTGAATCCACTTCACCAATAGGCCATGCTGATCCAACAGCTCTCCTATTACCTGAGGTGATTCTAAATTTAACTGTAGTACCAAAATGTCCAATTGACGGCGGATGTACCCAACACAATGATCCATCTGTACCAGCACCCCTTGTACCTCCAAAAATGAATGATCAAGGCAGTCAAGCAGGAGACAAGTTTGTTTTTGTACCTGAGTGAACTGTAATACAACTCCAATTTCTATATTGTGGCGAGCCAGCACATGCAGTAGCTGGTAAATTGACAGTTAACATAAGTGACTAGATACTCCTCAACTCAGTGGGTACCAAGGCGGCAAGTCAACCCCATTGTAGTCGCATCCAGATAAGACATGTACAGGGCATAGCAATTTTCTTGGGCTCATTGGTTATAAAACAAACTCAGGGCGTATTCCCCAGCCTCATTTTTGTATAGTTGATATCCGCGCAACAGCCACTCCATATCATGCAGCTACTGAGGAGTCACATTCATGGAGCGTCCTTGTTGGTTGGTCATCAGCTCAGGGCAGTTTTCTAATTGCAGATTGATCATAACTTCATCATCCCCCAGTTCAGTTACAGTAAATAATACCAGTTCATTGGTAGGTACCTCCCATGCTTCTTAAGCATACAGCACGCGGAATCCAACCAAATTTTTTTGGAATGAATGAGGGCTTTTCATTGTACCCTAGCGTCAAAGAACTACAGTTGACCAGTAGACCCCTGTAGTGAGCACCACTGTTGATTTTTGACATATAGGCTTGATTCCGCTGAGTCAGTTTGCACAGGGTATTAACCACTGAGCAGCCAAATTGGACAATATGAAGATCACTGAATACCTAATAAAACTTGATAAACTATATATGGAGCTATTGCCCCTTATTTCGACCTTTATTAATTAATATAAATCGCAGACTTATTTGTAATCACCTAATTACCAGAAAAAAACCCTCCTTTCAATCCTCTGTGTGACTCTTTATATCTCAGTTCTTAAGCTGGATGCATCCTCAGCTTGTTAGTCTTCTATTCGTTTTTCCATTTCTAGAAGTTCTTATTTATATTAAATCTTGGCATAATTCCCCTCGATTCACCAAATGGTCATCCTTTTGATCAATTATAATTCATATACTTTTTCCATAAATCTCAAGACTTGTCTCAATTCCCCCTCCAATCCACCGGTATGGGTAGCATATTTTTCCAGACATATCAACTTCCCAACACTGGAAAATCAAGTTGCCAACAGCGAAATTGGAGAAATACAATATTATCACCTCAAAGGGGTTGTTTCAAACCACGCATATGCCTCAAGGGTTATGCAATGCCCTGGCTATGTTCCAGCGGGCGATGGACACCATCTTGGGTGACCTGAAGCTGTCCCGCGTGCTAGTCTACCTTGATAATATCAATTTGTTTTCTTAGATGTTCACCAAACTTTTGACCATTTAGAGCAAGTGTTTCACCGACTTTATAAAGCAAACATAAAAATCAAGCCTCAAAAATGCCATTTTTTCAAGGAGCAATTAGAATGACTCTGGTTTGTGGTAGATTTAAAAGGGCTTAGTTCTCAGCCGGCAAAGGTTGAAGCTATACAAAAGATGACTTGGCTAGGCAACCAGAGGGACATCCAGGTGTTCTTGGGAATGGTTGACTACCGCATGTTCATCCCTAACTTCAGCTGTATTGGGGCTCCCCTCTTCAAGTTATTAAAGAAGAGCTCCCCCTTTGAATGAGCTGAGCATTGTAAAAATGCTTTAGATGTTTTACGGACTGCATTGGCTAGTGCGCCAGTCTTACAATATCCTAATTTTGAGAAGTAATTTATTGTGAAAACGGACACGTCTCTTTCCACCATAGGGGTGGTATTATCCCAGAAGTATAAAGATGGCGTGGAGCACCCAGTTGCATATTTTAGTTGGAGCTTTAAAAGCCACAAACAAAATTATACTGTGACCAAGTGGGAGTGCCTCATTGTAATTTATGCATATAAGCAGTTCTAAGTCTATCTACACGGAGTAAAATTTAAGGTAGTGATGGATCATGCGTTTTTGCCTTGGTTACAGAACCTTTTTTTTAGTACTAGATGGTCCCAACCCAAGGGGGGATTCATCGATGTTGGTTACAGAACCTTTATGAGCACAAAGGGCATCTTTCTAGATAGGCCCTAAAGCTGCAGGCCTGTAATTTCGAAATAATGCATTGTCCTGGCACAAAGCACCAAAATGCTAAGTGATTATCTTGGCTAACAACAATTGTGGTAATGGCGGATTTGGGCGACTTGCTATATGAAAAAATGGTCAGTGGTCGATATGCAGACAAACCGCCAAAAGTTATTTGGGTACTAGATGGGATGATGGCCAATACGTTCTGGAAAAATGGGGAGTTATACAAGCGGTTCTGTAACAATATGCTGAGTTCCCCAAAAACCTCCGCTTAACTGGACATTATTTTGAGTGTTCACAAGGCGATGGGTCATGGAGGAGTATCCAGGATTTGGAATTCTTATGGCCTCAATACTATTGGTAAAGCATTCACTTTGATGTGCTAGAGACCATTTCCTGCTGCCACCAATGCCAAGTAGATAAGCCATTCCACCAAAAAGGCCTCTTACCAGCTGGTGAAACCTCATTTTGCTTGTCACATGGTATCCATTGACGTTGTTAGGCCCTTGCCAACAGGAGCTAACCGGTCTAAGTATATCTTGGTGGCCTTTGACCATATGACCAGGTGGGTTATAGCACAGCCAATATGAGATCTGTGGCGGTTAATGTGGCTAAGTGTTAATGGAATGTATAATTCAGCGTCACGGCTGCCCTCAGTTTATTCTTACTGAGAACGGAACTAATTTTTACTTCTCACATCCTACCCAAGCTCAACGAAATGATGGCTATCCATGGGATTCTAACAATCCCGTATCACCCCAAATCCAATGGAATTGTCAACTGGGTCAATGGGACCCTGGTGAGCATACTACAGAATTTGGTTACATATAGACCCTCCAATTGGAGTAAACTCTTTTTAACACTGCGTTTGCCTAAAATATTAGCTACCACTCGGCAACAGGGAAGAGCTCTTTTCAGTTACTATATGGATGGCACCCCGCTCTACCCGCACTGCTTTATGCCTCGTAGAAATACTGGAGGAATGGATCCTCAATGCTACTTGACCACCCTAACAAATACTTTGATCAAATTGCAAACTGAAGCATTCTCGTTCAGCTTAGCCAAGAAAATTAAAAACCAGGCTGTCAATCAGGTATGACGTAGTGGGCTAGCATAATCAAAGGATGGAGATATGGTTCTATTCCACTATCAACATGGGTTTGGGCGGTAACATAAGCTAGCTAACTCTGGATTGGCCCTTTTGAGATAATAGAAAAAAAGTTGTTGATGCCAATACTCTCAAGGACCCTGAAAGTGGTCATATTATTAACTGAGTGCATGCAAAGTTCCTTGGGCATATAAACAACAATAGAACTAATCCAGAGAGAAAAAAATCAAACCAGATCATCATGTGAGTTATATAGCTGACTTTATTTTATGTCATTGCTTTGGTTCTTTTGCTAAGCTGATTTCATCTCCCCGCCCTTACTTGGTTTCTTGAGGTGAGTTATGTGCCTTGCTTGGTGGGACCCAAATTTCTTCTTTCACCACTTCAGGAGTGGCGAAGATTCACTGGATCCTTCTTGAGTTTGTGGTGAAGTGGAGGCTGTCATGTCAGGGGCAAGGGAGTTGGTATCCACTCTGGGGCCATCACGCCAGCAAATGGAGGGGAGGATGGGGCAGCAGAACTGGAGTTGGATGATTGACTGGAGACCCTGGTTACAGGTGTGGTGGCAATAGCCCAGCAAGTTGATCAATATTTAGATGAACCTACTCTTGTCACACTAAAAGTAAATCCTACAACCACATGCACTGGTTGTCTCAGGAGATTAATGAGTACACAAAGAGGGGGCTGGAGTCATAGGGGCTGGTGCACAAGAAGGTGAGTTGTGGCTTGATGAAATGCCTCGCCTAGTGCCAGGCAATATATGAGGAAGTCCTCCATGCTAGGATATGCAGCTGGGAATGGAACGGCCACTTTAAGCTGCTCTCTAGGCCCACTCAAGGGCCGCCTGGTGCTGCTCCATCCCTGAGCCTAAATCACCCACGGGTTGAAAAAAATCATATTGACAAGTAGCTCCATGATGGGGAGGTATTGGAACTGGTCATTGGCACTAAGGGCGGTGACCACTGCAGTGACCCCAGATCGCATGAAATTCAACTGGTTTCTTTGAATGTGCACCCCTAAGGACTGGAAGTGGGTAAGAGTGCAGGGAAATGACACCAACCAGCTGGCTATCACCCACTGCATGAAGCGCAGCATCTGTTAGACTGATAATGCTGCAGGATGAGGCTCTGCAGGTGGCGGAAGCACTAGACAGCTAAAGCCATCAACCAGGAGCTAATATGCTTCATTTAAAAAAGGCCTTGGTTCCGCTCCTCTCCCCGGCGTAACTGAGTCAAAATGCCTTTTTAGGGGGCGCACAAGGAAGAAAAATGGCCAACGAATTTGGGAAGGAGTCCTCCTGGGCTAGAAGGGCCATGGCGTCCACTTTAGCCCTTAATTCATCACCAGATGAAGGGGGAATTGGGGGAGTGGTATGCTGCCTGGGTCAGTCAGATCCACGCCTTGAGCCATAAATGGAAGAAAAAGTTGAAGTCACAAGTGCATGGTTGTTGTCATGTGGTCTGCATTGAGATGATTGAAGAATGGCATACAGCTTATAGTCCAGTCTAAGGGGGGTAATCTCAATAAATCTATGACTTGATGATAAGCCAAAATATCCACCGGCGGATCATTAGTTAACCTTTTTGATTAAGCCTATATAAGTATTATTCAGTATTCAATTTGATGAGTGAAGTTGACCTTAGTGTATAGGAGGAATCCTGCCAAAGGTATAATGATAAGGTGTTTAGGAAATGTTGATGCACAACAAGTAATTAGTTAATCGCCTCAAACTAGGTGATCATGAAATTAATGAACATAGACTCTGCTGGACCAATGAGAATACATCAGAAAGAAGAGTCTAAGCAAAAGATCTGGTATCAACTAAAGTTGCTAACATATAAACGAGATGAGAAGGTTGTAAGGGGGAGGTTTTTGGAAAAAAAAAGAAGAGAGTTCACAGTAGAAGCTGCGTAATATAATATAAGAAAACAAAGGGCTGTAGTGGAAGCAATTTCTGCAGGTTTTATTATATTTACAAAATTATAATATGACCAACAATCTCCATATCTTCCATCCGTTGCTCATTGGGATTAACCCTGTGCAACCCCTTTGGTGTATCTTGATATATCACCAAAGTTATAAAAGCAGCCATTGTCCCACTTTACTTTAGGGGACCTAATTCTTTACTATGATAACCGTGGATTTGAAAGAACTAGAAAGTTGTAGTATATATGAATGGGCATCTTAATATAATTGAGAAGACATCCACGGATACCTAAACTCTGAAGGTTCCTGGTAAAGGTCAACTTATTAACCAAGCGCATGTAAGCTCATAATTTATATCAGCAGAGTTCTGGGCCAACAGCCCCAAATTATTTAATAAGTTAATGGACCCCTTCACATCTTTGCTCTCCATTTTTGGGCAGGTGTGATGAACTGTAGTAATTAGTTTGACTACCATCTGGATATGTTATTTATATACAAAATATAGTACTTTAACTAATGATTAAATAGTGGATTCAATGCCATATATATATTGCAGCCAGCGGCCCCTGTTTTTATATGTAGTTGGCTTCCAGATCAATTTCATATTATTGTAATCCTTAGATCACCACCAGCGTATTTCTCATTTCTTAAATTATCAGCTAACAACGTCATGCCCTCAATTACTTTATCGCCTCTTATTTTTTTCAGCATACCTTTCTACATTGCCCTTGCCACTTTTGAGCAATTTTGCAAAAAAAGGTTAAATTATCTACAGCTGTCTGACCATATCCGTTTTCCAATTGATGTCCTCAGATCAGCCGCCTGCTGCTCCAGTGTGGGTCAGCGGGGATCCACCTCCCAGCATTTTCCGCCCAGCAGGGAAATGCATTCAGATGAGCATGACTAGTCCACCAAAATATATGGGCTGTTTTATCCCTCTACAGGACTTAGTGCTTCACCTTATACGCATCCACCTAACTTTTTCCCATCCTCGCGCCTCCCTAGATCCACTATTTGATTTTGCCTCTGTGTAGACTATAGGCGTTTATTCCCATATGCTAACAAAGAAATAATCAAACTTGCCACCACTTCCTTTGTGCCATCTGGCTTTATTGATTTCTTTCCTTTTAAAGGTTATTATAATGTAGGTTTCCAAACAGAGGAGGACGCTTCAGAGGTGGCGTTGACCCTTATAACATATAAAAATACCCCAATCCCCACTACCCAAACTCATCTCCCTGATAACATCACATTGGTGTCGTCATTTGCCAATCTCCCCTCACATCTCCCACCCCAAAATTTGTATAACGAGTTGATGTTGGCTTTTACCCTATGGCAATCAGTCCAAACTAGTATTCACCGTTCCTTCTGGTTCAGAGTGCCTTGCTGCCCCTCGAGCCACTATCACTATCATCCTAAATCACTCTGCCATTGCCCATCAAATCCCCCATATGCTCGCATTGCTGCAGCACCAGAGCATCTCTTTTGGGTCATGTCAATATCAGTCACCAGATTTATCCCCTTGGTTGTGAACTTGACCACTCTAAAAGGTCCTGACTCCATGCCAATTCACTTGTTACTATTTCTGAACCCTTTTCAGCGGAATCTGAATGGGGATTTTTGTTATCTCTCCCACCCAACATTTTCACTTTATGGGCCAACGTGGGAAAGCACCCATCAAAACAATCAGCCAAACTCACCGCCTGGGGCTTAACCCAACAATCAGAGTCAAACCTAGACCATCATTTATGCCCAAGCACCCAGCCATTTGCATACTACCACTCACCCAAATCCTGTATCCACTATACTTGTAAACCAAAATCCTTGGGACCTATTGGACAAGGTCAATGAATTAGGTAAAATGGTCATGAATGAGGATTGTTGGACATTTGCTCTCTCAGCTGAAAAAGAAGAATGTTTTAGGTCAAATTCAGCTGAAAAGGGGAAATGTCGGCCATTTACAATATTCTGAGGTTGTTAACAATGATTTTAGTAATAATGTTATTAATAATGTCAATGGAATTGGCCAAAGGACCCTGGCCAATTCACGGTGCAACCCCGTTAATTGGGGAAACACCATTTTGCAATCTTTATGGGCAGAAAACCAAAAAAATCAGTTTATCAAATTACTCTGAATAACTGACAAACCTTGGGGAAACTATTTGAAGGCTCTCTCCCACTCAACTCCAAGCCCTTCAACCCACCTGCGCGGGGTCCCCCCCATTTATAGGGCTGGCAGGGGTCCCCAAGGTGAAGAAAATTTCTTAAACAGGGATTGGATGAAGTACATACAATCATTACCTCACGGTTATGTTCTAGCTAATTATAATTCCCCTTCTTTCACTCCATTAAGTTAAAGTGAATATCTCAAGTTCCCACATGCTATTCTCCAATATTACCTAATTCAGAATTAAGCTAAACTATCTCAAACATATCCTCAAATTCCCCTTGACCCTCCAAATATTTTAAATACGGAATGGTCAAGCATTGGGTGATTGCTTTTTCCCTATTTCTTAATTCAACTAATAAAAAACTCCAAAAACACAAGGCTTTTATTGGTTTATATTTAATAAATTTTTTATTTCTTTTGTGATATTCAGCGGCATTACCACCAGCGAGCGCCATCCAGCTGGATTCCTACAAGGATGATGAATCCAGGGAAAAAGGCCCAGATGAATACAATTTTACCTGAATTTTATAATTATAATCTTGATAAGCCCTCTCCCTCAGACAATATTCTCTTATACCTAATGCCATCCCCTTCCAAAGTGACCACCAGCTTGCATTAGCAGCGGTGGCCTTACCCCATAGCCACCATCTCTGCAAGCAGAGGTCCAATCAGTTAGTCAATTCTATGAAGGGCTAAGCGAAATCTATTTCCCCTGATCTCACCAAAGTAGCATGGGACTAAATCACCAACTTGCCCAAAGCTGCCAATGATGCTGTCGTACATGTTGCAAAACTAGCAGCATTTAACCCAACAGCTATAATCACCTGGAAAAGTATAGCCAGTTTGGTCTAACTCCCAGATCCCACCTTCAAGCTGAACATCATACTGCGGTGTTAATTGAGGCTGTCTTCCAGGATATCTTGAGATAATTAACCATTATTTAACACTCCTCCAACCCCGCCATGCTGATGCCCCAACACCCCTGCTCTCAGCTTTTGTACGCTTCTACAATTAATATGCAACTTAGACAAAGCCCGCGCCTGATGAAGATCTACCTGACTCTCCCTCCCCCTTTATAATAGTGGGTTAGCGGCACTCCGCTCCCTACCTGATTGGATGTTTTATTTTATTTTATTTTATTTTGTCTTTATCACCCATTTGTTTTGGGCTTTAATGCTTTAAATTGGTAATGTCCAACCTCTGGTAGGCGGGCCTCAAATAAATTTACATTGCCCTTGCCAGCATAGAATCTTCATAGTAGGGTATTATTTATTATGGCCAACTGGCAGTAATTTGAATATCTGTCATATTATACCTTTTTTATAATAAATCCTTGAGCCCTAATTAATTGGCATCTCACCCAATTTATGTAGCTTTTTAAAGTCTACCATTCTTTTTGGCTGCTTATTATTGTGGAGAGCATTAATGTAAACTCTGGTATAGAAAGGATGCCAGAGGAGGATTGTCAAAGTAAAGGAATCTATTTTTGTAGAAACCTGTGAGAACCACTAAGAATATTTGCTTGAGTAACCCTGTAAGCCTCTGGCAATATTTGAACAACAGGATGCCCTCTTGTTCTCTAATTAAAAACCATACTGCTGAATATGAGTTTCTTTTGTTAAGTTTATACAAAGCTACTGTCTTCAAACAGTACTTTGTGTTTTGGTAAATTAAATGTGCAGTTGAGATATGACGCTATAGACCAATTTCAAAATACCCTAATCAGATTAAACAAAACCAAATTTAGTTGCTTTTGCACATATTCTACCAGATGAAGAAGTACAGAATATTTATAAATTTAATAACCTGATGAACTGGGCCATGCTTTTTTCTGATTACTATCACTTTTAGTGTATGATTTATTCCAAACATAACATAAAAAACAATGCCATATGAGATGAGAATAATTATAAACAAGGACATAATTGGGAATTGCAGTAAAGGGCAGTGGACTGGATCTGCACAGCCTAAAAAATTACTGAGTGCACAGTAAATAACCAAAATAAGTGAACAAACTAAGGTAGTGCACCCCGTGGGTTTTGTGGATTATTTATTAGAATACTGTGACTACATGGAAATGTCCCATTCTCAACCGCTGTCATCAGTTGAACATGAAACCATGTGTTTTTAGGGTACAGAAGCACCAGCACATTTTCTGAAAAGTTTGGCGAAGCCCAAATCAAAATTATTCCTGCATGCTGTGTACATGAAAAACCACACTATCCATGTGGATGGGTGGACCTTGGGTTCTAAATGGTAGAAATAGAAAACTTCCGCAAAGGTCAAAGAAGTAATTGGCCTCCTGATGGTCAACATTTGGTATCAACAAAACATACACGTTGGACAGAAACCAAATAAATTTTACCTTTGACTATCTTCTGACATGCTTGCATGCACAGTAGTCAAACACCGTCACTGGGTGGGCTTGGAATCCTAAAGTGAAATTAAGTAGTTCAAGGTACAAAGATTTTAATTGATGCCAACCTTAGCACAGGGAAGGCAATTGCAATTATTTCACCAAACCCAAAGGAAGTGGAGGATCTCTTAGATATTTCCCATATCGCCTCTATTATTATTAGCGTGAAAATCCCTACTATTTCGTGCAAAAGTGGAGAATGCACCATCCATATGCAACCACTATCAGGCTTCTAGTCACAAGATATATGCCAGTCCCATAAAAGAGGGCTTAAGAGAAATGTAATCATGTGAAGAGGAAATGGGCGAAAATGGCTCAGAGAATGCCAAAATCACATACACTACTCAAGCACAATCTGAGGGGAATTTGTTGAATTTAAAATTGTTGACCTTTTCCCCAAAGGAGCAAAAAATGGCCAAACAGGCCTGAAAGTTAGCCACAGCCAATGAAAAGGCCTCAGAGGAATCATCCACTCGCCTGGACAAATTCAGTAAGATATGGAAGAAATATTAACATTGAACCAATCAAATGCTACAGAAAACTAAGCAGTTAATTAAAACCAATAGGAATTGGCGTAATTTAAATTTTTGTGCAAATTTGCCATCACAGGAAATTTTCACACCCCCAAGATTATAAATTACAACCCAAATGGGATTAATTAACAAATGAATTCGTCAGACATGACTCTGCCTAATGAGAACACACATGTGCACCACAGTGAAAAATCAAAAGTCAACAAAAGCAAGAAGAGAACTAAATCATCTATAAGAAAGGGCAGAATATACCCCAGTGCCTACTCATCATTATGGCACTCGCAGCAAAGATGAAAAAGTGAGGAAGGAGGGAAAGGGAGTAGGGCCAGAAGGCCCTGCTAACTGCTCCTGAGGCTTGCTGGGCGCCTCAGTAAAGATAGGGATGTTGAACCTAGAGGGACTCAAGGCCTTAACTTCCTAAGACAAGAAGTTGAGTCTCTTGCACAATCCGCCTGTTGAAATCCTGGCGGTGCAGGAAACCCACCATCCACAGGGAAAGGAGGAGGCATGGGAAAACATTCTCCTTCTAACAATATTTTTTATTGCAACACTGTGGGTTGATAGTATGTGCAAACAAAAATTTTAAATTCATTAATAAAATTCTTTTTGGATGGCTGCATAATAGCTGTTACCTTCTCATGGCACAAAGAGTTGCACATACTAGCCAGATTGTATGCATTGAACTGCACACAGGATTGTTTTAAATTTCTCTCAACCTTGACACACCTCCATCTCCCATCAAACACCTTCACTATGGGAGACATGAACTTCTGGGTTAACCCAAACAATGACCAGTGGCCACAAACAACGTAGTACCACAAGGTCACGTGGAATTTGCATGTTAAAAGCCATCATTAGACTATATAACTAAACCCAAACTCACGCCTCTTCTGAAATACATGAACCACTCTCATTTGCACAACAGTAAACTAGTATATATTTTTGCATAGACCTCATACTAGTGCCATTAACTTTCTGACCCCAAATTATAAATTTAAAATTACAAAAATGGATTCTCTGATCACCAGATAGTTTTGAAGTCCTTCACATCATTGAAAGCCATCATTCAAGAACTCAGGTAGTGCAGAATTCAACTAGGATTAAACTGACTCAGAGCTTCTATTACTGAGTATTTAAACATCCTCAACATGAGATTTTCATTCACCCTTTTGTTAAGAAACCGCTGGCCACTTAGGAAAATTCAAGAAATCAACATTGCACCAGATCAATACTACATCAAGGAGATTCCAAGCAGCTATAGCCATCATTAAAAGCACTTTAGCTGAGATTGAATAACTAAAAAACAATGTCCCAAGCGCTTGATACAACTCTGGATGGGGGCGTAAATGAACCTAGGTATCCACATGCTTAAACACTTTGGTAAAAGTTTTACAACATTATGATGATGTTCACTTTAACGCAAAAAATATAAAGGCTGGAGAAACATTTTTAAGTAATTTTTCCACGGATTTTGATCCCATAAAAGCACTTTTGCCTGCAAACAGTTCCAACGGCTGGATACATCAGTATTGGAAATGCTAAATAAAATCACAACCAAATTACACAGGTTTTACACATATTTTTTATTTTAGACCTGGTCAATCCAGTTAAAAAATTCCTTGTCAGTGCATATATTGGCACTGAAGTTCAATCTTACAATTTACAAAATAATCTCATGAGAAAGATTATGAGATATATGGTTCACAGTGCACCATTAGGGAAATGACTTGGTCCTTATAGGATTCCCTGTGAATTCTATAAAAAATGTTATAAAAGCATTTCTAATTTTCTTTTAGCATCCATGAACAAATGTATTATGGAAACATTCCTTATTCCTGGAGGTAAAGTAGCATATACAGATACTCTTTAGAAAAAGGGAGATAAACTAAATCTATCCAACTAACGCCAATCTCATTAACCAACACTGAAATCAAAATAACACAAAAATATTGGCTAAACGGCTAAGGGAATTTGCAACTGAAGTGATATACACCCCTAAAAATATGGATTTGTCCTCAAAAGATCCATATGGGATAATGTTTAAACAGTTGTAATATCTGCCATTCTAAAGCCTCTGGAGCGCTCATTTTCTGAGACTAACAGAAAGCCTATGTTAGGGTGAGCTGAACTCATCATAAGGCTTGCCTTAAAATATTTAAATTTTTAAACAGATTTATAAGCTGGTTGATCTGTTCACTAAGTTAGACACTATGGCTGTACGTGAAGCAGGTTTTCTAACTAATCTAGTTACCCATAGAGGGGACTCTGGTGAGTGAACCTCTAAATCCCCTGCTATAAAATTAAGACTTGATCCATCAATCCTGAAATACAAATGCCCTCATCAATGGAGTTAACATCCATGGCCAATAACCAGTCAAAATAATGGCTTTTGCTGACGACTTTGTAGTGGGCTTCACCAACATTCATGATGCTCACATACTTAAGAAGCCAATACAAGAATACTCATCCATCAGCAATGCATCACTTAATGCTGAGAAACTGAAATTATACTCATAGGAAAATATTAGACCAATTGTTTACCATCCACTTTGGGTCAGCAAAATAAGACACCCTTAAAACTCCTCACCAGATCTAATAGGCGAAACTCCCTAATCAACCCACTTGAACTTCCCTTTACTACCCAGCCAGCATCTGGACTTGTCCGCCACTTGAGAGTATGGCTTGAGGAAGGCGGGTACGCCATCACCGTGATGGAGAAACATCTCCTGGATAAGATAACAAAGCGCAGTGCCCTATTACATGGACAACACAAGTCTAACTGGGCGAGTTGTGCTAGATAACTCCAGGATATTATCAATCATTTGGTTTAAGGCCCATGCAATTTCTTTTTCAACATCCTTTCTTAAAATAAACTATGCTTTAATACAGGGGTGGCTTTGGTCTGGCTAAAACCCCTATGCGCCTTGAAACGTTATTTGGCCCTAGGAATAATGGAGGTATGGGTCTAAAGAATTTTGTAGAACAATAATTCCAAATATTAGGAACTTGGATAGCTAAGTGACTAGTCCATACTTTTCAAACCTAAATTGGGCCCAAGCAGTAAGAGCAAAGATTGCACATGCTCTCCAAATAGGAAATCCAAAGCATTTAAACTCGGTGATCAGGTATCTGACATCTCATACAACCGCTGAAGGACCACATGGTATTTCTGTACACTTTAAACGTATACTTCTTGCTATGAAAAGAGCAGAGTGAAAGATCCACATAAGTGCCCAGACTAGCCAATGAGGCCTCTCAAAGCTAACTTACAGACAAGAGTTAACGGCAGGTGGTTATAAACAACATGTAAGCTGTGATTTGGGTACCATTGCCATGATTGATTACCTGAGTATAATGGACATACCATATAGTCTGGATGCCCAAAGGATGATCTGGAGATGCACACACCATCCACTACTGCAACTCAGGATACAAGAACATGTATGGAGATGCATGCGGAGAGTGTATTGCATGATGGAGCGATCTACCACCTCCCACTCTTCATGCACAATATGTGACCAATATGAAAGTTTAATAAACCTCCAAGAACAATAATCGCCATCAGTGGCTATCTGCAAAGAGGTCATGCGCATATTCCGCCAAGGCAACGGGCAGATATTCAGCTTATATAGAAACATGTTTGCTCTCAACATGGAATCACCTATTAATCCATCTCTACGGGCGTTGATAGTAACAAAAGCACTATGGAAAATCCATACTGTAGTATTAGATTCATTTTCAGGAACAACTCCCACCCTGAAAGAAGTCATCAGTCATTTTCACTGCCATATATTGAAACATTTCAGGCATGGTTGTTTGAAAACGTGGCCTGTCAAGAGAGTGTCTGTTTTTCTCTCATTCTCAGAGAGGTGGTGCAGGATGCACAGCCACACAGCTAAGGAATTAGTTGTTATTAAGATTGTAAACAGAACCCAAAGAGGGTTCCGGATCAAAAGGGACTCAGGGCAAGGGTTTACAACGCGGTATATAATATTAGGTAGCCAACAAGCAACAAAACTTGGTTGGATCCCAAAGAGGAGTCCATAACTTAATGGAGATCTGTGCTGAGGAGCTTGGGTGCCTCAATCTGGAGGGTACCAGGGCGGCCCAGAGGTGCACCATATTGGTAGATACATTTTGTTAAAACAAAGTGACCAACTTTTATAGAGATCTCCCAAGGAGGTCCATGCACAGGTTTGTCTAAGGAACCATATTTTAAAAACGTAACCAATGAGGAAATTTATACTAGGAAGTTGACCAATAAGGGAGTTGGTCTCATGAAGACATACTTAAACAATGGGGTGCGTATCATTAATTGACCAAAGTGGAGCCAAGCCTAAAAAAACCAATAGGTGTATGCTATCATCAACCAGGGTCATGTAACTCAAAATTGACCAAACTCGAGTTATAGATTGTAACTGGACTTGACCCAATTTGCAATTTTATTAATGGAACAGGTTTCAAAATCCTGGTTCGTAAGTAACCATAAAAACCGTCTGTATTGATAAAGTAGCTAGCGCTTTTTAACATCCTGGTTGTAATGCCATGTGAGTATCATGCACATTCTCAGGACCAACCTGGGCTTCTCTCACATTTACCCAAAGTTGGTCTAGGGTATGTTTAAGGTCAGGGAGGCCTGCAAAATTAACCTTTTTGCCTCCTGACGTCCATCTTTATCCTTAAAATATGCCCTTAATTATGTCATGGAGCCATAACATGGCCTCACGCAACAAAGGCTAATAAATTCACGGTTACCAATATGTTTCCTGAACATTGACCCCTTCCTTAACCCATGCTTCATCCAAGTATAAGTTGGTATGAATCCTCCCATTGTCTTAAACCTGCCAATCCAAGCTGACAACAGGAGGGGTATGAACCCTCAAGGGGTGTCCTTTATAGTTTTTCTTTTGTTAGTATATCATAATTACATTGGAAGAGTATGTCTCCTTGTTGACCTTCCCCAAATAAATAATTTATAGATCCTTTACAGCAATATGGATCAGTTTTTATGTTCTCTGGTGCCTCTTAGAAGCCTTTTAGGGTTAGCAGAGTTGGAAAAGGACTAATCCTTGGCCCTCTTTGTAAAATATAATACTATCTTTGCCAAAGACACTATTGATTTGGGTTATCCATACAACGTGTTATACCAAATTGATACAGAAAATCATCCGCCAATTTTCTTGTATCCTGTTAAGTGTTCAGAATTGGCTAATGAAATGGTAAATAAAGAGAATAGCCGCCACATGCAGTAGAGGATGTTAGTGCCCTCCAAGAGTCCTTGGGCCGCCCCAGTTTTACTTATAGGAAGAAGGACGGATATAATCAAGTAGTAATAGACTAACAGAAGCTTAACATTATTATCTAAACTGACTTCTAATCCTTTAACACAATTTGATATATACTAGATTACTTGGGTGGTGTTTAATACTTTTCAGCCATGGATTTAATTTCTGGCTACTAACATATTGAGCTTCCCATAGAGGAGCAGTAAAAAATGCGCCTTGATTACATCTTAGGATCTCTAACACCCTACTAGAATGCCGCAGGGGTTGTTCAATGTCCCTATGGCTTTTCAATAGGTATGGATTGTTACTCAGAGATTTAAATATTCATTGTTCTATTTTACTTGGATAATATCAACTCTTTTATAGATGTTTACTGAACATATGCATCATTAGTAAGAAGAGTTCCGCCGCCTTGCCAAAGCTGATCCAAAAATCAAGCCACTTAGGTGAAACTTCTTCTGAGAGCAACTCAAATACTTGGGGGTAATCATTGATAAACTTGGCTTACAGCCCCAACTGGCAAAGTTCAAAAATTTTGAACATATGACACAGCTGTTTATCAAGCATGACGTTCATGCGTTTGTTGAAATGATCATCTTTTACTGATTGTTTGTAGAAAATTTTAGCAATTTAGATAAACAATTTCTACCTCATCAAGGATGGTGTACCATTTGAGTGTACTAGGAACTGTCAATTGGCCTTTGATAAACTAAGCTCTACCTCACCCAAGCGCAGCTAGTAATGTACCCTAATTTTAGTAAACCATTTATTAATCAGACGGACTCCTTTATCACTGCCGTTAGGGCAGTGTTATCTCATTTAATTCTTATGGGATTGAGAGACACATGGCTTACTGAAGTGAATGTAAGACGTTTATAGATGGAATTATATGGTAACTGAGAAGGAGTGCCTGCGGGTAAACTATTTATGATATTAATTCTGGATATGTGTCCATGGAGTGCATTTCACTGAAATTACTAATTGTTGTGATATCATTGCTTTAGCTAAGGTGTAGCCTTGGCTATGGTGATTGCTGCATTGAATCCCAGTTTGATTTGGAGGTTAGGCCTCACTCAAACTATGTGGATTAGACTTGAAGAGGATTCCAAATTTTTAACTTCATAAGACCAAGAAAATTTCCAGAAAGCCTGGATAAATTGAGTCAGGAGAAAATCTGGAGTATTTAATTATATATTAGTTTATATTATTGCTGTCAAGATCTAGATTGGTCCTATCATCGTTTAACCATGATCCCAGGAGGATTCTGATACTTATAGTCAGACTCAGCCCCTTGATTTTAACATTGTACATACAATCTCTACTTCTCGAATCTCTAGCAGGCCCTACCTATGGACCAACAACTTATGTTTAAATACCCTCTCTGTCAACTTTGAACTTATCTTGTGTTTCTGCTTCTAGTCAAGATTGGTAGGTTGCAATCCTCAGGGTTACCACCCCCAAGTATATATGCGCGGTGGTTTGCTCAAACACCTTGAACTGCCGCCACCAACAGGAAACCCCACAAGATCCACCAGTGCGTTGTTAGTGCCCTAATTAAATAAAGATTGATAAGTTGAAGGTGAAGATTAGTATCAAGTGATTGAGGAGAGTTTCCACATCTTGAGTCAGGATAGGTGCAGAGCTAGCTGGCCACCTAGCTGAAATTCTAGTGAGTTGAAGGCGCCAACTGGGATACCCAGTCAAATAGATCTGGATGGTGTAAGGCGCTATATTTAGTTCTGGCGCTGGTTGATCCTGATGCAAATCCCCTTGGTTGGTGGTACAAATTGGGGGTTTGCTGCTTCCAAACTGTTTAAAACATTTAAAAAAGGACATTACACTATGGTCTGGGTTGGTAAACCTCATATTGTCAGACCTGTTTATCAACATACTACCCTGTCACCATTACAAAAGCGCTAATTTGCAACACCAGTCATGCTTCACTTTGGTGGTACAAAATATTTAGGGCTAGAAGGGTGGCTGGTTATATGAGCTATGAAGTTATAAGCTAAAAATTTTGAAATTCAACACTTCCCTTGCTTAAAACATCAAAGCACTGATAGTATTTATCATTTTCTACGGTAGCCTTAGCATCTAGATGTGGATGATAATTAAATTGATAAAATGCTAACTTAAAGGTATGGCAATGACCAGTGGAACTTCAGTATTCCTTTGAGAATTTAAGGAAGAACCTCCTTGTCAAAAATGGGTAGTTTTATAAAGTTATCAATGAGGAGCAATATTTGTTACCTCAACTAAAGGAGTGAATTGGTATTATATCAGAGTCTACAAGGCGATGGGGCATGGGCGTTTTAATAAAACGTTTGAGCTGCTTAAACAATTTTACTATTGAGAATTAGATTATTTTTGATACTCATGAGACCCTCAGCTGCTTTAAGGAATACTAAACTGACTCCCTTTACTAAATCTCATCTACTATCAATTTGTTAAACCCAATTTCTCCTGGCACACGGCAACTATTGATGTCATTGGTCAATTGTAAAATAGTTCAAGTCAAATATATTATGACCATTGATCACCTCACTAGGTGGGTGAAGGGTAAGCGGTCAGGGAATCACAGGTTATGATCACAGCTAAGTTTCCACTGAGTAAATCATTCATTGGGTGTGGATGACAACAATTTCTATCAACAGACAATGGTACTATTTTATCCCAAATTGTTAATAAGCTAAATGATTTGTTGGTTATAAGAGGGGTATTGTCTACACCCTATCACCCTGAGACCAACAGCACTGTAGAACGGGTTTTGGTACTCTTATTGGTATCCTTTATAAGTTGTTTATGGCTAAGACTTCAAGCTAGAACATTTTTTGCCTTCCACCAAATTTTGTACATAATATTTCTTTTCACTAAGCCATGTGGCACTTCCCGTTTGCCCTACTTTATTAAAAAGCTCCTTATGCTTCCTCCATTTAAATTCTTGTATCAATAAAGAAAATATGAGTCCCACAAAATTTAAAAGAAGCTGACGCAGACTTTGATTTAGCTCCAGGGAAGAGAATATTAATTTGATGGCTTGGAAGTAAGTTTTTTGAGAATGTGATAACAAATACCAGTGGCCCTTACTCCACTTTATAGTAGAGTAGTTGGTTTTTATTATATTAACCATGGGTTCAGAAAGACTAGAAAACAGGAGCACATATGGAAAGGCTTTGTTCTCTTTGAGAAGACATCTACAGGTGCTTAAGTTTTAAAAGATTTTGTTAAAAGTTATCTTACTAACTGGGTGCATTCTAAGTTCCTAAAGAAATATCAGCAGCATTTTGGCCTAATGGCCACAAAATTTTAATGGTTTAGTAAACTTACTCATCTTTATTCCCTGATGCTTAGTTAGGTGTGGGGGAAATGTTGCAATTGATCTAGCTAACCATCTATTATATATTACTTATTTAATTTTACACCTTGGATATATAATTAGATACAGTGTCAGATTGATATGAAATATCTTGCTCGTGGCCCCATCTTAATAGGTAGTTTAAAAGTCGTATTAAATTAATATTGGTGGTTCTGCTAAAATGCCTATAGTTTTAGTATATATGACGGAAGGTCAAATTCTAACTAAATGCAGGTGCAATTTTTACAACCCTATTTATATATCACTATGGGGGCGGAAGGTGAGTCAGTAGGGTGTACAGCTACCAACCTGAAGGTTGCGGGTTTGATTCCTGACCTTTGCACATTGATTGGGGTGCCAGCCAAAGGAAGCTATTGGCGGTTAGTAGGTCTAATGACACAAAAACCTTACCCATGATGTAACCAGAAAAATTTGAGTCCCAATCCGGAGGTGGAAAAACTTTCTTTGAAGGAGTTGACCCTGTTCAGGTTTCATGTAATTTCTTTCTTTTGGTAATGCCTGTCCCCTGGTCAGCTTGCCTTGGTTAAATAAAAATATTTAAATATCACCATGACTCATGGCTTCAGTTTTATCACATATTATATTAATTTAATCTTAATACCTTTCTTGCCTCATGCCAGAACAAAATAATTGTGTATATGGCTATCAACACTGCAGCTATCTGCTGGTGCCTTGAGTGTAATTGGCATATTGCTACTATTACAGAAATTCCCTAAGCCCCAGGCATTTGCTTTCCTGGCCTAGTTAATATTATGCCTTTATTTTCCCTTCTTTTCGCTTCTTAGTAGCCAGATATTTACACCATAAGAACTTGGGAAATGTGAAGGGCATATCTGAGCGGGATTAACATCTGGAAGCAAATTTTCAATGTAGCCTGAATCCAGTTTACTAAAAAAATATTCTTTCAGGATTTTTATCCACTGTAAATATTTTATATTAGAGTATTCTCCTTTATTTTTAGTACTAAAAAACTATTTCTGTAAATAAGGTTTTACTTAGTAAGATTTGGTAAGGGTACTATCCTCAGAAAGTACCTTATCTTTCTGTCCGTTTAATATCCTGTGCCCTTGAAAGTTGACGCCTATGTGGGGATTTCAAATAACCTAGGCTTTTATTTTAGATATAAGTCTGTTAAGGTGCAAATATATAATACCAGATATCCTTAGCCATAATCCCTAATGGGTCCTAACGTTAGTTATGACTCTGAGTTAGTCCCTGTACTTCTGACATATCAAATACTGGCTCTTTAATTTCTAGTAATTGCCGTTTCATCTCTTTCCACACCACGTCCCAAATTAATCGCCTTGTTACCCAGCTATCCAATGTTCCTAACATCTTATGATCCTACTTGTCAAGTTAACTCAAATGCACCAATCCCAAGATCACCTGAAGACAAAGAATCTATTCTTAAGTATTGACATCAATTTTTTCATACCTTGAAGGTCTCAACCTCCTTGTAAGAATCCAGCTATTTGGGTGCTCGCTGGTGCTAACGCTGCTGGATCCCACAAAGATTTTTTAAAAAAAAATAAGATATACGCTACTATAAAATTGGGTTTTTTACAATTTTATTAAGATTGCAGGGGTAAGCAAGAAGTAAATCCCCTTCAACTTTCAACAATTTATATTTATACTATTTTTGAAGGTCAGAAGGATTTGAGGATAGGTTTGGAATAGCTTTGGTGCTTTCCAAATTAGGTAATATAGGTGTTGATCCTATCAGATCATGGGGGAGAGTTAGTTCATTTTTGGTAAATGGGCGTTAGGGTTTTGGGGCAGAATATACCCATGCGGCAGGGTTTTGATGTACCCCAACCAATCACCACTTAAGAAATTTTTCTCACATTGGGTGCCTGCCACCACGCCTATAAAAGGGGTTGTCCCCCACGCAGGTGTGGTGAAGGACTCAGTGCTGGTTGGGGAGTACCTTCTGCTGGTTTCCAGAGTCCATTGTGCAATTGGTAAAATCCAATCGTTTAATTTTACTAAATGTGCCCGTGTGGGTTTCAAACTGGTGTTACCTCAATTTATGGGGTTCCACCAAGAATTGGCCAGGGTCTTTTGGCTGTTCTCATCAACATTTTCATTAAATTGGCTTGTAATGGCATTGGGGAATCGCAAATGGCCAACATTTCCCTTTTTCAGCAAAACTTGACCTAAAATATTCTTATTTTTAAGCTGCAAAGGTAAATGTCTGACACTACTGATCAAGATCAATGCTAAAAAACCCCTTCTGGATGTTTTCCCAAAAAGTGTAGGGTAAATCTATTTTTTATTTTTGAGCGTGGGTACCTACTGCTCTGCATTCACACATCATAATAAAACATCATTGTTCCCCCACCCTGAGCCATTGTTAAAAAAGGCACTTAGGCGCCAAATCTCAATAGCACATTTTGGTTGGCCACAAATAACAAAGTACTGTTTGAAGACAGTGTCTATGGAATTAAAACATAATTAAGTTTTGATATTGAAAGAGGTCTTTAAAGATAAAATTAGAATCACACCATAGTATTGAATACTAACAGTGGCTAAGGGGCTAATTGTGGATAGTCTTGGTCATAGTAGGCTTTAGAAACCTACAGTAAGAACAAGTTCCTTTTTGTTAGAGCCTCACTAGCATATATAGGTAGTATTGGACAAATAAAAAGAAACCAAAATTTCATTCGATATGGAATATGCTTTTATAGAAATATTTGTCAAAATCAAAATTGGAAATTCTACAACTATCAGAAAAAGGGAAATCAGTAAGAATAATATAATTATGTAGATTTAAAACTCAGAATTAACTTAGGAAGTTGAGTTTTAATAGGAAGGAGGAAATCAGTAATTATGGAGGAACTAAACTCAGCGGTGTAAAAGGAAGGTAATGTGAAAATCAGAAAAATGAAATTTTGGACTCATAAATGTTATCATGAAGTTCAAAGGATAATTTAAATGGAAAAAACTATGATTAAGTCAAATTTCTTTTTTACTTTTCCTTGCATTCAACTTAAGAAGTATATGAGATTAGGTATTTACCCTCTTTAATTTTTTTACATTAAGTTTCAAGAGGCCAACTGGATAATATTTTTCTACTTACTACATATATTATATGGAGGATCACTAGGGCATTTGGTCACAACATGTCCATCCTCCAACTGTTCATATAAAAATTGAACCTACTGCGGTGGTAGTTAGCCATCCTCATGCCAAAGCTAGAATAGTTCTCCTTTCAACTCTCAGTATAGCAGAGGAAGTGATTCCCACTCTAGATCTTTAACTGTCAGGGAAGCAGAAAGTAAATTTTAGACCATCTTGCTATTCTGGATGCTTAAACACCCAGATGGCAAGCCTGAATACCAGAGGCACTGCTTCTTGAATGACGTTGAATTGCGCTGGGAGATTTCATCAGCAAGCGCCAATATGCCATAAATGTGAATAAGAACCTGGCAACAAACAAGGCTATCATTGCCCCAGGCCCGTGGATTTGGGAGCTGGGAAAAAAGAGATTGGAATTGGGTGGTTTGAATTTTGTCATAGGAAGAAAAATTGAATTCAGGGTACAGAACTTTATTAAAAAAGATAGAAAATCAACCATCAATTTTCTCAGTGTTATATGACTGCTTAAATAGAGAATTGATTTGGGGAATATCTTAGAAAAGCTTACGATTGGGGCCCTTATATTCCCCTAACATGACAAACTTTGAGTGAGGGGGGAAAAATTATTTTTAACCAACTTTGAAATTGTTGGCGGTGGGCTGAGTCGCTGTTGGTTCATCCATGGATGTAAATTGCCAATTTTCTATAGTTTTGACAGCTAGAGCAACAGCTTCTCACCTGAAAGGCATCAGGAACCTCCCAAGGCCACCTCACGTAGAGGCGGTCTCATGAGGTTGGTAACAGTTTTGGGATGCCCAACCTGCCCACACCCAGTCACTCTAGCAACTGTTGGATCAAACTATAACTGTTGGATGGTGGTTTTGATATGCTGTGGAGGGTTTTAAACTAGTGTCAGCATTTCCCAATGACCCAATGCCATTGGGCGAGTTTCTCTGATGATTTGACATTAAGAGCATTCTTTATAGAAAGTACACGCCAATCAGTTTTGTTCCAAATATTTCTGGGACAGGTTTCAAACCTGCAACAATATTTCCCAATGGCCTGATGCCATTGGCAAGTTTTGCCAAAGATTTGACACTAGATGCTTTGGTTACCAAAAATATGCATCTGTCAGGCTTTGTTGCCAAGCTTTTGTGATTATCACTATTAATGTCAAAAAATTTCCAATGTTAATTGTGCTTGGTCCCCTTGCCTCAAGTGGGTGCCAATTCATTGCCAAATCAATACAGATTCCCTTAATTTGCCCCATTAATCCTTTGGATGTAAGAACTGGGGTTGGTGAAGAATCCCCAAAGGGTACGCCATCACCCACTGCTTGTCCAACACATGAGCGAGGTCTCCCTGGGATACAAGGGGAATCTCTAGCCTTCTTATCCCCTTATTGGATGGGAAAGGGAATACCCCCAATTTAAATGGAGGGGGTGCTCTCCTGGACTCACATTAATATCCTATTGATAAAGGATTGCTGTACCTTACCAGACTAACTTCTTTACTTTAATGATTACTTACCTCAGAAGCCCAGTCAAATATTCCATTGGATAGAACTGGATAACCCATATACCTGCATGACATTTATAAAAAAGGAAAGTTCCTTCAATAATATGCTACTCTCAATCCCTTGGTTCTCATTTTGTAAGTTTATTAATAACTTAGCATTACTTAAAAACTACAGGATAGTTGTTTAATTATTTTATTATGAGACTAATCTAAAAAATCTGGGCTTTTCATTATCGTAAGCATCACTTTTGTTTATAGGTGATTTAATTGATTCAATTAATTACAACTTTTCTTAATTGTGCCGTCCAATCAGGGGATGACAAAGCGACCATTCCACTGAACTCACACACCTATGCAGCGGTGATGAAGGGGAACAGCATGGGCCAGAAGGCCCAGCTGCTCAACTTTAACCAAAGAGTAAAAATATGATATGTCCCTACAGTGACTATCTCAAGATGGTCCAAGATTTTCACCAAACTGGCAACATCAGCCATGCATTTCCCAAGTCCTCACATGAATTTGGTGTGCGCATTAACTTTGGCGTTGGAATCTCTAAAATATGAAGTAGTATGTCATGCTATCCTAGGACGCTTCCCAGAAGCTGTAAGCTTGACTAAAAACTCATAATTGGTAACCTTATATATTGGCTTTGCTACTGCTGAGGCCGCGGATGCAGCCATAGCTGCCCCATTTGTAGTCATCTACACTAAGCTGAGAATAGGCAAGGAGCCTAAACAAATTGCAGACAATACCCCAATCACACGCACCCATTTTTAGGATGATAAAAACTTTTTTGTAGTACTAGAAGGACTCCCAACCACTGAAAATTGGGACTACATGGAGGCAGCGCTAACAAGTGGCCTGAGCGCATATGGAAAACTAGTCTATTTTGAAATGGAGAAAAACCGCCTCCTGCCCCACCTGGGTACAGACAAGGCTGTAGCAATGATACGCCAAGACATGGGTGCTGACAGCGACATCAGTACAAAATCATGCAAAGCGTACATTTTGGACCAAAAGAGGAATCAGTCTCGCCCTTTCTCAGTCCGCCCAGAAAAGAGCCCACCCATATGCACGAGCTGCAACAAAGTAGGGCATAAAAACAATGCCCATCCGGCTACATGAAAGGGAATTAAGTTTATTGAGTGTAAGGAATGTCTGAAGGATATAGATCAGGGGGACGCATTAACAGCCCGCCTCTGAGGATCACAGGCTAACTATGAGGTGGTCCAACCAGTCCCTAGAGCAATGTAAAGAAGCGAATATGGTCAGAAAGGCGGCGGAGAAGGCCAAGAAGAAGAAGCAGAAGGAGGCTAAGCTCTGGAGGAAGCAGCTAAGCGCAACACTTAGCAACAACAAGAGCACCTCTCTAATATGACCGCCCCTAAGACAGCCTAACAGCCACAAGATAATGAGCAATGGGCATTTTTATTAATAAATGGACAACGCACACTTCCTAACTGTACTCAATGGAGCCCTACCCCATTAAAGTACCAGTTATCAAACCCATTTTACAATACAACAGTTTCTCAAATCTCAATTGGATGGAGGACAACAGTGCTCATTGTATGTAGAACCCAAATCGAAACTCTGGGCCACAAGAATGGCAATAAAGTACACCACCAGCCCAAAATTATTTACAAGGATTCTATGACTAGGTCCAGACACAAGCAAGCCACCTCATCTGCACAGGGTCAGTCTGGCCCTATGCAGTCATAGCAGGCGTGCTGGGCTCACTAACTATTGGGACTCTCAACATAGCTGAACTCTCATCCAATATTTCCCTGGATAAAAAACGAGGACTCCTGCTAAACCCACTGGTGGATGTGCTTGCCTTGCATGAGAGAAAGTGCACAACTGGAAAGTAGGAAGAGTGGTTCAGGCTCTTTCTCCCTTTGCGAACATTTTGGATCAGCTTTTGTGTATTTGTAGTCAAAGCAACAGCTGCCATCACAATCACCAAATACTACTTTCATTTGGAAGAAATGGTTCTAGTTCTGGCCTTCTAATGGGGGAACCAATCATATCAGGTTGTTTCAGTATATGCCCTTGTTGAAGCGAACAAAAGGGAAGAGTTTATGAGCAACCTAACCGACTTGAACCTTCCAGAAGAAACAATTTACCTAAGGGACTTCAATTGCTGGCTGGAAGGAATTTGTAACAGAAGGCCAGTTGTCACAAACCCACCAATATTATTGAACCAATTACAGCAATTAATGACATCAAAAGGTCTTCTAGATGCCAACCCACTCTCAGAATTATACTTTTCAAATCTGACGCGGCCAAATATTATAGGTAATCAACTAATCAGCGCCATTAGACTTGATTGGATACTCATACCCGTGTCATTGGAATCACAAGCTGAAGATTTTTTACCAATTGACCTACATCTATCAGACCACAGAATGGTGAAATTAGTACCAATCAAAGGAAGAACCACCCAATAACTAACGTTGGAAAAGGATGCTGCCAAAGAACGTGAATCTGGTCCAGGTAGAAGATCAGACAAAAGAACATGTAGATGAACTAGCCAAATGCACTGTCTCTGAAAACATATGGCGCAGTGGAAAAGGTTAAAAAGAAAAATTATATCCGCCATAGCCCATGCAGCATCCCGTCGCACATGGAAGGAAATAGCAGAATTTTAGAGCTCAGAGTACATTAAACCATCTGTAAAGATACCCACCCCATAGCGGCTAATCACCACAATGGGCTAAAGATTGGTTGAAACAGACACTTATTGTCAAGAAACATAAACAACTCCAAATGCACACGGAGGCCCTCCAAGCAGGTGCCAGATGGGCTGTTCAGGGGGATCGACTATCCAAGTTTTTCTATCAGACTTACAAAATGAGGTCAAAAATTTCAGTCTCACTTAACTTCAAAGACGCGAAGGCCAAACCACTAGCAACCCAGAAGAGGTAGCGCCCATTACTCACTCCTACTACCCAGAACTGTATAAGGAAGCCCCAACAGAGGAAGCTTCTAAGAACCACTTCATCAATGCTGTCCCCAACCACGCCGAGCATTTAGCCAACCTTGTTGACCCCATAGCGGAAGATGATCTAGCACAGGTTCTACGAAGGCTCCCTACCAAGTCACCAGGACCAGAAGGCATCCCCTATGAGTACTATAAAGCACACTATGAAGTAATAAAAAACCCATGCTATCTCTCTTTAACTCAAGTCTGTAAGAGGTGAGGGTGATCCAAGGAGGGGAATAAGCCTATACCATAGTGCTCCACAAAAAGGGGACCGTACTGACCTGAACAACTGGCTCCCAATATCTCTAATCATTGCGGATATGAAGATAATGGGAAGGATAATGGCTAAGCGTCTCTCAGAAAAAGCCAAGGAGTGCATTTCCCCACAACAGCATGGTTCCAACCCAGGGAAGAGCATTTGTGACAACATTAGCCAGTAACAACCACACTGGGAGGAGTATCCAAGGGCACACTCTGCTTTCTAGACCAAGCTAAGGCATATGATAGAGTAGACATGGAATACTTAGCGGCAATACATCACAAACAGGGATTCCCCCAAACCCTTTATCTCATGGATAGCAAACCATCAGCTGTCATCCACCTTCTCAGTCTTAGGGTCTTCATTCATTTCACCTCCTGTCACACCCAAAAGAGGCCTCCGTCAAGGGGACCCACTAAGCCCTATCTTATATAACCTCACAATTGACCCCCTCCTATGGGTGATGGAAAAACAGTTAGCTGGCATTGAGTGCAAGGGGGAAAACCCACTTAAGGTTTTTGCCTTTGTAGATGACTGTGTTGTAGGGGTCTCCTCCAAGGAGGATTCCAAAAAGGTAGAGGAGATAATCAGTCTTTATAAGAAGCCTCCAAATCCAAATTAAACAAAACCAAATAACAAGCCTTAAACTATCAGGTGCTAAGCGCCTAGGACCTAAAAACAAGAGGATAAAAAGAAAAGTCACAAACACAAGCAAAGTGAAGAAGTGTAAAAAATCCAGCTTTATCACACTATTTTTTCAGATGACTTGCCCAAAGGAACCCATCAAACACCTAGGGATCCTCATCACAAGTGCAGGAATAGCAAAATAAGAGGTGGAAGAGAAGCTACTTCAGTATATCCAAAGGACAGTGACAAAGTGAAAGTTCAGGAAGACATCTCTGGCTGAAAAAAGTCGCTTTGTCAACACTATGCTCTTCTCAAAAATTTGGTACCCTGAACATGGTGTTTCCTTTAGTGAAATCCTTTTAAAACTCAAATAAATATACAACCTTGGTTCTGGGGCTCGTTCTCCACCGCAGCCAGGATCACCACACTAAGGGGGCCAACTTCTAAAGGCGGGATGTGGCTAATAGACCCTGAAAGCAATGCCTTAAACTTATTCATGAAATGGATCAGTGCTGCGACCTCACAGGAAGGGAGTCCGCCTCCATGGGCATCTGCAGCAAGGACCTAAATAGCCAGAAACCTAGCTCTTAGGAACCCAGGATCCTCAACCACCTTATTTAATTACCTAGGTTCACGCCCAGGGTTAGTAGGGACATGGGACGTGACGCCTGAGGCCAAGGCGATGCTATGTTATTTAAAATATTAAAAATAGAACCAAAGATCAAACTCAAGCCTCATAAAATGCGCCAAGGGCAAAAACAGAAAACTCTACAACTTGATCAGCACCCAGCGGCACCAACCAATGCAAATTCTGAGGGCCCAGGCATCCAACTAATCCCAGCGCTGGATTTCTGAGGAATAATTCACCCTCCCAGGTCTCTGTAATACTACTTGAAGAATATCATGCGAGCCTATACTCCACCCCAAAATTAGAACCTTGCATTGGAGAGTTGCTAAACGACTTTTTTGGACATGGGGAGCGCTCAAATGCCACGCACAGGCATTGCACAGTGTGCAGCGAAGAAGATTCGCCGCACCACAGGTATGTTTCATGTAAAACAGCGGTAAGAGTCTGGGAAGAAGTAGTGCACTTGGCACAGCTACAATCCACGAATCCCAACCACATAGCTGAGGAATGTCTCTTTCAGGTCATGTCAAGGCATTAAGACCTTGATTGCAACAAGTTAAACCTTTGTTCTAGTGTTATGGGCGATCCATAGTAACTGGGTTGCCGCCACTGCAAACCCACAAGGGTCTGACCCAGCTAGGGCCATTAATAACTTTTTCTTTAATCTAAACAGAAAAACTTTGGCTACTGGCTGTTTGGGGATGCCATGCCACCAAAACAGCGTGAACAGATAGCATCTTGGACCATTTCACACATGTTAAAAAATTCCCAGCTGCAACAAAGATGTTTATGGAAAGCACATTTATCCAAGGTAACCAAGGTCTCCCCCAACAGCAACCCACAGCAAGGCGCAATGCCAAGGTTGTGCAAATAGTATCAAACCACTCCATTTGCAACCAGCTTTAACATATTCCATATACTCGCATATCTCATCCTTTGAGTGCGTCATCTCTGGTTGCATACTCCAAAATAAAAATTAAAAAATTAAAAAATTAAGATATAATTCAAAAATTAATTTCTAGACTTTGGGGCAATTACCATTAAAGGAAATCTATTTTATATAAATAAGACGTATGCAGTTGGCTGATAAACTATGCAATTTTTAACAATGTTATGCTGATACAAGGGCAAAATCAATTATATTAAAAATACTTTGTAAAGTCACATTTTCAGCGGTTCTACACCAAGGGAGTGAGATAATAAATAAGTGATTTAATTGTTTAAAGCTGAAGTGTTGGGAAATTCAAGTTAAATTAATTTGGGGTTTAGCTCCAGCTGTAACAGGTTGAATCCCAATAACTGGCCCAAAACTTTTAGGGTCAGGTTGAGCCAACAAAAGAAAAAATTCAAGTTGTGCTTAATTAAAAATTTATAATAGAATATAGGGCTGTAAAATGCAGCCTAGAAACCATTTATATTTTTAAGGCGGGTTGTATTAAAACTGGGGAGAGGATTATATACTGGACGTCAGTAAGATGAGATTCATGAGTTTGAACAAGCCTAAGGGTGCGGAATTTTTAATTGCATCATTAGATAAATAACTCTTGATCTTATAAACTGTCAGGAGTAACTGAGAGGTCCAACGTTATGCATCAATTGAAATTCTTCTGAGATTCAGCAAAGTAAATTCTTAATGTCAAGTTAAATTAAATCACAAATACCACAATTAACAATAGTTAGTTTTCTTAAATTGGTAGGTTTTTAAGGAACTGATTGTAATTTGTGATACTTTTTTGAATGGTGTTGGTGCCTGATAAACGTAAAGTAACATTTGCAGCAGTGATATGGCACACTAAAGTTAACATGAATTAGTACAGAAGATCATCATTAGTTGAAGGCAATATTAATCGTTACATTATTCTAGACATTAGTCAGAAAAATAAATGAAGTAAATAGTAGTTTTGTTCTTACTTTTGGTCAGACAAAATAACAACAGCCACCCAGGTGTGAAGTGTTTCAACTTATTTGGACATGGATATAACTTAGATAAATTCAAAAAGGACGTTACTGCTTGAGTAGAAGGCTGCTTGAGTTGCACCCACTGCCATATGATAAACATTGTGAAATGGTCACCTCCAACCCCTTTAAAAAGCAGTTGCCCTTGTAACTCACCCTTTTTGGAATTCATAGTGGGTTTTCCTACATCCTAGTGCTCTGACGCGGTCATGGTGGCTGTAGATTGCTTAATAAGGTACACCATCTTATTCTTCTGTCTGTTGACAGATATGACCGAAGACATGGCACGTCTGTTTTTTTCCTACGGATCTCACTGTATGGGGTGCCACAATATGTGATCAGCGATAAAGAGCCTCAGTTTACTTTTATTTTGTAGACTTTTGTGACGTTCTAAAAATAAAGTTATTCATATAATCAATATACCATCCTTAATCCAATGACTAAATAGAAAGTATTAATCAATTGTTGGAGAAGTACTAAGATGCTCTACTACTTCATCTTAAGACACATGGACAGCTGACCTCCCTCTGTCCCAGTTTTCATATATTATCTCCTTCCACACATCAAAAGGGCGTTGCCAATGTATGCAACTTGTGGTGCAGACCTGCCTTTACCAACTGGCTCCAATAATGTAGCAATATTACAGAGGTGAACAACTTTTCAGTGCATATAAGAAGGTGCATCAACAGTTTCAGAACCAGTAATAAATCAACAAATTACTTCAAGCAGTTCACTGATAAGAAGTTCTGCATGGCCCCCAATTTCCAAGTAGAAGATTTAATTTGATGAACACAAAGAACCTTCACTCCAAACTTTCATGTCTAAAGTTAAATTTGTAAACAGTCTGGGCCACTTTTTTAAAAAAGCCCTGAACAATGGTGTCAGCTTTTCCCTATAGTGTTAAAGCCTCGACTTTAAGTTTGCAATTATAAATTATATAAATTAATATCATTTTATATTATAACTAGTAATTTAAAAACTTATATTTAAGTCAGGCCTAAGGCCTAAAATATATTTTTAATATTAAATTCTGTAGCTCCTTCTATTGTTACTAGTAACGCCAAAATTGAGACCAAACAAATTCAAGATGAAAAAAGTCTAACTCTCCATTTCTGAACGGAGCATTAAAAAGTCAGATATTCTAAACTTGCAGTTTCATCCATATCATCCATATGAAGATGAACAGGAAAGATGCAGAAGGGAATCATCACATGAGACGAGCTTATCAAGGCAACTTATAAACTGTACTAATTAACTTCTACTTGGATGAAGACGCCTTTAATCAATGTTGTTATGGATCCATTGACATAATGAAACAATGAAGACCTCAATTGAACAAAGGATTTGGAAGATCCGAGATTTTAGGAATTTAGGGTCTTTTTAGCGACACCTTCCAACCCATAATATAAATATTAACTTCTATTAGTTTAATATAGTACTTTATTCAACAGGATAATTTTAAGAATTTAATTATTTTTTACTAGATTTTCTAGTATCTAGAGTCTCATCCAACCTTGCAAACTTTGAAGTCCTGCCATTAAACAACCGCACATTAAGTAATTCCCTATAGGCGCGTGCCAAAAATGGATTGTTACACTTTGAAAAACCAACACACTATAATTTTACATCTCCTTCCATGCATTATCCCTTTACCCTTTAAAAAAGAAACCAGAGTAGTTTGAGCCAATCTTAGTTGAGGGACAATGTAATTTAAAGTTGAAAACTTGTTCTGAAGATGGGTTGAGTGCTGATTACACTACTTATCTATATGGAAAGGTTATCCACTTATAAAAACATTTGTTCCTTCCATTGATTGTGCTAACTGCTGTGAGTTAATAGCGAAATTTCACAAGAGATTTCTTAGTGCACAATTGCTTAAACCACCTAAGACATCTTAGTCTTAGCTTTCAAGCTACCAACCCCCTTAAGAAATAAGCCCAGCACAGGCTCCTGAGGAGGAGTGGAATCTATCTTAGAACGTGGATAATTAAGATTTCAGCCTCAGCTGTTAGGATTGACAGAGCGATGCTTCCCTTTAGGACTAAGAGAGGCATTAATATTAAGGCTCTATGTGTTACCAAACATAGAACTAGGGCGCACCCTAGATGAAAGATGGGTAACAGTAGTCACTTTCTGTTTGACTTAAGCCATCTCACAACCTAACCCTCAAGCCCAAACCCATTACTATCACTGAATCAGATAATAAATATGTTCAGAAGATTAAACAACTTTGTTCTTATTTTAGAGCAAGTATAAAGTATCTAAAACCAAGGCAAAAACCCTTCTGAACCAACATCTAAAAAATGAGCATCTTTAGTTATATATTGATACTTAAAAACCGCAAGTGAAAATACTTTACTAAGAAATTGCGCACAAGTAAATTATTTGAAAAAATGGCATGTAACGGGATTATATGCTTTAAAGAATCTCAAAGTTCACAAGGCAGAATTGGACAATCAAAACCCATCAACAGATGATCAAACCCTGAAGTCAAAAGATAAAACCCCTACAATGATAATAAAATTTTTCATGATGTTCTAATACCTGAAACCTTCTCTTAGCCAATTGCTACCATCTCTTATGGATAAATAACTACAGCCAGCACAATGTAAGCTGTTAATATCTTTTTTAAGTTTTTTGATAAAAACAATTCCAAATGATTTTTGTAATGTATTTAAATCTTCTTTTTCCTAAGTTCACTAATAAATTTATTAAGTGGGACACCTTTTTTCACTGTGGTGGTTGTAGATGTTTCCCTAGTAATTTTTGTTCTTGCGGCCTCAGAGCCCTATTCAATGGATTCCAATTGGGGCTTTTTGTTGCCCACTCCCACTCAACGTTCTCATTTGATGGGCCAGAGTGGGAAATTGGCCCCCACCAAATCAACCGCCCACATTAACCCACCCACTTACACCCCCACCAATCAGAGTCAGTCTTGGACCACCAATCGCACCCAAGCAGCCCATTTGACTATTACCCACCCAAATATTTTATCAACTATTTTCATGAACCAAAACCCATGGGACCTTTTGGCTGAGGTTGACAAATCAGGTAAAGTTATCATGAGTGAGGAATCTAGTGAACCTCTCAGCCAGTTCTATTATGGTCAGACCAAATTTCCAAATTCTAATTTTGACAAAACCCCATCCCCCAAACGTTTTTCACCTAAACCCAATTCAGCCCCTACCAAAGTGACAACCAACTCACCTTAGCAGTGGTGGCCTCTCCCCATTTCCCAAACCTACGCAAAGCAGTGGCTCAATCAGTGGCTCATTACCAACTATGGTTGACCACGCTCTAATACCCCTGATTTCCCCAAAGCAGTCCAAAGTAAAATCACTAAATTATTCATCAATACCAAAGCCGCTGTCATGCATATTGCTAAACTTATCAGATTTTGACCCATCTGCCAAAATCACCTGCCAAAGTAAATCCAATTTTGCCCAACTCCCTGATGCCCACATTCAAGCTTAACATCACTTAGCAGAATCTGTTGAAGCTGTCTACCAAGCTGACCTTGATAATGAGGATGAGAACTCATTTTACACCATCAGTCACCCACAAAACACTGATGCTCAACGCCCTGGCTCACCGCTTTAGTCCATTTATACAATTATAATGTTATAGGTGTAAAAATTTCATTGCAGAGGAGCCGCATGACCCCCCCTTACCCTCTGCCATGGTGGGTTAGCGGTTTCCACTCCCTGCCTGGTTGAAGGTTTTTTTGGTTTTATCATTCCAATTGTTTGTTCATTTGGTTCTTTTTCACTTTGAGTATTAGCAATGTCCCTCCCCTGGTCAGCGTACCTCAAATAAACTTTAAATTATTTCCTTGCGACCAACTTTGTAGGCATTCATGATTCACATGTAGTAGCCCCAGATTACTAAACACCCAATGTTGCACAACTTTCTTTTTGAGCCCTGACTAAACATTCTAAACAAAGAATGAGAAAACTATATCTCAAAAATAAGTACTACAAATAGTATCACAATGGAATTACAAGTTAAAAAAGATCAGTACAGGTATTTATAAAAACCAAGTAACATCTCTTCCAAAACTAATGAGCTTTTAAATCCAATCACGTTATGAAGATAGAAAAAAGGTTTATTCATATTGAAATTTGAGGATTGCTTGCTTGTTTATAAAATTCTGCATGTATAATTTTAAAAAAGTTTGGTTAATAACCTTAATTTCTTTAAATGTCTTACAGTATATTGCCCATATGGAAACTAGCTAGGCTTATATAAAATTATAAGGCTTTTTCTGTTCTTCTTGGACTAATTTGACCCCATAAATTTGTAACTTTTACTGACACAGGCATAGGTACAAGCTGGTGATTTTTACTTAACAGCTTGTCAACACTCTTAATAGGAATCAACTTCTAAAATACACAGATAAAAGATAATTAAGTAAAGAATAAATCTTTACTAGATAAAATTTAAAATACCTAATAATATGATGATATTTTTAATTGCCAAGGCGCCAGTATCTATACCTCTAGGGCATCTCCTGGCGTCAATTTTAGCACGCAGTTTTTAAAGAATTTATTTTACCAACTCAGTTTGACCCAAGAACTGATACAAGTATTATCTTCACTAGATATATTGGTGGAAAAATACTTTTAATGTTGGGAAGGGTAAGGTACAAAAATTGAAACTCAAATGTGAAAAGTTGTCCTAGAATTAGCTTAGTGTGTTTTGTCATACAGCTGGTGAAATACAATTGTTGGGAAGATTGGCATCAATCCCAGATAAATGGCATATCCCTAACTGTGAAATCAGCAGGCCTCTAGATAGCACTAGGTACTCCCTTTTGGGCTGTACATGTGCAAGTGCTATTTTGTTAATTCAAATCATTGGCATACAAATTTACAATAAGGCGGAAAACTGATTGCAATAAAATTAGGGGCAAATTATAGGTGCTATTAGCCCATGGGACTTTTAGATTGTAAATCTGTTTTATCCCGGGGCAATTTAAAGAGTATTGTATCCATTTTATGCAAGTGAGTTGGGAAAGTAAGCCATACCCATGTTTATGTATCTGGACAGAATTGAAGATTCTTAAAGCTTTTGTTTTCAAGTCAGCTACCATAATTCAATACTTCCCCTCTCACACTTGACCGGAACATAAGCTCTTAGAATACCGTTTCTTCCACAATAATTGTCAACAGGCAGCTTTGGTTTTAACCCAAATTGCCAATGAATTTAAAGTCATATTCCTCTCCCCTCCTCAATAGCGCACAGCAGCTATAAGTTATATTTATATGCTATTGTTTGTCTATTTATATAATTTTTATACTATTTTCTGTTTTTATCTTTTTATATTTTTTTACCTTTCAGTTTATTTTGCAATGCTAGTTATATATATAAATTTTTATTTAACTGATTTATTAAAGCTCTTACTAACTTCACATGGACATGATTATATATATGGCCACTTAAAACTTCCTTGATTGTATGATGAATTGTGATTCTTCTCAATAATCTCAAATGGGCCTATCAAGATACAATATAACTTCTGCAATTGGTCCAATCCATGAGTATTGCAAAAAAGAACCACATTGCCTACTTCAAATTCAGGCAAATTTGTAACGATTTTGCATATCATTTTCATGTTGGAACTTTTTCATAGCAAAACTGTTGTCAAAGGCTTGAGCTTGCAGCTTGATTAGGGTATCAGCAAGTTTTTCAACATTTGAAGATAATTATTCTTACTGGGGTCCTCTAGAACCAAATAAAGTAACAATGGTAGGGAAGGATGTCATTCATATAATAGCTGAAAAGGAGACACCCTGACAGCTGATTGATATGAGATGTTGTAGGCAAACATATCTGAACTCAGGTAGGTGCTCCAATCAGAAGGTTTGTTTGAAGTTAATTTTTTATGATATTCATTAATGTTCCATTTTCTCGCTAAACCATACCATTGGTTTCAGGATTATAGGGAGCGAGAAGCACGCCTCTTACTCCAATAAACTGGTTAAGCTTGGTGAGGACATGAGTGATGAAAGTAGTTCAGTTATCTGTAAGTCTAATCTATAGACACTAATGCTTGTGGAGGATGCTTTCAAAAAGAAACTTGGTTGTATTTGGTGCTCCTGTTTCATGAGTAGCCTTAGCTTTGACCCATTTATCAGGTGATCAATAGCTATGATAGTGTACTTAGCCTTTGAATTTTTTGTGTTAAGAGGCCTGACAACATCAATAGACACAGTATTCCAGGCAAACCTGAGCCAAACAAGCTGATAAGATGTGCTTTTTCAAGACGGTTTTTCACATTGACACTCTTCTCAGAACTCTAGCGTTTCTTGGATGTCAAATGCATTAACTCCAAGCAGAATTGCTTCAGATTCTCCCTTAGCTTCTTAAACCCACCATGCCTTTGTCCTTATGGGCAACCAATATGATGTCTGTTTGGGTGTATGGTCATGTGAACAGATACTTTTTAACCATAAAAATCTTGCAAAGTGTCCATTCTCAATTGCTATATCTTGTCGTAAGTCTAATAATATTTTTTGGACTGATAAGGGATCATATTGGTACTCTCTGCAAGTTTATTTCTTAAATAATCTATCAGCGGCCAAACTAAGTGTACTAATGGTGGGCTGTCAGTATAGGAGCTGGTACCATGATACTTTACCCCTGCACTATGCTTGATCATGTAATTATAGTTTTATAGCTTCAACGCCCAGTGGGCTAATCAGCCCTCAGGATCCGTCATTTTGTTAATTCATCATATAATGCATGGTTGTTAACAGTGAAGTGAATGCCATAAAGATTGTAAGTCTATGGGAGCGTCACTGTCAAGGTTCTGATATAACTGGAAATTAAGCCCTGGATAACTATTGTAGATTGTCCAGAATCTTCTGGTCATGATTAACAATTATGACTATTTGAGCGCCTTGAGATGAGGCGATATTAGGTCATAATGGGTAATTTTTGGATCAACTCCAAATAAGGCAATAAGGTGATGTTGACATTTGACAAATATTGAGATGATCGCCTAAAACTAAGGTGATAGAGAAATTGAGAATACCATACTCTGTTGAAACCAATGGGAATGCAGCAGAACCAAATAGTCTAAGAAAGAGAGCAGCATTGTCCAAAGTCGCTGATATATAAGCGAGATGGAGCAATCAAAGGACGAAGTTGTTAATAGGATTAAGAGCGTAAAGCATAAGGAATCTGCTTATATTAAAATAAATAAAGTACTATGGTTGGAGATTATTGCTTTGTAATTTTATTATATCTTTCATTTGTTTGGAAGACCAACGGTCCTCACATTGTCTGTCCATTGTTTGGTGTGTTTGACCTGTGTGACCCTTATGACATATCCCAACGGTATCACTAAAAATTACAACAGTGGTGCTCACTACAGGGGGCCCCTTGATCATTTACTAAAAAATTAAAATCGCTAGCTGCAGCCCATGTCACATCAGGTCTTCTTTGATAGGGAATCTTCACAAATCACTGCACTAGTTGAATATGAGGAACTCAAACTTGCTTACAGATGCGGTGCCTAAAAAAAACAGGATGAGCTTCTTCAGGAGCGAAACGGCGTTATGCACCAGCTTGACAGAACGTTTAGTCAAGTGCAAATTCTTGGACAACAAAACAAGCAACTCGCTAATCACTTGGATGACACTACTGAATGACTGTATTTCACAGAGCGATAATTGAATGGTGCCTCCAAGCCCCTTCATTGGGAAGAGTAAGAGCGACAAGGGGCTTCTCAGAAAGAATTATATGATAAATAATATGACGCTGGCGTGAGCTAATACACCCAAGCTGGTAGCTTTGGATATAGTTACAAATTGGAGAGCCAATTCCCCCTAGTGATGGTAGTACTGCCCCCCAAAGAGGCCCACGTTACCTTCAAATCAGTGGACAACCCAACATCCTCTGGCCCAGCTCCTCAGCAAGAGACCACTTATAGATCTCAATTCATTCCTCAGTATGCCCTAAAAGGTCATGGTTATGAGCGAGAGGAAGAGGTCTGTATCAATAAGCTTCCTCCATTTGATCGCAATGGGAATATCCACAGTTTCTTTAAATGGTTTGAGTTTGCAGTGGAAGGCGCCTTGAATCAGCATAAAGCTAAACAGTTAATTTCTGCCTTGGAAGTCAGGAGTTCCGATATAGTCACCTGCTATCTTCCATGCAGCTTCTTAAATATTAAGAAGTAAAGAATACTGTGCTGTATTTTTGGGGTAACAAAAAAATGTCGCAGCAAAAGGCCAAATTCTTGATTATTAGTTTCCACCATAATGAGACCCTCATGGCGTTTGCTGACCATTTTACAGAGGGAGATCATGTGCTAATTGGGTCAGGAGTTCTAGCGTAAGCTGATGTGTGCATTGCAATGTCCTCTGCGATGAAGCCATATTGTGAGCTTTACAATGTCATGACTACAATCTTGGACATTGATGTACCTTTACTCAAAATTGTTCAATTTCTGCACCATCTGTCCGCTACCTTCCCTCCACCCAATACAGAGCAGAAACATACTGCCTCTGACGCCAGACCTTTCTATTTGGTGGAATTATCCTTTCCTGCCCATATTCCTCCTAGTAACTCCTAGCCTGATTATAATCCCACGCCTTGTCCTCATCCAAGTTACCCCCAGAAGTTTGACTTCCGCTCTGTCCCTTTTTATGAATTTTCAGCAACCCAACTACCAACCTGGACTTAGTTACACCAATTTTCAGCAATCATCCTATCAACCTGGCCCTGGTTATGCCAATCTTCAACAACCAAATTATCAACCTGGCCCCTTTTATGAGAACCAAGGACTCAGCCCCTACAGGGTTAATTGCTTTTAATGCAGTCGCCCTGTCCATCTTGCACTGAGTTTCCCTAACCGTTGAGTTTACTACATGCAGCAGGATCAATACTACAAGGGAAAAGATGTAGCAGAGTAGAGACAGGAATCTCTGCCTCTGATATTCCAAACCCAAACGTCCCACCTGATTCAATTGTAGTATACCCAGCGGATGTCCCTCAATACAATGATGGTATTTTATGCCAGTAACCAGTTGGGGGAGTGAATGTTTTGACATGGGTGCAAGCCAAGGCCTCAGCGGAAGAATAACCTCAGGAGCAACTGAAGCCATATGGCTGTCAAATGTTTGACCAAGCTTCTTCAGACAAGCTGGATCAGGCCACAGATGCGCCAACCCTGAAAGGAGTAAAAGTCGCCCTCCCAGTGGACGCTATTTGATAAAGAATACCCTAAAGTCGGTGAGAAGATTAAGAGTTTTCTTGAGAAAAGAGATCCCAAAATGTTCACATATCAAACAGTCAATACTTTTCTTATTCTGAGTGTACATACTGTGAAATTTTTGTAGCAAAAAAAGTAGAGTTCGCGTTATAATATAAGGGCGCCCCAGTCAACATAGTTTCCACCAAGTGTAACGGATCAGGAGGCACCTTATCCGTACATTGCTTCAGATTGGGTGGCATTTGATATGAACGTTGCTCTAATCCAAAGAGCCTCGAACTCAGGGAAGTTTTACCTAGGAAAGTTTGACATCCCAAAACCTGAAATTCATCCATGGAATGACGTCAGGCTTACGCACGGTGTGGATGATGATCTTTTGGGATGCAGAATCTTTGTAAACAATGTGCTGGACGGTGCTTAAGAGAGCTTAGCATAGGAGGAGTTTATGCAATGCTTGCAAGACGCTATTTAGTGGAGGATGTAGTGGTCTTGAAGGGCAGTTGCGTCTTCTACAAAATAATGGAAAATTATATAAAGAATGATTGTAGGCTAATAAAAAGATATTTATTTATTTAAAAATACTATCAAAATTGGATCAGAATTATGAGCACAACTAGTAAGCTTGGCGTGGCATTGACGTCATTCTTGGCCCTTTCCTGGTCCCAGACCCTGCTGTTGATGTGCTGCGTCATGAGAACAGTGGTGCAAGAATATGTGGCAATGACGAGGCATGGCAGTCAGGTTCAGGGATGGGCTTCTGTGGGCCTGTCTCTAGTATGGTCAGTAACATGGCTCTTAGTTCCCAATTCATTTTTAGCATATTGGTGCAAACCCACCTGTTACATTATATGAAACTCAAATACTTTTTTGTTGGTTTTGTGGGGGCCCAAGAAGAGTTGGTGGCACAAGGAGGGGAGGAATGGTATCACCATGTGTTGACGGTGGTGATGGTGAGTTTCTCACTAACTTTTAAAAAGAGATGTGGTGTGTTTGTGTGGCGCGAGTCCTGTGAAGATGGAGGAGAGCTATGGAGGATCTACATCTCCAAAAGGTCGGGCTGCTTTGCCCATGGAAGCTTTAGAGAAGATCCACCAACTGGTGTTATGGATTTGTTTTCAGGCGCGAATGGCTCAAGCAATGGGAGGGGAAACCCCTTTCTTGCTGCAGATTGCGCAAATTGTGGAGGCACTACCCCCAGATTTGGCTGGGTGGGTGCAAGAGTTGATTGAGGAGCAAGGTCGCCTCCCAGGATCCATGGATGAGTGTGGTGATTGGATTGACTGGGATGCCTGTCCAGATGAGGCGCAGGATGAGCCGTGGCTGGCTTTGCTGACGGTGTGTCAGGGGCGAGGATTGGTTGAATAATATGGGCGGATTTTCTGACCATTGGAAAAAGCAGCACAAGTCTCAAATTCACAATCATTGCAAATGTTTCAACAGGTGCTGCAAGCGGACGTGTTAGCCACCATAGCAGCTGCTAAAAATCTGAGTATGTTGGCAGAAGAAATTGCATTGGTGGTTCAGGTGGAGAAGCAATTGGCCTTGATGCAAAACCAGTGGGAAGATTCTATGTCTTTGTGAAGGGGCCAGTCACCTGCAGTGGCTAGCTAAGGTCAAGGAGGTTGACAGGGATCACCCAGGAATTTTTTAAATATCCATGGAGGGTTCCACCATGGAAATGGTGAGGAGTCAGTAAGAACAGGTGGTCAGGGGCCCGGGAAAAGTTATAGTCCTAGGCCTACATTACCTGCAAATTTGCAATCTGAGAATGTTTTAACATTAAATCTACTTCTTCTCTTTACCCTCGGTTATTCATTCTGGTGGAGTTATATTTGCATGGTCGGATGGAGAAGGCGTTGGCCCTGGTGGATACAGGGGCTGAGGAAAACTATGTGGAATTCGCTTTGGCATAACGTATGAAGTAGGAAATGAGGAAGGGTCCTGAGGTGGTGTTCGCTGATGTGTCAAGTAGAGCTCCGTCATGGCGTTTAGAGCCCTTGGTAGTTGTTTGTCAGAAACCCGTTTTGGTTAAAAGAGGGCTTCTGTGCAATCAGAAATTTGACTCATCCTGTGGTATTGGGGATGTGATGGTGGCATCACTTCCAGCCCCAGGTTGATTTGCCGCATAAGACAATAACCTTGACTTTGCAGATGGGGCCTTGGATGAATGGGAAGATGGAGGTTGGGAGAAATGTTCTGAGTGGTCTCAAGAGCTTGGGTGAAATGCAGGCGGTAGAGTTACCAGCCAAATATAGTGACTTTGTTGATGTATTTGGTCCTATTGGGAACTCACCTTTTCCCCTTACGGGTTCTTTTGCATTTTCATTCCAGTTCAAGGAGGGGTTGGAGCTTTCCAGGGGATGTCTGGTATATGCTCTTAATTAACGGGTCAGGGAGGTGTTGGAGGGCCATGTGAAATTAATGTTGGACAAAGGTTTAATTGAGCCCTTTATATCTCCGGTTGTGTCTCCTGTATTACTGGTGCCAAAAGTGAGTGGCGAATTATGCCCATGCATGGATTTCTGACGTCTTAACATGGTCACTAAGCCTGATCCATATCCAATGCCTTTGTTGGAGGATATTCTCCCTATGATTACCAGATCACAGTTTTTACAAAACTTGACATCACAGATACATTTAATTAGGTACTGGTGAGACCATATCATCAACAATACACAGCGTTTAATTGCCATCTGGGGGTGTATCAGTATTGCGTTATGCCGTTGGGCTCAGGAATGCTCTAGCGGTGTTCCAGCGGATGATTGACAATGTCCTTGAAGGGATAATTGGATAATACTGTGCCACCTATATGGATGATATCTTGTTATTTTCGTGGTCCCAAGGGGATCATGTCTGAAATTTCTGGGAAGTTCTGGGGTCAATTGGCTGGATGGATCTGAGATTGACTCCTTCCAAGTGTGAATTCGATCGAAGTTTGGTAACATTCCTAGGCAACGTGGTTTTCCATAATGGTATGGGAGTATGTCTGGATAAACTGCGCGCGGTGTGGGCTGTGGAAAGCCCCCACAGATCATATTGGAGTTTGAAGTTTTTTGGGAACACTGAACTTCCTTCTTCAGTTTGTGAAGCATCTCTCCCAAATGGCCTTGCCTCTCGCGCGTCTAACACAAGATGTCCTGTTCATATGGGGAAGAAAAGAGGAGTAGGCATTCGAATTACTGAAGAATAAGTTACTTACCACGCCTGTACTGGCCCCTCTGGACCCCTGGAGGCCATTTGTGGTGGAAACTGACACCTCTAATTATGCTGTAGGTTCAGTATTTCCTCAGGAAGGGGAAGACGGGCTGGAACACTCCATGTGTTACTTTAGCCATAAAATGCTCCTCGCTGAAACAAATTACCCAATATATGATAAGGAGCTGCTTGTGGTGATGGTGGCCTTGCGGTAATGGCAGCACTACCTACTCTATGCCCAGCATCCTTTTGTTATTTGAATGGATCACAAAGCATTGGAATATTATTGTGAACCCAGGAAGATGAACCAGAGGCAGGCCAGATGGCACGTGGAGCTGGTCCATTATGACTTCCAGTTTGAGTACAAGCCAGTATTGTTGAATGTCCTAGTGGATTGGTTGAGTCAAGATGGGGGCTTTGTGTATGAGAAGGAGGAATTAAAGGAGTATAATACAGCCACAATGTTTTGACTGGATTAGTTTGCGATGATTGAGGATAGGGAAATTGAGTTGGGGGAGGAGGTCCGCCAGAAGCAAGTAAGGTCAGAATTTGCCCAGTGGCTAAAAGCTGAGATGATGGAGGAATGTCATCACGAGCGCCATAGAGCTTTTATGAAGAGGGTTGGGGTGCTATACCGCAATTCTCGCATATGGGTGTCCAACCCATCATTACAATGGAAGTAAATTGGGTTTCTCATGATCATCCGTTGGCGGGTCATCCAGGAGTGGAGAAGATGGTAGAATTGGTGCAATGGGATTTGTGGCTGGGCCTGCATAAGGTTGTCAAGAAGTATGTGAGGGGGTGCTTGGTATGCACAAAAGCAAAGCCCACAAGGAAACCGCCATTGGGTAAGTTAAATACACTTCCAATACCTCATGGCCCTTGGAGCTCAATTAGTGTCAATTTCATAATGGGTCTCCTGAAGGTGCAGGGGAAGGATGCAGTTATGGTGGTCATGGATAGACTAACCAAATACGCTGAGTTCTTCCCATGCACTGGGAGTTTTTCAGCAAAGGATGCAGTGAGTTTTTCATTGATGAGGTGTTCTCTTGGCACAGCTTCCTGAGGAAATCATTTTAGATCATGGTCCACAATTTGTTTCAAAATTCTGGTCAAGTTTGATGAGGAATTTGGAGATCAGGCCTGGTCATTCCTCAGCATATCATCCTCAATATGATGGACAAATAGAGAGGGTGAATCAGATACTTGAGCAGTATCTCCGGTGTTACATTTCTGATCATCAGGATGACTGGGTTTAGTGGGCTCAGATGGCCCAGTTCGCTTACAACAATCATTCTCAATATTCAACAGGAATGTCACCGTTTTCATGAATCATGGTATCAATCCCAGATTGACTGGGGTATCCGTGGGTGTAGTGTGTCAGGGGGTGGATGAGATGGCGTGTACCATGTCAGATATTGAGAAGGAGTTACAGGAGAATCTGAGGTGAGTGGTGGCTTGGCAGAAGTGGCAGGCAGATCGATGAAGAGCGCCAGATTTAACGTTTGAGCCTGCGGACTGGGTATTGGTGGCGGCTAAGAACTATGCTGTCCCATCCAAGAGTCATAATCTGGGACCAAAGTTTTTGGGCCCATACCAGATCATCTGAGCCATTAATTGGGTTGTCTTTAAACTAAGTTTGTTAATAGGTTCCAGGGCCCATCCAGTAATTCACGCTTCAAGTTACAAGCATTCAAGGGAATAGGGCTGGATTGACCAGGACCGCTAGACCCTAGGGAAGGGGATGTGCTAGAATATGAGGTGGAACGAATATTGGATGTAAGATTAGTGAGGGGCCAGCATCAACTGCTGGTGAAGTGGAAAGGCTATCCAGTGGAGGAGGTGATATGGAAGACAAAGAAAGACTGTGCGCGGTGCCCAGAGAAGGTCCAAGAGTTCTGGTATTTATAGGGGGGTGATGTAACGGATCAGAAGGCACCTGATCCATACATTGCTTTGAATCAGGTGGCGCTTGATCTGAACGTTGCTCTAATCCAAAGAGCCTCAAACTTGGGGAAGTCGGAGCTAGTAAAAATTGACATCCCAAACCTGAAATGCATCCACAGAATGATGTCAGGATTAATCATGTCATGGATAATGATTCATTGGGATGTAAAAATCTTTGTAAATGATGTGCTGGACGGTGCTCAAGAGCTTAGCATAGGAGGAGTTTATGAAATACTTTCAAGACGCTATTTAGTGGAGGATATCAAAGCCCTGAAGGACAGTTTCATCTTCTACAAAATAATGGAAAATTAAATAAAGAACGATTGTAGGCTAAGAAAAAGATATTTATTTATTTAATTTACTATCAAAATTGGATTGGAATTATGAGCTTAACTAGTGAGCTTGGCGGGGGTGGAAGGCGAGTCAGTAGGGCGTACGGCTACCAACCTGAAGGTTGTGGGTTCAATTCCCACCCTTCGCACATCAATCAGGGTGCCAGCCAAAGGAAACTATTGGCGGTTAGTAGGTATAATAACACGAAAACCTTATCCATGACGTAACCAGAAAAATCTGAGTCCTGATATGGAGGTGAAAAAACTTTCTACGACAGAGTTGACCCTGCTCAGGTTTCATGTTGATACTTTCTCTATTTTGGTAATGTCCGTCCCCCGGTTGGCTTGCCTCAAATAAATAAAATAAAATAAACTAGTGAGCTTAGCGTGGCATTGGCATCATTCTCAGCCCTTTCCTGGTCCCAGACCCTGCTGTTGATGTGCAGCGTCATGGTAATAGTGGTGCAATGATACATTGCAACGATGAGGCATGGCGGTCAGTTCAAGGATGGGCTTCTGCAGGCCTGTCTCTAGTATGGTAAGTAACATGGCTCTTAATTCCCAATTTTATTTGTAGTGTGTTGGCATGAACGCGCCTGTTACATCAAGTTGTTGGCAAAAATGACGTTAAAACCTGATGTGGAACATTGAATGATGTTTGAGACTGCTGGAGCAGAAAGCACAGTCTTCGAGGGAGCATGCAGAGTGCTTCCTTTGCAGTTTGGGTCAATTGTTGTTGTAGCTCTGGCAATAGTGCTACCAAACAGTAACTATGACCTGCTAATTGGAACTACTTTCATGCAACACTTTGGTGCTGTTGGTGATATGAAAGAGGAGATCTTCAAAATTTTGGGGCAGAAGATCCCAATTTACTTTACCTCTAGCAGAGTGACGAAGGGTCCAGGGCATATGGGGCATATCAATCTTGCATATATTGATGGGGTTATTCCAGTTTGCTACCATCGACTATAAAGTAAGACCTGGGCCCTTTCCTAGCAGATATATGAATATCAAGGGCTACCTTTCCAAGATTCTGGGCCTGTATCCATCCCTTCCGGACACCAAGTCATAGTGAACACTGAGTTAGTGGTGGAAGTGCCATCTGGGCTCTACGTGGAGGTCTTTGGGCCCCATCAGCAAATGTGGCTTGAGCCTTATGTAGCTCCAGATATTATACTCCCAGGCCATGCAGAGATCAAGGTCTTGTTAGCTAATTTCCATAATGAACCAATGAAATTCTGCCAGCACCAAATAGTGGCGTATTTACACTTGACCCCAGTTGCGGAGGTCCTTTAGGTTCACAAGTTTGGGTCACTGGATGAATTTGGTCTAGCAGTTGAGCCACAGCCTGGTGTAATGACAGTGTTATAGCGAGAGAACTTAATAGGTTTATCAGAAGAACAAAAGACCAAGTGGTAGCTTTATTTCAAAAGTATAAGGAAATTTTTGCCGTGGACAACCATGATTTAAGATGTGCTCCAGGGGTGGTCCATCAATTGGACACTGAAGATCACCCTCCCATCAGGCCTTGGCTGATCCGCTTATCTAGGGTAGCTTAAGAAGTTGTCACCAAGTAAATTGATAAGTTTCTGGAGCAAGGGATGCTCAAACCATTCAAGAGTCTGTGGGCTTTGCCCGTTCTGATTGTAAAAAAGAATGATGGTACCATCCAGGTGGTGATAGACTATTAGAAGATCAACAGGTACTCAAGCAAGACTTGTACCCTTGCCTTTGATTGATGATGAGTTGGATCGGTTAGGAGGAGCTCACTACTTCTCAGCAATGGATCTGATATCAGGGTACTGGAAAATCAAGTTGCCTTTGGTGGAACAGAAGAAATGCCCCATTATCACATCCAAAGGGCTTTTCCAACCAAGCCATATGCCTCAAGGGCTATGTAACGCCCTAGCTACGTTCCAACGATCCATGGACACTATCATCAGTGTTTTGAAGCTGTCATGCATCCTTGTGTACCTTGATGACATAGACGTTTTCTCCCAATCCTTTTCTAAGCAACATAATCATCTAGAAGATGTATTTCGCCGTCTAGCTGAGGCGAACATTAAAATTGAGTTTCATAAATGTAACTTCTTTAAAGACCAGTTGGAATATTTGGGGTTTGTGGTAGAATCTAAGGGGCTGAAACCACAGCAAACCAAGGTGGAGGCCATCCATAAAATGACTACGCCAAACAGTAAGCGCAACATACAAGTATTTTTGGGAATGATCAAATACTACCAGTGCTTCATCCCTAAATTCAGCTATATTGGGGGCTCGCTATTTGAGTTGTTAGGAAAGGATGCCGTGTTTGAATGTATGGAACGCCATCAATGCTCCTTTGACAAATTTTTGGACGGCGCTGATCAGTGCACCGGTGCTATGCTATCCGAACTTTGATAAAGAGTTCATTGTTCAGATGGATGCATCCCTTTACGCTGTTGGGGCGGTCCTGTCCCAAAAAGATGATGAGGGGGAGGAGCATCATGTGGTGTACTTCAGTCAAAGTCTGGACTGCCATGAGCATAATTATGCTGCGACTGAGTGGGAGTACTTAGTGGTAATCTACACGTATAAGCAATTTATGGTATATTTTCATGGGGTAAATTTTAAATTTGTAATGGATCACGCGTCATTACACCGGTTACAAGGCCTCAAGGAACATGAATGGCATCTAGCACGATGTGCCCTCAAATTGCTGGCGTATGACTTTAGGATACTCCACCAACTGGGAACAAAACACCTAAACTCTGACTGTTTATCTAGATTGCCAACAATTGCTGTTATGGCGGATCTCAGTGATGTGATGTATGATAAGTTGCTCAGTGGGAAATACAATGACGACTGCCTTAAGTGATAAAAGCACAAAACAAGATGTGAGATAATACCTTCCAACTAAATGATAGTTGCACAAGCAGATTGGTAACTCCACTGTGAATTTCCTTGACCTTTGGAATGGCCTAGCATTATCATGAGCGCCCATAAGGCAGTCAGACATGGTGGCATGCTCAAGACGTTGGAATTGTTGCACTCTCATATTACTGGGTAAGTATGAAACTCCAACGTGCTTGAAACCATTTCCTGTTGCCACCAGTGTCAAGTGGAAAGCCGTTCCACCAGAAGACTCATACCAGTTAGTATTAACATTTTTCTTGGAATACAGTTTTCCTTGATGTTGTTGGCCCACTGCCAATGGAAGTTGTCCAGTCCAAGTACATTATGGTGGTGTTTAATCACTTGACCAGGTGGGTTAAAGCACAGGCGATATGGTATTTGGGGTCGGTCACAGTGACTAAGTTCATAATGGAATGCATTATTCAGCAACATGGCTGCCCTCAGTTCATAATGATAACAGTACCAACTTCGCCTCGCACATCCTTCCAAATTTGAACGAGCTAATGGGCATCTGCAGGGTTCTAATGACCCCATGCCACTTTAAGTCAAACGGAATAGTTTAACGGGTCAATGGGACACTGGTGAACATACTCTGGAAGCTAGTAACGGATAGACCCTCTGATTGGAGTTCCCTCCTGTCCACCGCCATTTTTTCTTATAACATTAGCTATCATTCTGCCATTGGAAATGATCCCTTTCAATTGCTATATGGATGACACCCTGCTCTTATGGCACTGCTCTATGATTGCATAGAGGACACTGGCAGAATGGATCTTCAATGTTATTTGACTAGCCTAGCATACACGTTGATCAAGTTGCAAACAGAAGCATACTCATTCAGCCTGACAAAGTAGATAAGGAATCAGGCCACTGATCAGTAATGGCATAGTGGGCTAGCCCAGTTCAAAGATGGAGATTTGGTTCTATTCCATGACCAACATGGGTTTGATCAGAAGTACAAATTGGCCAATATCTGGATTGGTCGTTTGAAGTTATTTAGAATACTGGTGTGACGCCTAAGCTATCAAGGATCCTGCAAGCAGTCATATTATCAACCAAGTGCATGTGAAGTTCCTTTGGGCATATAAACAATAGGAGACTTATCATCTAGCCAAGGGGGGTATTGGGATTCTGATATGACTGGATGGTTAGCCCTCGATAACTATAACAGATTGGCCAGAATCTGTTGACCATGATTAATAGTTACGGTTATTCAAGTGCCTTGAAATGAGGCGATATTAGGTCAGAATGGGTATTTATTGGATCGCCTCCAAATAAGGTGATAAGGCTATGTTGATATTTGATTTATATTGAGTAGATCGCCTCAAACTAAGGCAATAGAGAATTTAAGAATACCATAGTCTTCCAGAACCAATGTGAATGCGGTGGAACTGAATAATCTAAGCAAGAGAACGGTATTGTCTGAAGTTGCTGATATTTAAGCAAGATGAGACGATTGAAGGAAGATGTTGTTAATAGGATTGAGAGCACAAAGCATAAGTAATCTGCTTATAAGATAAATTAAATAAAGTACTGTGGTCAAATCTCTTTGCTTTATACCTTTATTATATCTTTAATTTGTTTGAAGAACTGACAATCTTCAAATCATCCATCCATTGTTTGATGGGTTTGACCTGTGAGACCCTTATGGTATATCCCAATAGTATCGCTAATAATTATAACAGTCCCCTATGCTTGGACTGAATAGTTTTCATTTTCCTCAAAAAAAGGTCCAAAGAGGGCAGCCGCACCCCTCATCTTTCATGGTGACCTCGCCCATGTGGTGGACAAGCGGTGGGTTACATGTTACCCTTTAAAAATTCCGCCACCCATCCCTGTACTAACAACTGGGGAAATGTTATGGCGGATTGAATAAATCTGCATTGGGGTTTTGACAGATAGGGACCAGCACAGTACAGATGAGGTGAGTTTCCCCTCCAAGACAACCATGAATTTGGCAAAAATAGCTGTCAGCATTGAACCTTTGGCAATAAATAGCTGACAGCATTAAACCTTTCCTGTTGGCATTATAACCCCAATCCATCAAACCTCGCATGGATGAATGGGCGCCTGAGTGATCAGGTTCAGGTGGGTTGGGCATCCTGAACCCGTTCCCAACCTCTTGGGACTTTCCCAACGCGGGATGGCCCTAAGAGGCTTCCAATACCCGTTGAGTGAGACATCGCCACTTAGAGCATCATGATCATGGCAAAACTGCAATTTGGGCATCTGAGAACAAATTTATGACAACTTGGCTCACTTCTGACACTTTTGGAGTCATCTCTAGTTGTACAACTTTTTCCCCACTTAAAGTTCCACCATTTTAGGTCATAGACTTGAGGGCCTGATTTCCTGCGTCTTAAATCTATTCCCAAATTGACAGGCACTTAAGAAGTCATCCATCACAGGGAGGATTGATGTCAATTTTCTTTAATAAAAACTCAATTAAAATCCACTTTTTCAAAAACCCATTTTTTAGTTTATATCGCCCTTTTTGGTATCCCATAACACCCACCCATGTAAAATTATGGGGCGCGCAACAACTGGGCCATTGAAGCCATGTTGGTGACCTTATTGCCTTCTTCAGATAACTAGGCCTACCACGCTCAATACTAGTTGAATTTTTCCCTGATTGCTGAAGCAATCTGCCACCAGGATCACAGCTATTTTGGTCAAAATATTTCCACTCTGGGCTAGAATTTACACCCTCACTGATGACTCCATTCCAGTTTCCCCATGGGATAATCCAAACATTCCAATCTGATCCAATATTTTCCCTCGTCCAGTCCTGTAGATCCTGGAGCTGTGACAGCCTTGCTATTTGCTGGGTTGCTTTTTACTTTTATGGACATCAGCACTCATTGTTCAACTACCTCCTGTCCCATCTAAACGTCATTTGAGCAGCAGTACCTCTGCATTCTGTCTCGCCTTTTGGGTGCTTTTGCATTATGACTGGAAGTCCAGTCTAAACTATATCTGTCGCTTCCCTGAAAATGATAGACAAAATATGCTTGCAAGCATATATGACTGCTAAGAATTTCCATACTGCCACTGTATAGTTTCTTTCATGAACTTTTAAGGTAGTAGCAAAGGCAACAGGATGTTATTCGCCATCCTCGCCTTTCTGAGATAACACAACTCCAACTGCAGTGAGTGATTCATCAGTTTGGACAGTAAATTTGTAATCAAAGTCAGGGTATCATAGGATGGGTGCCACCAATAGTGCCAATTGCAGCTGATCAATTGCCTCTTGACAAGCCAGATTCAGTCAAATGGGACTTTGTCCTTGAGTAGATGAAAAAAGTGGCTATCTAGGTTGTGCGAAATTGGCAATAGATTGGTGAAGGTAAACAATCATGCCTAGGAAATATTGAATATCACGCTAGAACTTGTGACATTCCATTTTGGATATGACATATAACATTGTTGGCTGGGGACAAAGTCCCACTTTGTCAATTACAAAACCAAGAATTTCCAGCTGATCTTTAACAGAATGTCACTTTCTGGGCTTTACTTTTTGTTTGCAACTGCTAGCCTTCTGAAACCTCCTCTAAGTGTTTCAAGTGGTCATCAAAAGTGCAACTAAATTATTAATGCTGTCAAGGTACAATAGTACACATGACATCTCTAAATCTCCCAGGATTGTGTCCATAGCTCTATGGAAGGTAGTTGGTGCATTTCATAGCTTTTGAGCTATTCTTTCAGTTGAAATAGGACCTCTTGGATATTCTTGAAATCTTTTTGCGCTCTCTTTGGGAATGTTGATTTGCCAATACCCACTGATGAGATCCATTTCTAAGAAAAATTTCGCACCCCCTAGCCTGTCTGTGGTATTGTCAATCCTTGGCAGGGGATATAAGTCTTTAATTTGTAAGGTTGTTTAGTTTCCTGTAGTTAATGACAACATAATTGCTTTCATCATACTTTTTAACTTTTAAAATTAGCATGGGACAAGAATTTTTTGATGGCACTAGCATGCCACAATCAAGAAGTTTTTAGAATTTTATAAATCATCTTTTTCTGATTCTTTTGAGCGTCTAATTGAGTGTAATCAAATTACTTTGTAATTTCCAGTATTGATAGTGTGGATGACATTCTTAGCACATCCTAGGTCAAAATCAATTTGTACAGATATATCCCAATACATAGAAAATTACTCTTGAGCTTGACTCTTCCCTGATTCAGTTAAGTTACTTAAATCAGCCATTGGGACAACATTGTTAATGCTGACTATGCCCTTGTTGGAAAGCCAATTTTGTTAAGAGTTTTAAACTCGTGAAAATGAGGTAATTTACATGGTAGAGAACAGATGCAAAGCGGCAATTATCTGATGTCTCTTAATAGTAATGGACTGATTTTGTAGGTTCACACATAAAATATGAATTTCCCCATCAGTGGAATAATAATATCTGATGCAATGTTTGGCTCAAATTGTGATATGATCATGGTTGATATACTACTTCATAAAGTCTTTCCAGAATTTTAACTGTCAGTCCAGTAAAAAAAGCTTGATTTCCTGATATTATGAAAAAGTGCTGATTTGCCCAAAGATGAATGCCCTTTGACTCATTGATCCTTGTGGGCAATGCTTTAATCTTTGGACATGCTTTACTTACTCAATTGGGATTGCTCCATCTTTGTAGGCCAAATTTATGATAGACTGAGCTTCTTTTTCAACTACTCCATTTTTGTTATAGTAAAGCGGGATAGTCTGACTAAGAATGGTGAGAGTATCATCTTTGTGATTAGTAACAACTCCAAATCTTCTCTGAATATTGTTCCTAATTAGAAAAAATAGTTTATACATGGCAATACTATGGAAGGTGATGTTACTATAATAGATTAGAAGCTCAGAGGTAGGGTACTGTAGCCCCAAATGACTTAGTTGTATGCGCTCCTGCAATGCCATATTCCTGAAAATGGGCAACGCCAGGTGCAGATTTTTACCTTTTTAACATTTTGTACTGAAAATATTGATAAGAGTTCTTCTATCAACAATTAGCTAAACTCATGTATTTTCTCACTGCTATATCCACATATGTACTTTTGTAGTAAGTTTCAGAGGTATTTACTTAGTGAATAATATGATTGTTGCCTGTTTCCATATGTTATTTCATACTTATGCATATATCTGGAAAGTTAACCGCCAGGGTACTTATCAGAATGGCCACTTGTACGTTGTGGAGTGAAGGCATGTCAGGTGAACATCTGTTTGAAGGTTTAACCCCTGATCAATAATCTTCTTTGTGTAGGGTTTAGTACTTCTGCTTTGGTTTCTTTAGTAAGTTTTAGTGTATTTTTTTCTTTGGCCCAATTTGTGACCATAAAGCACATATTAGCCATGATATGATGAAGGTTATCTTTGGCAACATGATAAGCCATAAAAGAGTTATTCAAGAGCAGGTGAAATGGCTTGGTGAACATTAGTGGAGTTAGAGCATTCCACCTCTACTCCACCTGCTCTTTTCTCACCTCATTGTCATCGTTGTTTTCTAGAGAAACATTAACCTCAGAAATTTTTGTCTAACCATCTATAGCATTGGCTAGCAAAATGTACTTTCAACCACAGTTGTGGCATATTATTTGCCTTTTATGATGATTTTATCTGATTTTGGTTCATATTTGTGACTTTTCCCTTGGCAAACATATTGTTATTCCTCAGAACTTAAAATAGAATTTTTTGCTGATCTTTAGTCTAATTATGCGCTTGAAAACTACTGGCACAGTGTCTCAAGTGATTGGTAAGCTCTTGGGTTCCTATGCTTTAGATAGATGCTGGTATCATGACATAGTGTAAATCATAATAGGGCTTGAAATCATGCTCCATTGCAATTTTAGCATCAAACTCAATAATTTCTTAGACTTAATAATACTTGCGCCTCATGGTAAAATCTGTTAGCATAGTCTTTGATAGTTTCGTTCTGCTTCCATTTGATACTTAGAAATTCAGTTTTTGTACCGCTAGTCTTCCAGACCCTCCAAATTCTTGTATCAATATTTGGAATCCATATAGTATTAAACTTTCATTAAATAGGGCATAACGAGGTTTCAGCTGTGGTAGTTGATCAAATTAATTAATGTGGATGCTTTTCATGGACTGATGCTCCTCACATTGACATTTATGAAGCTTGAGAAAAGAATGAATGTTTCCATCCTTATTAGCTTTGGCAAATTTTAGAGGTTTGAGGTCATCTCGCCCTATTTTGGAAATAGGCGTCATACTTCTTCTAGTATTTAAATTTTTTGGTGAATCATCAGTCAAAATTGGCCCTCTTTGCATTGGGGAGTATCTGGAGTCAGAATTGATTCCAGAACTTTAGGCATAGGAAGGTTGATTAATATATCAGTTTCTGCATCCATATCGATCCCAATGAGTGAATTTCCTGATATTGCTTTGAACTACTTTATTTTGATACTTGAGTTCAGGCATTAATTAGGTTTCCAAGTCGTTTTTTGCTCAAATGAACAAACTTTTTCACTTTCTTTTTCCCCAGGCTTGGTTAAACACTAGCAATTCTTCTCCTTGAGATATTTTGCATCCTATCTAAGATTGTTGAGTTCCTGTATGAATAAAACTTGATTGCTATTATGCATTTAATATATTTGGTCAGAATTTCTACTTAGTAATTTATTGTTATTAATTGCATTATGAGTTCCCAATTGTAATCCCTTAGCTCCAGCTATTAAGCTGAATAGGAGAATACATCCCTTTAGGTCAAAAAAGGGCACAAACCCTAGGGCCCAGCCCATCACCCAGATCTCTGACCTAGGGCACACACTGGATGGGAAATGGGTGGCGGCCGCCCCTCCCTGTTTGCCCAATACCTTTTCCCCATTCCCTTCAACCAAAACCCATTCAGGTGTCAGAATCTGCAGATTTTTAAAAAAGAAAAACAAGCAACTCTGTGTGAATTTTATCACCCACAAGCATCTCTCCGCTAGGGTTCCCAGCTTCTTTCACAAGCAAGAGACTCCACCATAAGCAAACTAAGTGGGGGGCAACTTACCTACAAAGTTAATTAAGCAAAATGCTGAAGTGAAAAGGCCAAAAATTGGGATTGAAGCTGACACTTTATTCTGAACTCAAAAAACAAATTCAAACATGCATAATTTGGAAAAAAAAGGCCCAAAAAATGGCTTGAAACTCTCAGCCTATAATATTAAGGAAAATTGAGGACCAAAACTGTTAATTTTAGAAGTTAAAATGGGAAATTGTTCATACTATTGCAATACAGCTTAGCAGCAATCCCCTCCCCCATTAAGCTTAAAAATGAGCACCCTATCTTTGGGCGGGGTGTTGTGTTATTGTTTTATATAATTTTTAGTAAAACTCATATCCCCAAAAGGTCTGATTTTCCTCTTTGATTCTTTCAAAAATTATTTTAAAATCCGCGGATTTTGTGTTTAAAGTTGACAACACCCCAAGGTCACGTTTGGTGGCCTCAAGGATGGAGGAACCCATAAACGCTATTTGCCCCCAACTGTTGGAACCCTTTACCTCACAACAACAAGTACCCTCCCCCAATCTTTCCCACCAAACTCTGGTAGGGAGCAGCTCAAGAGTCTGTTCTTGTTGTTGTGGCTGCTAGTACATCCACAGTTACATGCCAGAATTCTCTTGGCACATACTTAACCTAACACCAATTTTTCCAAGAAATTTGGTGTTTCTGGCATGCAATCTTGACAAAATTGTCCAGATTTCTGAAAGCTCAACTTTTATCTGAGCATCCTCTTCATCACTATTTGGGACTTCTGGCAATGTAAAAAAAATCTTTAATTTTCTTATCTAAAACACCTGATTCAGTTTGGACATACTCATCAAAGCAAACTTGCATTGAATTTAAATCCAGAACTCTTTGGTCCAAAAATCCTGTAGTGAGTTTTCATATTTGAGACAATAAATAATTGAATGAGTTACCAGCTTTTGACAGCGGTTATTAACATTTTTTACCATTTGTGTGACAGCATCCTGTTGTAAGCAAGAACTTCTATGTCTATTTTAAGTACTCCCAATTTAATTTTTCTTTAATGGTGTTTAATCCTTGATGTGCATCATTGCCATGTTCAGCATTGATCACAATTGCCTTTCAGACTTTTGATAAAACCAGAATTTAGTTCTCCAGTAGACTAATTGGGAAAAGCATTCTTCTTGTTGAACATAGTAGATTTCCACAACTTCTAAGTACTGCCCAAAAAGAATTAACTGGGTATTCTTTATTGTGGGTTGAACAAGGTTAACCAGGAATTTGATTATTGCTTGGCTTTTTGTAAGACGTCTGGAAAGAGCCTCCATAGTCGCCTCATGATATTTCGTGTACATCTCCATCTTGAGTGACTGATTTTTGAGGTAGTAAAAAATCCAAAAGAGGGTTCAATTTGTGAGTTACCCATTATTAATCCATGGAATAGAGTTTGTATCATGTTCTTCACGCTTTCAGGTGTAAGCTCAATTGGGTATGATGCATCTACATGCCCTTCTCACGCTGTGATAAGATCTAGGGAGTAAGATGTACCCTCATTGAAGCCTTGGCAGTTTGTATTAAAATACTCATAGATTTCTTTGTCACTAGTTTCCATCTCAATATTGCTTTCTCTTCTAGTAGAATCTACCTAGGTCTGGTACTGTGGGTCCATATCAGGGAGTGTTTCCAGGTTTGAGTAGCACCACTTGATAAATTCTGAGAATTGCTTGCTTGTTTATTAAAATTCTGCATGTAATCGGGAAAAGTTTGGCTAAAATAACCTTAAATTTAATTAAGTGTCTTACAGTATATTGACCACTTGGAAGCTCACTGGGCATATTTAAAACTATGCATATCTTAAGGTCTTCCTATACTAATTTGCCCCTACAAATTTGGGAACTTATACTGACACAGGCAAAGGTACAAGCTGGTGAGTTTCATCCTAATAGCTTGTCAACACTCTTAATAGGAATTAACTTTTTAAAAATACATATAAAAGATAACTAAAAGAGAATAGATCTTTACTATATTACATTTAAAATATTTGATAATATGATGATATTTTTTCCACTTGGCTAGGCGCCAGTATTTATACCTCTAGGGCATCTCCTGGCATTAATTTTAGCACGCAGTTTTCCACAGATTTTATTTTCCACCTCAGTTTGGCCCAAGAACTGATACAACTTAGATCTTTACTAGCTCTATTAGTAGCAAAATACTCTCAATATAGTGAAGGTTAAGGTACACAAATTTAAGCACATATGTGCAAAATTGTCCTAGGATTAGCTTAGTGTGTTTTGTTTACAGCTGGTGAAATACAATTGTTGGGAAAATCAGCATCAATTATAGTATAATACATACCCCTAATTGAGACATCAGTAGGCCTCTCAATAGCATTAGGTACTCCCTTTTGGGCTGTCCATGTGCAAGTGCTATTGTGCTGATTTCAAGCATCAACATAATAAATTCACAATAAAGTGGAGAACTAATATAATAAAAGCAAGGGCAAACTATAGGTGCCATTAGCCCATGGGATTTTTAGAGCGTAAGGTGTTCAATCCAATAATAATTCCTTACATAGTATATCAATTTTTTGCAAAATTAATTAGGAAGGTTTGCCAAATCCATACTTAGGGTAATCATCCATAATCAATGAATTTGTGAGGGGTTTATTTTTGAGTCAACCAAAGAATCTAAAAATTTCTTTTCAACAATACACTTTACTAGGACCAGCTCCAATAAAAAGTTGCTGAACACTTGGGTTTGCATGCTGCCTGCCTTTATCTTAACCTTTGGCGTGCAAACCATTTCTATATCAATTATTCCTATATTTCTCTTGGTGGGTCATACTCCAGTATTCTCATAACTGCAGTGCTATGCAGCCTTTGTATGCCACCATGGGTACTTGAGTTTCCACAAAGGAAGCCATTTTCTTCTACCCACAGGTTCTCTGACAGGCATGGTGTGATCTTATTGATATCTCTGGCAGCTTTGGCGTTATCTTTTCATTAAAACCAGCTACCATATTTTCTACCAGTAAATCCTGTGTTTTATGGTAAAGTTGATAAGAAAATTTATAAATAGATTCATTCAAAAATATAAGTTAAGGTCAGCTATTTTAGTAGCTATTCTTTCAGTTATCATTTTTTGTATATAAGCATGTTTACATAAGTAAACCTCCAAGATGATTCTATTTAAATAATGCCATCACATTGAAGCTTTAAACAAAAAAACAGCTATTTTTGACTCCACAGATAGTTTACCTTCTCCACGAAATTCTTATTAAATATCTTTAAGAATGTTTGTACATTCACATTATTCTCAAACTTTAGTATCTAAAAATTGTCTTAAAGAGGTAGGAAAATAGTCCCAGGCAAGCCATCACAGGTGTAATCTGAGTATCTTCAACAGAAGATCTTAGACTTACTATATACTATGTTAATTTACCATTTTTTGGATACCCCACATATTGAGATATTGCTGATATTAATGGGTGCTGTGCACCCACCTGTAACCACAAGCTAAATGTGGGTAATAATAGCCATAACAGGTTTAAAACATGTAAATGCTATGGAGAAACATTGTTTTCTAACTCTTCTCTTAAAATTGTTCAATTTTATAAAAAATAAATGGTGACATGGAGTTTAATAAAAAGAAAAATTGGGATGGTTGCCATGTGTGGTGGTTCCTGCTGCTGCTAAATCTTTTAGAAAAAGGTATTGCTAATAATTTAGGCAGTGACAAGTGTAGTATTGAAAAATATAAGCATAAAATTTTACATAGTTTTATATTTAAACAAATCAGTCCAACTCCTATAATAAAAATTTTGACTACAGCAGCAAAAAATTTGTTTGTTTTTGGACTCAATACGCCATTTCTCATACCTATTGCACCATCCAGCCATTTTTTAACTGTTGTTTAAACTTCTTAGTAGTTTAGTTTTTTTGTCACTTATATCTTTATTTCAATCCCTAAATTTCGTCTTTCTGTTACTATGCAATATTGCATTATCTGAAAATTTACTGATAAGCTCACATGTAGCCCATAACAATTTATGATTAAATCTGTACTAACAATAACATTTTATTCCCTATTTTGTTGTAGCTTAGTGATTCCTGTTTTTTCACCAAACTGTATTACCACTTCTTTCAATGTTTTGGTATCTTCCACAATTCTATTTTTTCGTTGGTCTGTAACTTTTGTTACTTGTTGAGTATAATAACTAAGCTCCTCTAGAGGACCATCTAGTACTAAAAAAAAGCTCCTCTAGAGGTATAAAGCAATGATTCTTGTTTTAAGCATGGTTATTAGTATTTCTTTCTATACTTCAAGATTAATCTCACTCCTTGTAACCAGTGTGCAATGAATACTTTATAGTTAAACTCTTCAGAATTGATTAAATAGAAATTGTAATTTATTTGATCAGCCACTCCCTTTTCCTTGCTGAGATCTGCATATTGAGGCCATGTATATATATTAACTTGTTGTACTCCTTGAGAACTGTCTTAAAAATGTATATAAAGTTTAAATAGTTCTGACATAACATTAATTTTTTATTGCTTCCATGAAAATCCACTATAGTATAAGCCTGCTACGCAAAAGTTGCATACTGTGAGAAAAAATTACCCTTTAACTTACCATACAATATGCTCAATATTAATAAAAATACAAAATAATAATATGTGGAGCATGCTATGATAGTTATCATACTACAAAAACAACTGTTTCTAATTGTGTTGGTAATAAAGAGAAGAGTTGATGTCAGTGCTCTTTAAGGTAACAAAAATCTCACAAGACAGCATTTAACCATATGGTGTAAGATTTTCAGCTGTGAAGGTGTATATGTCAAAGCTTATAAACTAAAAATGAATAAAATAATTCAAATGCATCTTGAGCTCTATGATTATATTCAAATGGGTAACATATAGAACCATAGGGTATAAGACTTATCAGACAATTACAAGTATGATACTGTATGAACAGTGTTTCAGAGGTTGATGAGAGTAATATCAGCCAAAAAATACCCTAGTCAATTTTTAGTGGAACCCCTCAAATTGGGGTGAACTTTTTATTAATATTTCTCAGCCAAATAGCATGAGTTTGGGTAGTCATATTGCACCAACCATGCGGCGGAATCAGGAGAGTCCATCCAAGGTTCCTACCCAAACCACTTACAGTTTACTTCCCATACCTAGGCGGAAAACCCCCCATTTATAGGGTTGGAAGGGGTCCCACAAGGTGCAAATATTTTCTGGACCAATGATTGGGTCAAATATATTAAATCCTTACCTCACAGATTTGTCCTACCTGCCATCAACCCTCCATTGGCCATTCCATCAAAGTGAGGTGAGGCTTGAGATCTCCAATAGATTAAAACTCAATATTTCTAATTCAGTTATTCCTAGCCTAATCCAAATTTTGCACCTCATTAACTTAAATCCTCTGTTGAATTTTGGTTCTGCTTCAGAGGGCTGGTTCTTCTTCATATGTGGAATGAAACCTCGTGCATCTATTGTGTGATGACAATAGACAGGATGGTGATTAAAATTTAAGATATTTCTTCTTGGTAGTATTCAATTTTTATACCCTGTCATTTTACTTAGACAATAACATGCCACCCTGATCTTATTGATCCCAAGTGAAAATTGACTAATACAAAAGAAAGTACTAAACGCAAAAAGTTTATAAGTTAAATTATAAACAAGTACTGTAGTTGAATGTAATTTATTAGCATCAACTTGAGGGTTATTTTATAGGGTTCAATGTTCACCACATCTTACCCATGACATCCCATTTTCAATGGCACTTGGCCACATAAAATGTTTGTAAGAACGTCTACAAATACTTTGACTCAGGGCATCCTGCTCAGCCTCAGGGTCAGAGTAAACACCATCATCATTTTCAAGATGGCATTTCAGACATGTCTTCAAAATAGCTGAACCAATTCACTTTCTCATATAATCAGCAGCACATACCAAGGCGATTTGTATCACTAATTAGTAATTAATTTGATCAAAAACTTGGCCAACATTAAAAACTAATTTTGACATAGACCAACAAAGCCCACGTGCCCAAGTCATTAAGTCAAAACTTAATTTAAGTCCAACCTAACCAACAAAGACCTCAAGCCCATGTCATCATAGTCAAATATTAAGTGAAATTGCTAGGCCACAGATCCTAAGCTTTGCATAAGCTTAGAATATACCTGGTCCATAATCGCTGATATCTGATATGATCCATAATAAGTTTTAAGCATGCTAACATTATTATGTCCCTATCAAATATCTGACAATTAGGCCCAGTCAATTACTCAACAGCCTCAATAAAATTTAAATACTAAACATTGAGATGTGAGAGGGTTCACTTCTTGATCTTTTGATTCCAATTAATAAATAAATTAAAAAAAATCAGCCTTTAGTAAAATTTAAGTGTTATTAACTTAAATATTGATAGTATAAAAAGTCCCCCAAAAAGATTTATTCCAGCACTAGAGAGTGTAACTTCTCCTGCAAATACTGTTGAAATCCAGGGTGAAAAGCACCAGCAAGCATCTAAAACCCCCAGATTCCAACAAACCTTATAACATATGTATATAGTTTTTTGTCTATTTTTGATAATTTTAGATCATTAATCAATTTCCAGATTATTGAAATTAGCACTGGGGCATCAAATTTCCATTATTTAAGTTTGTAGCACACTATTTGAAGTACTCTGATTTGAAAAGAGAAACCTCACATAAAATAAAAAAACCTCATTATTAATACAATTTTTATTATATAAAACACAATACCTTATCTTATAATTAGAGTGGCTTTTGGATGCTCACATGTTCATCCTGTTTTTGGCGGTGGGTAGGTTTTAGGGAAAATTACTTTAAAAACCATATCTCTTTTTCAAAATAACAGTCCGTTAATGAAAAATTATTAAGTCTTATAGATCCACTGGTACAATAAAATTGGTAACTTAGCAGTGCTTTAAAATCTCATGTAAGCTAACATAGTATCTGTGAACGTCATGTAAGCTAGTGCATTGGCTTCAGGGTATCTACAATCTAATATCAATTCCCAGATGCAGATTAGATGATGGTGAATGCCATAATTGATAAAAAAAACTATTAGCTATGACTCTATGCTAGCATCAGGCAAGGTAGGTGTTAAAGAATTGATTATTACAAGTTAACATGACTATAAGGATAAGTAGATTGATATTAGTTAATAATTTTTAAGTCTACACTGGTAAAAGTCAAGATAAATAATTATAACTTAATTGTACCTGAAAATGGGTGTTTGTAGGTAAAGTAATTGATAATCAATCGTTGTATATGAGTTGATGCTGTTGCAAGGGTGAGGTATTATTTGAATGTCTCTTTATAATAGTTAGTTATATATGTAAAGAATGTGGTTTGCTTCTATGTATGGTCAAAATAAATTTTAACCTGGGTGACCAATTTATCATAGATATAATAAAGTTTATTAACTATTTGTCTGTCCATTTTCTTTTTTATGTGGTTTACTGTGTGCTTTTATCATACCAACACTATCTTTCAGTAGTTTTAATTAGGTTTAATAGAAGTATTTACTTATACATCTAATAAATTAAACTATGGTTTAAAGTTCTGCTACAAATTTTTAATAAAAATATAAAGAAATTACTAGAGCTATATATAATCTTATATAGGTTGGGATCATCTAGTGCTATAAAAATAGATTTAATTTTATATAGTTTTTATATCTGTTTATCCACTTCTGCTTAGAACTAGATTACAGTTGGTAAAGTCACTATATATAACCCATGGTATCCCTCCTCTTGGGTTAGGACTTATTATTACTTTAAATCTATAATCTATTACCCTAACTATAGCAGTCACCTAACTTATGTTTAAGTTAGTAGGTCATTGTTTTTCTTTATGCATAGCATTCTCTTTAGCTTTACTTTTTTTGACTTTCTTGTATAATTGCTATAAAATCATAAAAGATAATGTAATCACTTTGAAAATTTAAACTAAATAAAAGTGCTGCTTTTCCTCAGTGTAGTTAAATAAAATTATATTTGCTATAGTTTATGTTTAAATCTTCAAGTTTTTATAAAAAAGTTCTTAGAATTAAATAGCATTAGTACCATGTGTTTAGTACTATAAAAGATCTTTATTACTTCAACTATACTTGCCAAAATCTATGATAGCACAAAAATCAAACACTGCGGTTATGATAAAATTGATAATTATTTTATTTTATCTTATTTCTACTTATAATCCTAACTTATATCTTGAACTTAACCATTTTTCATATAACACTAAGAATACAACCTAATATGGTTAAAGTTTTGTGCGGTACATAATATCATATACTGGTTAGACTGATGGCATTAACATTAAGACAATCTATATCATTTTGAATAAGCAAGTATGATGTTGTTATTTTAGTTAAAAGATTATAATTAGCCATTTAATAGTATTTAGATATGATTATCATTATGCTTTATGTTGGCCATATTACATGTCTGGTTTTAGAAGATGCATGTTAAAGCTATTATATGAATAAGGTATTGCTTAGCGCTATAGACTTCTACTAGAATAAAGGCCTATTACACACTTTTCTTTAACTCACTATCACATCTGTCTGTCAGTCTGTAATCAAATCTTACAAGCTCTATTTCAGACAATTATTTGTGATAAAAATTCTGAAACTTTGCACAGACGTTAGTCTTGGATAACAATACAATAATGCATCAAAAAAATTTCATATTCAAAATAAAAAGTTCCATATGTATCACGTGAAAACCCTATATATTTTCGATGGTAGCTGGTATATAGTTACGGCTGAACTGTTTGATATTCGGTTGATTTAAAAGTTTCAAGTTTACCTTCCAGGCTAGCTAAAGCTTTGAAATTTGGCACATTTATGTATCTCCGATGCCAATACAATGTTCTATTAAAAAATTATGAAAAGTGTGCTTTTTATATGTATAGATATATAGATTATTTATAAATAAATTATGTCTATAAGAATTATAATAATACAAATTCTTATTTTGTACAAAAATGCTATTTAGTTTAAATTTAATGGTTTACAATTAATGGAATATATAAATGAACCAATTTGCTAATTATTTAAGCTTCAATAACTTACATGAACTTAAATAATTTCCTCATGTGGATATAACAGTATATAAACTAATTAAATTATGCTATAAATAACTCAATTGTGATAATCTTTTTATGTGATACTTATATAAAGATAGTCTAGCCCAGGGACAGAATATTGGTTATAAAAAATGAAATGAATTTTTTAGTACTAGATGGTCTATAAAAATGAAATAAAATCAACTTGAATCCTAAGATTAAATTTAGTCAGTGAAATAAATTTTGCCTTTAGTTGCGTTAGTACTTGATTTTTTAATCTATCTGTCCTAGTATTTATCTTAGATCAATTGGCTTAATTTCCTTCATTAGGATTCGAAGGCCTGTCACCCTGATTTCATGTACAGAAAAACAAACCAACCCATGCCATCAGTCTAGTAGTTGAACGCTCTAACCAACTATGATTTTCACCCATAAAGTTCGTAAAATTGTAAAATGTATGCTGATAAAATAATCTATATAAAAGCTTAAAGCGTTATAGAAGATATTTGTTCTATTTAGATAATTTACAAAGCCCTATAGAATAAATTAAAATATTTGAAACATTACAACTAAATGTAACCAAAAAAGGTGAAGCTATAAACTAACTTTTAACAGATGAATTAAATTTGAGTGAGGTCTATCAACTATTTTAATCCTTGATATAATTTTATACTATTCTAATGGTTAACTGATATTTCTAATAAGGATCCGACATCTGCTCTTTGCTCAATCAAAAAGTAAATTACGCTTGTTTCATTTTATAATTAAGAACCTTTATCACTTATCTTTAATTTTTTATACATAGTACCTTAATTGTAACAAGCTAAAACTTTCAACTTAATATGTTCTATCTATTAGTAAAGCCGTATCAAGATCAGCGCAGTAATCAAGATTCAAGAAGAACAAACAGACATCGATGAATCCCCCCCTCGGGTTGGGACCATCTAGTACTAAAAAGAAGAACAAACAGACGATGAAGTTTAGATGTAGATAAAATACAATTTTTTGCACCAAAATTTATAGGTAAGCAATCTTTAACCCTTCAATTTTAGTTAATAAGCCTTGTTAAATTGAAGCACTCACTTTAAGCCCACATATGACTTCTTTATAAAGCACAGTTTATAAATACAGAATTATATAGATATTATATGTTCTATTACGCTTGATTATTCGATAATAAAACCCTAATTCCGCAACTTTAAGGCGCTTGAAAGTTATGTCCATAAATTCTCAGCTTCTACAAAAATGTGCAGCACTTTCCTTACACTATCGTTCAAATAATATATTTATGAAACGAAATTAAATTTGAAAAACAAACTCGCAAGAAAGTATTTATCTAAAATCTAGTTAATTGTGAAAAGTCATTTTAGTATCATAAAAATTCTATTTTGTAGCTTTACAATTGAGCAAATACGGGCAAGAAAAATATAGTCAAAATTGCATGTTCTAAAATCTATTAGTTTAAAAAAGAAATTATCAATCTTCTTGCTCTTCAATCTATATAAACAATTAGCTAGAGGCCAATAACCAATTTCTTACATCGGGGTCCATTGGTTCTAAATCTTCGCCATACTGAATGGCATTATCGGCATGAGATACAATTGCGGCAATTGAATCTTCATCTGTTATATCTAATGGCAAGAAACTGACTAAGCTTTGAGTTTCAACCTGAAAAGTTAAATAAATTGTATCTTTTATGCAAAACAAACCATATTTGCGATGGCCCGATTTAAATTATGAAACTTCTCAGAGGCTGCGCTAGAAACATCCTCTTCAATCAAATATGGATCGGGATTAAAGAACCTAACCATCTTAGACAAAAAGTCCAAAATTTAAGTTACCTATCCCAATTAGATTTATTCTCAACAAGGTCCATTTTTGAAAACACATTTAAATGCGGAATTTCTAAGTTGATCATGGCCGCCGTGGCACTTAGAACGCCACTAAAAAATTTGGCTTTATCTTCAACAAACTGACTCTCTATTAAATAGATTCCGCAAATTCTAAAGTTCCATCGCTGTAAAGCCTCGCAAATCCGGCTCATTATTGGAAAATGCGTATAAAGCTCAATTTGCCCTTTGATATTGTTCAATCCAAACTTTCAAGGCATACCTGGGCAATCAATTAAGAGATAATCATCTTCGTAAGACCCAATTTCGTCCTCAAGCCAATCAATATTTTGTAGCAAAAACCTTAAAAGTGTTATTTAGTGCAATAAATTCATACTCGAGGCAATATATCAAGCCACCATTAGGTCCATAGTTTAGTTCTTCCATAACATCATCAAGCGAAATCAACTCTCTGATATCTAAAAAAAGCGTGAACCAGAACTTTAAGCTTGGCATACCAATGCTTGGTTCAATTTCAAAGTCTTCAGCAGCTGGATCAAGATTTACAAGATGTACGTTCCTCTTGATGGTTCTGAAGTGATTGAGCATCGTTGCACAGTACGTAGACTAGTATTGCTTTGTAAGAACTCAGAGAAGTTTAAACATTTAGAATTTTTTAGGGTATCATAGGCTAAGGAATATCTTTCGATTCAATAAACCATAGTAGGTTAAAACAGCAAAAAGCTACCGAAAAATGTCTGCTAAAGATAAAGTAGAAGCATGGTAAATCAATTATTGAAGCGTAAATTAAATCGAAGATAGATCAGCAAAACTGGAGGAATAAATTGTCTGAAAAGCTCAAGACCTTTTATAAAAGTAATGTCTGCCATTCCAAATACTTGGACATGAATTACCTTACCGCTACCAGCGGGGCCCATCACAAGTTGGCAAAAGCGACCCCTGTAAGATGTAAGTAAAAATGGCTAATAAATTTATGTTAAAATATAATTAAATGGCTATTAAAAAATAAATACTTTGAAGCATTTACATGTTTATCTTGAATTGAAAATGAGGATGTATGTTTTTCAAAGCTTATTTGCTTGGCTTATGAAAGCCCATGCTTTTCTAAAGTTTTGATGGCCAAAATTATTGCTGTGAATTAATTAGCTTCCAAACCCTTCGAAACGGGTAATTAAAAAGCTAAATAGGAATCATGGAGTACCCAAATTCGTTGGTCACATCTCAGCTAACGGCAGTTGATTAATGAGCTATAAGAAATTCAAATCCGGTAAAAGCTGCTTTACTCATACTCCAATATATTTTTAAATTGTAAAATTGGTTTTATAAAAAAATTATTCGAGGTGGGTCGACCTTGGGACAAATATACCGCACCGAGAATGTTTTCTAGCCAGTACAGGTTTCGAACTCAAAACCTGCACTAGGGGCGGAAGCAGTTTTACCCGCTCGGCTAAACACCCTTATAAAATTAGTTTTATAAATAAAGCTATTTTAGCAATAGGTAGTTCAAAAAATGCATAGAAGATTATAAAGTTAATTGCAATGGTTTTATAATTTTAAAGAAATTAAACTAAAATTAAATTTCATAAGACTTTTGATAAACACTAAAAGATTTTCACATCAATTAGAAGCTATTATCTCATTTCCACATTTACCATATGCCTCTAAGTTATATTTTAGCTAAATGTGAATCTAATTATAAAACTTTTTTTATTATGATCACTCTTGCTTGTTTATATTCAGGTAATTAGTGATTTCTAAAAATATCTCTAGTGCTGTATTCAGGCTAAAGGCTGATCAAGCTATCAAATGAGCTAACCTAATGGAATATGTAACTAACCATATGGGTTCACCATAAACTTAATTCATTATAAAATACTCTTTCTTCATACCTTGTTAGTAATGATTAAAGCATCTTAGTAGTAAAGCTATTTAAACTAAGAAAATGATCCGATGAAATATGAAAGTGCATAAGATAATGTTAAAATCTGTAGAAATGTTGAATTTTAGGGTTTTATTAAGCTTTCTGGTGCATTTTAGGCCTAAAATCCAACAAATAGGGGATTAAGAACACTGATAATAATAAAGATAAATAAATACTAAAAACTATAAAGTTGTGTTTTTATAGTTTTATTATTTGCCCTGGGGGATAAGAAATGAACCCCTTTATTAAGTTGATACTTAGTATTTAAAGTGTTAGGGTTCAAAGTTCAGATTGCTTAGTAGATTCTGAATTAGGTAATATGGGTGGTGGACCTATTGGATCATTTAAAACTAGCCTTACTTCATGAATCATCCAATGGAGGGTGATAACAGGCAGTTTAGATTTGCGAGGTAGAGTTTTGATATATTTTACCCAATCATTTGATGGTAAAATATTTGCACATTGCGAGGATCCATCCAACCCTATAAAAGGGGCAGGTCTCCACAGTGTAAGTTGATCTAGTTTGTTGTAAGGTTGGGAGGGACCTCAGAATGGCTCCCTTGACTCTGCCACATATTTGGTGAAATCCAACTTCCCAAACTAGTATTATTTGCCTGAGTTTTATTAATAGAAGAGTTACCCCAATTTGCAGGGTTCCACCAAGAATTGACCAGGGTCTTTTGGCCAATTTTTCATCTTTCACCTCCAAACCACTCTTTTTGATACATCAGACTTGTAATTTTCTGGCAAGAAACATAGTATAAAATAAAGTTTTCATCTTTAAATGGCAACCTATACCTTGATTACTTTATACTTGAGATTTTGTTATATAAAAGAAACTGTAATGATATGAGTAGACAAAGTTTAATAAATAATATGTCACAAAATTCCATAGGTTATATTATTCAAAAATGTCACAAAAAAACCCAATTTAGCCTAGAATAATTTATCTCAAAGGACTTTTCTTTCCCATTGCAATCACAAATTATAACCAATTTAATTCAAGACAGATATAGTTTGATAATCAGCAAGAGGAGATGAGTATGCATCCAATGCTGAGTAAGGGTTTAGAGAACATGGTGAAATGCATAGGTTTGGTGTTTGCACCGCCTAAAGTTCAAAAATGCTCTGAAGACACTGGTGGCCTTGATAAAAACAAAAAAAACTGTAGTGAATACTTTGCTGAAAATCTTGAAATGGCAAAATAAATATAACCAGTATGTCAAAACTCCACACTCACAAATACTGTCATCAGTGGAATTTGAGGTCTAAGTTTATCTGGACTAAATTTATCACCTCTTTGAGAGAAGTTTCATGGGACATACGCACCCACTTCCCAGAAGTCATGTATGTAGCACTGCACTTGATGACCCATGGTTGGTTGGACCTCAGGTTCAAAACAATGCAAGCAGCAGACACAGCTGCACAGGTGCGCGTGGTTGTCAATCTCCCAGATGGTCAATTGGTGGTTGAAACCAAGTGCACATGCTGGACAAAATCAAATCAAGTTTTTGTAAAAATTGATTTTCTTCCTATGACCATTAAGTGGGAAGTCCTTAAGAGTCATCTCAAAGCAGGACTTCAAAGCTATGGGAAAATCAGCTCCTTTAAAATGCACAATTTTCACTGATACCTGAACTCAGCACATGTAAGGCTATTGTGGTGATCACCCCATTCTCAGGGGTAACTGAAGACCTAACTCAGGTCCCACATACTGCTACACTTACCATTGATGAGTAACAGACTCAACCATTCCACATAACAGTTGACAGCGCACCACTCATATGCAAACGTTGTTAGGCGTTTGGTTACAAATTACACACTTGTCCCATAAGAGAGGAAATTATCCTGAATGAAGCTTTCTCAGAAGCAATGTGAGAGGGACAGAGTGAGCTCACATTAGATTCTAGTGTCACCTTCTCATAGGGAGACCAGGGATGCTATATCCAGGTAAAACCTGTGTCCCCACAAGAACAAAAAAAGCAAAACAGCAAAACTGATCACAGGCTAAGGTGTCAGCCATGGTGGCCTCCGCCATCCCCCCTGCCCAGATTCAATCTGACCAGGCTAAGTTTTCTGCTTCATTGGAATTCCAAACTCCCATCCAATCAGATGGGGGACCCAGCCCTAGTACCTGCAAAATGAGCTTTGTATACACCCACAGAATTCATGCACAACAAAACCCAAGCGTATATTCCAACCCAGGGTTAGGTGGGTTTTTGGTGAAGAATTGTTGGACATATTTGACGGTGCACCAAAAATCCCCATTAACTCAAAAGATTTCTAAGAGCAAAAAACCCAACCAAGAAAAAAATCCATGGATAAAGCCACCATCAAAGATATTACCTATACACCTAAATATACACCAGCCTTAAACACTTGCCTACAAAAACAGAAGGCTGAGCTTGCACAACAGCAAGGAGCATCAGGGCTTGAGGGGCCCTCCCCTCATTTCTAAGGAGTGATGGGGATATTTTTTACAGTAGGGATGCTGAACTTTTCCAGACTCAAGGCCTCTCCTCCCTGGGCTAAAAAACTGATTTTTCTAAAAATAATTTACCTGTGGACATCCTAACAATCCAGGAGACCTACTGTCCACAAGGTTCTGAGGACACATGGGCAACCATGCTCCTCCTCTCTCAATTATTTTTGTCACCTCACTGTGGCTGCTGATATGGGTGAACTGCAATTTTTTTAGAAAAAACAACACATCTTGATGGACATGTGCTTGTTGTGAACTTTTTATGGGATGCCAAAGTGCACACAATAATTAATATCAATGTCCTGACCTGAGCGCAGGTATGCCAGGATTTCCTCTCAGCCATAACTTCCCTCCCACTTCCACTTATCCCTTTGTGGTGTATGACCTAAACTGTTTGGACAGCCCAACCACAGACTGCTGGCCAGCTGCATATAATCCACCACAGGGAATATCAAATTTTGGGCTATGAAAGCCACCTTGGGCCTCTTTGATACCATCCCCAAGCAAGCACCATTGCTTTTCAACCTTTTTGAATTTTTGGTTTGGAAAAGGCTCGCTGGTGCTTTTTAATTTCTTGAATCTAACAATTTAGTGAAGGGCTTTTCTCACCACTATATAAATTTAACAAAAATATAATAAATACTAAAAATGTTTAGTTTCTATAATTTTTATTAGGTACATGAAGGGGTAAAAAGAGAATCCTCTTCATAAGTCAATAATAGTTATTTAAAGCATTGAGGCTTGAAAATTTGGATTGCTTAGTAAATTCTAAATTAGGAGATATGAGCTATTGGCCTATTGGATCTCTCAAACTCGCCTCATTTGGGCAGAATGGCTGATTGAGGGTTGGGATTAGGAAGGACTAGTCCATGAGGTAATGTTTTTATAAATTTGACCCAATCAATGGGCTTAAATTTTGCACTTGGTTGGACCCCCTCTGACTCTAATATAGGGGCCAATTTCCGTGAGAAAATCTGTATTAGACTAGAAGAGGGTGGTGGTGGAGCATCCAATGAACTCCATAAATTCAGCTGACAGTTCAGTACAATCTGACCACCCGAACACAATTTGTTTGCCCAATTATTGTTAGAAGGGTTACCCCAATTTGAGGGGTTCCACTGAGGATTGGCCAAGGTCTTTTGGTTAATTTCATCCATATTTTCGTCCTTATTTAAAAATGATACACTCTTATTAGATAATTGGACTTGTAATTGTCTGACAAACATGTTACATCCCCATGTACACAACAGGCAGCTGGTGTCTATGTCCCACATATATTTCATTCTTGCCCCACATGATTTTTGCTCCCAGATCTCACACTTCAAAATGGCAAAAATAGATTTCTTGGACCACATGATGGTCTCAGTGTCATTTACTTTGTTGATTATGGTGCCACAGGTACCTAAATGGAGTAAACTTCGCCCAGCTGATCTCATGTTACCCACATTCTCAAGTTAGAAGGTCATCACCAAATTGCCACATGAGTTCACAACTCCTTTCTGTGTGGATCCTCTATTAACCTGGTCAATATTCAAAGAAGCTGCAATTTCCCAAGCATGCCACATTTTGTCGTGGTGCTCTTGGGCTGCCTCAGCAGTCATTAAACGCGCCATGATGGAGGTGAACCACATGGAGAATAATGTCCTCATGACAGGGTACACCCCTGCTTGGGGTTGTAAATGGGCTGAAGTATCAGCTCATCCTAACGCGCTGATCAGACAACACAAACATTGCGTTTGTGTTCAGTTTAAAATAAAGAATATTACTGCAGACAAAAAATGCTCTGCGTATTTTTTCTGCCAATTTTCTGCCCTGCGCCAAAACTTGGCCTGCACACAGGTAAGGCGTTCAGACAAATACATCGCAGAAATGCAGGCTGAAGTATCAACCAAAGTTCAAAAATATTATTTTGGGTTATACAGGGCTGACCTAGTTGATAAAATGAAATAGATGAATTTCTAACTGGTGCACACATTTTCACTGTTTCCCAATATCCAGAGATTATGAATTTAATTAAAGAATATGAACTCTCATATGCCATTCATGGTGCACCACACAGGAAGAGCCCAGGTCCAGATGGGATTACCTATGGGTTTTACAAAAAATATTTCAATTGTTTATCCCTCTAATGATGGCCTCAATGAACAAATGTCTCTTAGAGACACATATCCTCCCAGGGGGACAAGAGGCTTATATGGTAACTTTGTTTAAGAAGGGGGATAAGATAGACTTGGCAAACTGGTGCTCTATTTCTCTCACTAACACTGCTAATAAACTATTAACTAAAATAATGGCTAACCGCTTAGGGGTCATTTCCTCTAAGTTAGTATCCCCATAGCAATTTGTCTTTATTCCCAAAAGGTTGATTTGAGACAATATACACATTGTGTTGAATATATGCCAATCCACAGATACTGTGGCGCTTGTGTTCTTAGACCAACAAAAAGCGTATAACAGGTCAACTGGGACTACCTTAGGGCCTGCCTTTACCAGTTCCACCTCCCCCAACAGCTCATCAGTTAGTTAATGATGCTCACTGAACCAGCTACAATGGCAGTACAAGGACCAGGTTTCCTCACCAATGTGGTTTGCCCTCAGAGGGGCCTTCATCAAGGGGACCCTCTGAGCCCACTTCTATACAAATTCACCCTAGACCCACTTCTCCACAGTGTAAATGCATGCTTTACTGGTGTCCTTATGCAAGGCCAAGCACCAGTTAAGATGCTTACATTCACGGATGATTGTGTGGTTGGGGTGTTCAACAACCATGATGCATGCACTTTGGAGTCCACTATCTGGGGATACTCCAGGGTTAGTAATGCAGCCCTCAACGCATCCAAAACTTAAATCATCCTCCCTGGTAGATACCAAGCACACTGGTCCCCGGCGCCCCTCACTCAGAGGGACCCAGTAGTTCAGTATCTTATCATATTACCTAAGCGACTACCCCAAAACACTCATCTCATGCTACCTTTTGTGTCCAGCTCCACTGAGGGCCCAGTGCGGCACCTAGGAGTATGAATGGAGGCGGGTGGATACACCAATTCAATAATGGAACACCACATAATAGCTAATGTAACAAAGCGTATTGCATCATTAAGGGATTAACAGACCAGCTTAACAGGTATAGTAGTGCTTGCCAACACTATACTTCTGTAAAAAGTATGGTTTGTGGCCCACGCCATTGCTTTCAGCCCATCTTTCTTTGCTTCTTTATATGCCCTCTTACAAGGAAGGCTTTGATAGGTCAATCTCCCCCTGTGCAACAGGAAGTCCTCTATGGTCCATGACAAAGCAGGGTAATAGCCTGCATAACTACGTGGACCAGGCATACAGGATTCTGGGTACATGGATCGCTTCAGTAACCAACCTCTCACTCCCAACCTAACGCTAGTCACTCATGGCACGGTCCAACTTTGCCTGCGCCCTTGGCCTCCACAACCCCACACAAACCAACTCTCTTCTTACATATATAGCAAACCACTCATCTGCTTCAGGCTTGCATGGGACCCCCGCCCACTTTAAAAGGATCCTCCTTAATATGAGGAGCGCAGAATGGAGGATCAGCATCAGCGGGCATGCCTCATAAAGGGGTCTTCCTAAACTCAATTCAAACAGCAACTACATGGACAAGCCTTTCTGAACAATTTTGTACCCAGGAGGTCCCCTACCATGGCCATAGTGGAATATCTGGGCATGTTGGATATCACATACTCTCTAGAAACCCAGAAAGACATCTGGAAGTACACCCACCACCCTCTTTTACAGCCACAGGTTTGTTCCCATGTATGGCGCTTCCTGAAGTGGATATACCATACTGCAGAGCGATCCAACGCCTCCTACTTTTCATGTGTTGTGTATGATCAATATGGAACTTTGGTCCACCGCCTGAAAGAGTGCCCACCTTCACAAGTGATCTGGCGTGAGGCTCAGCGTCTCTTCTGCCAGGAGCAGACATAGACCTTCAGCCTATCTAAAAACATCTTCGCCATTTCCTTAAATCCCCTATACGCCCTTCCCTCCAAGCCTTAGTGTGGCAATTTCTATGTGGTCTATCCACACGGTTGCCCCTGATGCCATTTTGGGATCTACTTTCACCCTCCAGGAAGCTGTGCAGAATTCTATTTACACCTTATGGACCACTTTCAAGTCTGGTTGTTTGGATAATTTTCATTTAATCAACAATGGTTGGTCTCATCCTGGTTCCCAGTATGGTTTTTCACCTCAGACCCTTTCCTTAATATATGCTCAATAGCGGCGCAAGCCTCTTCTCACAATACCCATCTTCCTTTAATTGGCGTTCCCGCTGGCAACAGGAGGCAGAATTAGCTCCTCTGGGTGGCTCTCACACATATTGGTGCTTGGTTATTGTTTCATATTGGAAGTGTCCGTCCCATGGTCAGCCTTCTTGAATAAATTTTAATTTAACTTTAAATTTGCCTCAAAGTGATAAAACTGATTGTAAAAAATAATCAGGAACTTCTAAAATTTTTATAAAGCACCTTTAAAACTAGTAGATAAGAGATGAGAATTAGCAGCACCTGTGGTAAAAGTTCAATTGGCAACAGGGTAAGGAAGTTGGTAACATGTGATGGGCTTCCATTTTTGATCTTAATGGTGATGTGCCCAAAAAGCCTGACACTCAATACTTGAAACCATATAAGCTACATGACAAGTATATTATTTATTTTTTGAGGGTTTTTAAGTCAAGTTTAGGCCCTATCAACTAAAGTATCTGTCATATGGTAAGTATGGCAAAATGGACTTATTAAAGTCAAGTACTTAAATGAGATATAGAATTAATGATGTTTTTATTGTAGTATAGGATAGGGGTTTTATATGTTATATTTAACAATAGGCCCTAAAGGAAAGGATTTATAAAATTATAGAGGAGGAAATCCAGATGGAAGTATCTTCTTTAGATGATGCATCCAGAATTTATAATATATCTATAGCATATTTTTGATAAGGAAAAAAGAAATGTTGAGTATGTATGTCAGATAAGGCTAGGTATCATTTAGATCAATTGTTGGGCAAATTCTTGATTCTTACCCTTTTGTGAGTTCTCCTTAATTTACTTCCTCATGTGCCACCTAATATAATAGTTACCTGAAATTCTGATGATCCATCATTTAAAATCAAGAAGAATACATCTTGGGGGATGTCAGACAATTATCTGTCCAATTTTGTAATAAGAATGATTTGGGTTTAAATGAGGCTAATACCACCTAAAAATCCTGGTCAATTCTTGTGGAACCCCTCAAACTGAGGAAATGCAATTTCCTCCTCTTCTTGTTCAAACAGGCCTACAATTAGTAATAGGATTATGCCAAATTGCCAGAAGAATCAGGGGAGCCATTTGGAGGAACCCCGCGTCCTACATCCAATTTAGTTTAAACTCCAATGTGGAGACTGGGCCCTTTTATAGGTCTGGAGGGGGTCACACCAGGTGAAAATATTTTCCCCATGGTGATTGGCTCAAATACATCAAATCTTTACCTCATGGCCTTTTCCTACCTACTCTTGGCCCTCCATTAGTTGTTCCATTAAAGTGAGTCAAGTTTTGAGAGCTCTGATAGGTTGAACTCCAATATTTCTTAAATAGGCTCAAAGCTGATAATGAATTAGTTGCCTATCTCACTTCATACCTTAAGCCAAATTAAATACTAAGCAGTGTAATTGTAAAATAGTCCAAATTTTTATTCTATCATCACTACAAATAAAAATATTTAAAAAGTAACTTTTAATCCATTTTATGAGTTTTTATATTTTATATTTTAATATTATTTAAATCCTCTGAGAATTATATTCCTGCAGTTGTAGAGCAACCTCTCCTGCAAACGAAATTGTTGAAATCCAGGGCTCAAAATACCCTACAATCATACCACCTGCTCTGGATTCCAACTGGGGTATATAGGAATCCAGCTAGTTGTGTGCTTGCTGGTGCTAAATGCTGCTGGATTCCACAACGGTTTTATTAATATTAAATTAAAAATTTTAAAAAAATAAAAAGTTGCATTTTTATGTTTTTATTAGTGCAAGCATGGGAAGTAAGATATGAACATTCTTGATATCTAACTGGTCATTATTTACACTGTATCAAGGGTTGAAGGGATTTAAATGATAAGTTCAGAATGGCTTGTTACAGTCTGAATGAGGAAAGGTGCAAATTCAGCCTATTGAAACTTTGGAAAACTTGCTTCACTTTGGCTGAACAGTGGATTAGGAGTTAATTTTTGGCAATATGTACCAATGGGGTAACACTGTTCAAATTTCAGCCAATCCCCTTTGGTGAAATTTATTGCATCTTGGGGACCTCCACCACACCTATAAAAGGGGGTGGTCTCCGCTTAGGTGTTTGAAGGGAACTGGACGTGGCAGGGGGAGAAACTGCCATAGAACTTCCTGGTTTCTCTTACTTGGTTGGGGAAATTTAACTGCCCAAGTTTGTGCTAATTGCCCATTTAGTAATCATAACAATGTTACCTCAACTTGTGGGGTTCTACTGAGAATTGACCAGGGTCTTTTGGATGATAAAATTGTTATTATTATTTAAATCAAAGCTATCAATATCAAGAACTTGTATATATCCAACATTTCCCTTTTTTTCAAAGTTTGCCCCAAAGCATTCTTATCCTGAATCTGGGCAGGAAAATGTCTGACAGGGTATCTTAGGTTCAAATTGGTCTGGCGAAATTTTCATAGTATCAATTTGAGCCTTACTGACTACCAATTTTTATATATGATTAATGTAACAAATGGGCTCCCAAGGCCCTATTTGCCACCTCAGCATATGAAAGCTTACATCAGAAAAGAGTCGCCTTAATCTTCTGAGCATCAGGGTTATACCAGCATGCAAATCCCCACTTTAATGTCCAACAGAACAGTCAAATTCCACTGCGTTTGGGGGTCCAGATATTGCTCATGGGGAAATATCAAAATACACAAAATATCTGACCCCTGGTCAAGGTCTGGCGGATCCAACATTCCTCCTCTCACCTCTAATCTTCACTCAGCTGCACTCTAATACAACCTCATCATGACCCTGACCTTGTTGTGTTGCACAACCACTTTCCATGGCCCACTGAACATTGAATGCTCCCTCATAACCCTGGTTTATTGCAACCAAGGTCCCCAAAGAATAAATTTAAACTAATAAATTAATAATGGCGCTAAATACAAGTGAATGGTTTTATTTCAGAAGGAGACCAAAATAATGTATAATTCACAAGTGAGGTAAGGGAAACGCATCCTCACTTGTTAAATATTAGCCCTGCATGAGCTACGCAAATTAATAATAATTTAGTTGTGTCTGAGGCTTAAAAATGCTGGCATTCTGATTTTCATCTGCTGGCGGATTGAAGAAACCTAAACTAAATAAAATCCGCCCTGAAAATCTATATTTCTATTTATATACAATCCCAAAATGCATCAGCTCATCAATTAAGTTGAGTTCACAAAATTGGGATCAGCAACCGTTGTTGTAGTGGATTTCCTAAGTCCCAACCTTAGAAAATCCATGTATGATCACTGATCATTACATTGCCACCTTGAAAATAGAAATCACAGCACACCACCATGCCAGGTGGAGGAATCATGACCGGGTAATTTTTCCAATTGGTGGCTTTGTTAGAGGGAAAGTTTAAAGGGGTTGACCAGAAATCCAGGGTTTTCAGAAAAAGTCAACATTCCCCCTAGAGGTCCAATAATGGGCGCAAGAGTCCTAAACCGCCAGCGATCCAACTTCCTTCTCTAAACTATCCAAACCATTTGCTGGAAAGCCAAAGCAACAACAAAGAGGATTTGAGGGCTCAGAGCAGTGCTTGGGACGCTTGACTTTATGCCATCTTGTGAGCTGTCTGGTTCACAGCTTGCCATGAAAGGTTAACTTGTGTATTATGTAGCAAATGTGCTCCCAAGGCCTTATTTGCCACCTTGGCATATGCAAGCCTATGTTGGAAGAGAGTTGCCTCAATATTCTGGGCATCAGGGTTGCACCAGCATGCAAATTTCCTCTTTAACGTCCAACAGAACAGTTGAATTCCACTAATTTGGGGGTCCAGATATTGTTTGTGGGGCAATATCAAAAAATGAAAATTATGCTGACCCCTGGTCGAGGTCCAGTGGATCCAACCTGCCTCCTCTCAACTCTCATCTTCATTTGGCTGCACTCTACTACAACCTCATCATGACCCTGACCTTGCCATGTTGTGCAACCACTTTCCACAGTCCACTGGACGTTGAATGCTCCCTCCTAACCCTGGTTTATTGTGACCAAGGTCCCCAAAGAATAAATTTAAATTAATAAATTTATAAAGGTGCTAAATATAAGCATACTCTCAATTTTGGAAGGAGACCAAAATAATGTAGAATTCATAAGTGAGGTAAGGAAAACGCACCCTCAATTGTTAAATATTAGCCCTGCATGAGCTACATTAATTAACAATAATTTAGGCGTGTCCAAGTCTAAACAAATGCTGGAATTCCAACTTTCATCTGCTGGCGGATTGAGGGAACCTAAATTAAATAAAATCTGGCCTAAAAATTGATATTTAAATTTATATACAATCCCAAAATGCATCAGCTTGTCAATTAAGTTGAGTTCAGAAAATTGGGATCAGCAACCGTTGTCATAGTGGATTTTCTAAGTCCCAATCTTAGTAATTAAAGTAAGATCACTAAACGTTACAATTAATTGATGTAATTTCTCTAAACCCCTACTTTGGTCTATGTGTCAATTCTTTCATAAAGTCAAATAGTCAATATTATTCCCATCATGTCTGATATCTTGATATCCAACATTACCCTCTTTAAAAATATTGGCAGAGGGATACTGATGTAAGAATTGGCTATTTACACAGTTGATAGTTACTCTAGTTTCTAATGACTTAATTGAGTATCCACCTCACATTTTTAGTTTATAGCATATGGCCCATCCCCAGATGAAATCTGATTTTCCTCCTCAGGGCGCTATTTGATCACTATAGTAAAAGACTAAATTTGAAGTCTCAAAAGTGAGTAGAGGTTAGTGGGATGCATTATCTGATTGGCCTTCTTTTGAAAACGTCTTGGCTAGATTTGTCATTGCCTCTGATTGAAGATGTATGATCTTTTGAAATAATCTTCTTAGCGATTTTTCAGACTCTTTGGTATTATCACTGGTAACTTTATGAGCTAATAGAGCCATAATTCCATGTTCTCTTCCATATAAGGCCTTGAAGGGTGATATTTTATGATCAAATAGAGAATTACCCTAAAAAGCCATCAATGCACTTGGGAGATATTGGTATCAGTGTAGTGAATTGGTAATGGCCATCTTGTGTAATTTTAAAACCAATAACCCATTTTCTCTTTCTGTATTTCCGTTTGCTTATCAGTTGTAGGCCGCTGAGGATAATTGTTGAGCTCCCACGCTTGTAGCTAAGATTCTCGTGACTCTTAAAGTAAATTTCTTTCCATTATTACATAGAAATACCTGAGGTCAACCATGCCTTATAAATATATTTTAGTATAAAAAGTTAGCAATTGCCTTTGCAGTATGTGTGGAAATGGTGATTGCTTTAACCCACTCTCAAAATGATCAATCCCTACAAGGATGTATCTATTTCCACCTTTGGATTCATATAGTGGAACTGTGATATCTAAACTGATAATATGAAATGTCTTCTGAGGGGTTGTTGGAATCCAATGGGAGATTTGAATGCTCGCCAGTGCTTTTTAGCCCTAATTTCAACAATAATTGCAGGAGAAGTCACATTATCTACTGCAGAAATAAATATTTTCAGGGGAGCTTGCAGACCACTTATAACTAAATTTAATTACTTTTGAATTAAACTAAAGACTGGCTTTTATAATTTTTATTAATAATAATTGGGGGCCCAGAAGTGAACCCTCTTAACATCGCAATGCTTAGAATTTAAATGTATTGAGGCTCTAAGTGAGTGAGGTGCAAAATTTAAATTAGGCTAGGAATATCCAAATTAGGGAATAAGAAGTTTTACCTATTAGAGCTCTTAAACTTCGCCTCACTTCAACGTGATGATCAATGGATGGTCATTAACTGGTAGAATAACCCCGTGAAATAAAGATTTTTTTATTTAATCAGATGTCAGGAACTCAGAATGATGTCCCTGATTCTGCCGCAGAGTTGGCGCAACCCAACTACCAACAATTGAGAACTTTGGCTGAAGTGAGTGAATAGAAGAATTAACCCAATTTGAGGGGTTTCACCAAGAATTAGCCAGGGCCTTTTGGCTGATATTATTCTTATTAACCTCCAATTCACTCTTATTACACAATCAGACTTGTAATTGTCTGACATTGCCCACTTCAAGTGTGGTAGGGTAAAAAGGCCGCAAGAGCCGTCCATGCACTCAGTTACTGTTAACTTAAAAAGCAATGTTTTTATGGAGTATTCATACCCACTATTATAAGTGATAATGAAAGGCCCTTCCCAAATAGAATCAAGTTTTTTTCTTCTAGGAATGATACAGTTGTGATAGTAGAGTACCAAGTCTTGCATCTGGAAGGAAGGGAGAGGTTGGAGCTCATTAGCATCTTGGCCCTCTTTAGTAGCAGTTTTGGCCAAATTATTAATAGCCTCTGACTGTAACTGGATGATGTGCTGCGCCACCTCTTCATGGCTTGGTCCAGACCATCAGTCCTCGCTGAAAACACATATTTGGATAGTAAAGCCAGCATCACAGGTTCTCAGCTGTACAACACATGGAAAGGGGAAATCTTGAGGATCCAGTGATAAATAATGCGGTAGGCCATGAAGGCACTAGGCAGATATAGACCATAGTAAAGAGGGTCTGAAGTAACAATTTTTCTTATGAATAAAAACCAAGGTTCCATTAGCTCTCTCACCAGTACCATTGGTGGAAGGGTTGTAAGGGGACAAGAAAATTTTCTGGGCTCCCATAGAAGTGGCTAGAAGCTTAACCACTATGGATTTAAAGTTTATCCATTATCAAAAAGAACCTGAGGTAGCCATGGCGAGTGAAGTTACACTGGTGGAGGAAAGTGGCCGTGGCTTTGGTCTTCTGAGCTGGAAGAGCCTCATACTTGACCCATTTGGTAATTTGATCAGTCTATAAAATTTATATTATTATCTACATGTAGTTTATGGTAGAGGGCCAACCATCTAGGCTTATTGTGTGGAAGGGCTGTTGAGGAGTGGTAGGTTGATATTGATACTGGTCTTAAAGCTGGATTTCTTTTTGCATGTCAGATGGCATCCAGGACTTCGATTATGGTCTCCATGACTCCCTCCCAGTAGTACAGTTCTTTAACCCACTCATGGGTTTTATGCACTCCGCTATGCCTTAGGATGGCGTGAGACTCCATAATGACAGGCAATTGCTCAGATGGTCAGAGGTAAGGCAACCAATTCTCCCCCTACTTCCTTGTATAGCTTCCCAATATCCACCTTAGTTTTATGAGAGTGTCAAGCTATCATCTTATGAACAGGTTCATCCTCATCCTCCCATGCGTCAGGGATCATTAGGAGGTCATGTAGCCTCTCATCTTCACTATTATCGAAGTGAAGGACTGGCAGCCGGGTCAACCCATTGACATTCTTGTGTCTCATCCCAGCTTAATGCTTAAAGGTCATATCATAGTGATGGATCTTCAAAACCTTCATGTCGACCACCCAGCGGGATCCTTCATATTCTGTAACCACTATAAAGAAGCGTGGTCAGTAACCACTTTGAATGAGGCTTTATGTAAGGAAGGATGGTAATATTTGATGGCAAGTAAGATGGCGATTCAATCTTTCTCAATGATGCTATAGTTGCGTTTCACCTTAGAAAGCACTTTGCTGAAGTATGAAACAGGATTATCAAACCGTGATCATCTAATTGAGCCAAGATAGCTCCAACAGCATAGTTGGAGGTATCAGTAAACAGCATGAAGGGTTTACTATGGTTTTGGTGGTTAGGATTAGCCATCTCCGCATAAACTTTTTAAGCGTTTCAAATGCATCCTTTTGTTCATCTCCCCAATGAAAAGGGGTGTTTTTCGCTAAGAGGCGTACTAGGGGCTCACTGAGCTGAGCGAATTTGGGGATGAATAAATGGTAATATTTCATCATGCCAAGAATACCTGGATGCCACGGAGGGTTTTATGTTCAGGCATTTTTGATATCGCCTCAACCTTGTCATGGAGGGGCTTAATTCCATCTGGGGAGATAGCGTGGCCAAGTAAATCTAACTTCTTCTGAAAGAAAGTACATTTAGAGGGCTTTAGCTTAATGTGAGATGCCCACAGGCGTTGAAGACTTCTTTTATATGGGAGAGGTGCTCATTGAAAGTTCATGAGAAGACATTGATATTATCAGTATAAACAATTACATAACTCATCTTAAGATCCTGCAGTATGTGGTCCATGGCTCGCTGAAACGTGGCAGGCGCATTGCACAACCCATGGAGTAACCAAGTGGGTTAAAATAAGCCTTCCCTTCAGATAAGCGCACATTTCTCTTGGACTTGCGGAGAAAAAGCCATTTGCTAGTATCCACTAGCTAAGTCCATATCGGAAAACATCTTATATCCAGAGAGTTGGGCTAAATTGTCATCAATTTGGGGAATAGGATAACTATCCTTTTTGATGATGTTTTTTAGTTTGCAGTGGTCCATCACTAACCAATGACCGCCATTCTTCTTCTTTATAAGCAATAGAGGAGATAACCAAGTGCTTTGAGAAGGCATCAGTAGCCCCTCATCTAGTAGTTGTTTCAGTTCCATCTCATTTGGAGCTCCTCAACTTTTTGATTTCCAATAGGTCTTGGATCAAGTAGGTTGGGCATCACCAACATCAATGGAGTGGCTTCAGTCCTTTATATGCTCATAGTTAGTATCAAATCTGGAGAAGATGTCACTACAGGACTCATGGAGAGAGTTTACCTTTTTAAGCTCTTCTGGGGTTAAATCATCAGAAATTTGAACTTTAAGCAAAGTTTATAACAATTGGTCGGTGAGTAGTCCTAGATCTAACATAGACCCAATATATTGGACTTGTTGGATGTCCTCAATTGGAATCAACGGGGATTTTCAAACTCTTGATGCTTCTTTCCACCCATGTCCTTGTTGGTAAGATTCCTCAGCAGAAGATTGATGGGTTGTTGCTAGGCAGGGTCTATGATACCTGGCAACACTCAAGGTTTCAAAGGACTTATCCCATTAGTGCTTGTTAAGTGCAGTAGGCAGTTGCGGGGAATTTGCACAGTAATCTTAGTGTCTATCACCTTTTGTTCACCATCCTTGACTACTACATCCTCTGACGCATACAATGGAAGTCCCTCTGATGCATCCACGGAGTCAGGAAGCTTTTTTGTGTTTCTTCCTGACGTGTTATAAAGTAATGAGAGGGTGGGGGAAGGGTACTCAACAACGCATGTGTATTCTTTCTTCTTAGTCTCACCATTTGTAAAGACTAAGGGAGCTTTGTAATTGAACTTGGAGAGAAATCCCTGTTTCATGTTAGTAATTCCATCATACTCAAACAAATTGAGTACCAATGAGCAGGTCGTATGCGTTATTGTCCAATGCCACAGCAGGGGCAGATCATAGGAGTTTTAAAATTCGTGTTGGTAGAGAAGAGTAGGCTCCAATAGCTCGCATGTTGGTGGGCCCTACAGTTCCAAACTCTTGCAAATAGTCCAGGTCAGGTGCCAAATTAATTTTATGGATGAGTTTTGAAGAGACCACATTCACTGGAGCACCCATATCAAGTATGGCTAGAACTTGAACCTTATTAATGACAACCTCTACCTTGGTTATAGTGCTACTGAAAGTAGGGGGAGGGCGAGGACCTCCTTCAAACGGAGAGAGGAGGCAAGGCGGTGAGCCATTGCATGGTATCTATCTTTAATAGATTGGAGGTTATGAACCTTTTGGGTTGATTGAATCACTGTACTGATAAGATGGTCAGCATCGCTGGCGGTATCATTCACCTCTAAACACCGCAACCTCTGCTTGAGATAGGTCCACTGGGGTATCATGGCCATATCTATTCTTTCAGGCCTCAACCTATCTGGTATCTAAACTTTTATTAGAGCTCCCAAGACATAATAGACCGCTTATTTACCACCCCCTTCAGACTCGTCATCATTGGGTTGTTGATGCATACCAAGAGTGTTGCTAAGAGGGGACCAAGAAACCGGCTTGTTCTACTCTCAGGGGAAGGCCTTTTGGAGCTCATCTACCCTTTGGCTTTTGAAGGGAGTATCATAGCTACACCAACTTTTGGGGACACTTGAGGAGAAGATTCCTTCAGGTGCATGGTATGAAGTGAGGCTATGGTTGTTATGGAGGACAGCTTTGAGGGACGTGAGGGTAGAGCCACAGTGCTGGATCCCTTAAAAGAGAGGGGGGCATCTAGACCTCAAATAATTTCAAAAGGCTAATGGGTGTGCAGCTGATGGAAGAGTGACAGACCTTGTCACCCCTGGTGCCCTATGTCTGACCTCTAATGTAGAAGGGCAGTCAAATTTGGGATGTCTCATCAGAACCGGCTTTGGATGGGTAGTCAGCACTAGAGGGGTCAGTAAGGCTGGCGTGGACTCCTTCTGCCAGGATACAGTGGGGAGATCCTCAATGGTTGAGGCTTATAAGTTAAACCCTACTCATTAGAAGGGTTCAACTTTATAAAGATATGAAACCTCCAATAAAGCCTCCTTTACATCCTGTATGCTCTGGAAATGCCTTTTGATTGAGATAATATTCCTTGCTAGCAAAGGGAAAAATTTAACTCACTCAGAACTGCAGCAATAAACCATTAAGTGGCAGCATTTTTGCAAGTAGCAAGGGTTGAGTTCACTGTACAACTGATCAACAAATAAGGCAACTGATTTGCCCTCCTTTAGACTAAGGCGCATAAAGGTTTGTTTTCTTCTCCTTAAACTCTGCGGGGAGCTGAACTCATATATAAGCATATTTTAAATCTTTCCAGGTAATAAGACTGTCCATGTATGGAACTACTATCCCTTGGGACATGCGACTTAAACAGGGGACGGTATATTTGATCTTATGATGGTCAGTCGTGCCTTCCATAGCAAACATATAAATGAAGAGGAACGAGGCAATTCTACCCTCACCTGGGGTTAACTTGCTGCACAAGGAGTTTTTAGATGAATGGGGTGGAGTGCTATTCAGCTGTTTCAAGTCAGGATAGAGAACTGGATAGCTGATGTTTTAAAGAAGCTATCCTTAGTTTCATGGCATCGTGGAGACTAGAAAGGTTAATTTCCCAGCAGCCTCCATTTTTTAAGTAAGTCTTTGGTGTACAGGCCCCTGTAGTGAGCACCGCTTGCTGATATTTAGGCTTTTTTATGCTCGCTGGTGCCTGTTAGCCCAGTATTCTAACAATATAGCAGTGATGGGAGTTTTGTAACTCTCAGCTGCTGGATAAATATTTTGAGTATTTTTACAATTATTAAATTAAAATAATAAACACTGATTATATTAAAGCGTTGGATTTTTATATAGTTGTTGGGATTTTTGCCCATATTCCCAGCCTGCTAGATTACCTAGTATCACTAGGGGAAAAATTTCCTAAAGCAAAGTGAATTGGAAATTGGTTGACCCAAATTTTGGAGGAACTACGTTCAGGGGATTTTAGGATATTTGCCTGTTTGTATCCATCAGGGATCAATCCAGATGAATACCTAATATCTCATCGGGTGGAGCGGCTGACAAAATAAGGGCATCTGATAGTAATTAACTATCAGGTGTACTGATTGGGATTGGTCAGATTTCATCACCAACTGATTGGGAATGTTTAATGAGTTGCGAGGTGAGTGATGCCGCCTGCAACTAGCAAATTGATTGGTTGGTGAAGTGACCTGCCATAATGGGTAAAAAGTCCCATTATCTAAGCAAGTTGCTAGCCAATTATGGTTGATTCACTTGGATTGAGAGGAAAATGTTAGTAATACATTTACAACTCTTTCCATTTGAGGTCTCAAGGATGTCCAACATCAGAATCCTAGTCAGGATGGGGAAGACCATCGCTGCTGAGATGAGGAAGGGTGACTTAACGGCAACAGCTGCCATTTCATCAAAGAGGTGTCAACTAAGGTTCAGATGGCCGGATCCCCTATAAATTCCCTAGGATTCACTCTAATAAAATATAGACATTAAGATATACCTTTATATAGATAAAACACATATACATTACTACTTTAGGACATTATTGGTTTTATTGTAGATTTGGTAATAGTTAGACTATCAGCATCTAGCATGAAGATTCCATATCAAGGATATTATTGCAGAAGGCAATAATTGGTAGACTCTCAGAGAAGAGTAGAGATCTGAGTGGGGATCTAGAGATGAAGGGAACCACGGCTAAGGGATTGCTGCTGACTGTGTGTTGGGCTGAAGGAGACTGTCATTAGAGGATCTTAACGAAGATCAAGTGGACAAGATTACATGGAATGAATCCCTATGAGTATGATATCAAGTATTAATTGGAAATACCAGCCAAAGCATTGGGCCT
>JAKSZP010007947.1:0-240381 GCA_022478985.1 Massospora cicadina
TTTTGATTTATTAATGAAGTTTATCTCTCCGGTTTGTTTTTGTGATGAAGATTGCTCTCCAGGCCCTTTTTGTGCGGAAACCATTCCAGCCCTTTTGGGTAGTCCATCAATTTGGTACGTGAGTGCTCTTGCCTTTTACTGCACCAGTGTAAGCCCATGAAAACTACTGGCCGCTACCCAGATTTCAGGACAACCTAGAAAACCGTGGTGATTATTGTAGACAGGTGAGCTGAAGCCCAGCCAATCAGGATCTCCCCACCCTTGTCACTAAGACCTGCTTTTGCAGCGCCCTGACCATAGGGGAAGTAAGTGTGGCAGACATTACGGCTGACTCTTTGCTCCCCCTTCCTGCCTATATTCCCCACAAAGGAGAGTGGAAGCACCCGCAAGAACAGGTTGGTTTACAGTCATTAGCTTCCATTCCACACCTCATTCAGTCCACTACAAGAACCTTCTAAGGTGCCTCTCTGGGTTCTAGCATTGGATACTTACACATGATTCCACAAGCTTTCCTCGGTCATGCCATGTGAAGGCCCCAGATTACCCTACCTAGGTCCCAGGGCTCAACTTTACCTTCATAATTGGGAACTTCAACTGATACAGGCAAAGTTACAAGCTGTGGATCCTAAGATCCAAGCTTGCTAACACTCTCCAACAGCGACTTAAGCTAAAAACCAGAAAGAAAATTATAAAAAAGCTTTTCTTAAGACTAAATTATTTGATCTTGGTCCTAATTAGTTGGGACTAATTGCCAAGTTTTGGTGCTGTGACAATGGGCCCAAATGATAAAGTGTATTCAGGATAAGCTTTTGATAGAATAATCAGTTTAAATTGATGTTAAGTTAATCATCCCAAACCATGTAGTTGCAATAGGCTTTAAGATAAGAATTAAAGTATTAGCTCGAACATTGGAAGGATAAACAGCCCAATCAGTTGGTTGAAGGGTTTTTTTCGAGCCAACCACCAGAACCTGATAGGCTGCATGATCCAAAATGCAGTCATTCATCCAGTAACCCGCAAATAAATGAATTTCTGTTAAACCACTCATCTCATCTGAAAAGTTAATGTTTGCACTCAGTAGTGCAAGTTAATTGGCTGCTGTTGCTGTTGTGTATAATGGAAATCGCACCAATATGGGAAAGATCTAGCACATACTGATTTGCAATAAAACCAGCGGAGCTCTGCCAATTTGAGAGATAATGAATTTTGATAAGGGTAATGAGCTCCTAAAATAGCGTTCAGAATCCCAAAACTTTTCTTAATCTGTATAGTTACCTGGCAAATCCGCTTTTTCACCTAATAAAGATCTTGTCATTCAGAGTTCACCAGTAACTGCCGCTGTGACCAAGAAGGAAAAAGTATTTTAAAAACCTTTGCATTATGTGACGCCAATCAGAAGATTTCTTTACCCCATTTGATCCTTTTTCTCTCGAAAGGTCTATCCTAATTACTCCCAAGTTCAGCATAGCACTATAAAATCCCTGAATTTTGATTAATAGGGATACCTTCAGATTTGCTAAGTTTTCCTACTAGTGACTTTCTCTGCCTGTTTCTAAAGAGATCTTGCCTGTTTGAAGCATACAGAGTAGCTAATATGACGTAAACCCGCTGAGAGACTCTTAGGAGCACAGAAGCCCTAAGAAATTACCACTGGAGCTACATTTGACATAATAATCAAGTAGCCTTCAAAAGGTTCTGACCTTCAAAGAAATCAACAAAACCCAAAACTGGTGCTTTCTCCCAAGCACTTCTGAGGCTACCTGGTGAAGACCTATCTTCTGAATGAACATTTCCAGTGATGACAGCCCTCCTAATATGAAGGAGAATAAGAGCCTGACCCAATGGGCCATTACCAATAATTCAGATTCCTCTTTACCTCACACTTGAGAGCTTGAATTCAATGTGACCATAGCCCTAAATTTATTCGCTTCAGATGATTTGCTTTATCAGATGTAGGCTGTTGAAGTTGCTGACACTGTCACCATATTACTGGTGTAGAACTTTTATCCTTGGGTAAGATTCAGCTGTAGAAGAACTGCACGGATTGCTTGCAATTTAACATATATAGTCCTCACCTGATTTTCCTGGATCTGAAGTATTAGTATCCCAAACGGTTTCCTATCTTTGGTTATTTGTACAACACGCTTTATACCATCAAATGCAGCTACTTTGACTAAATTCTTGGAGATACAACGTCATTTTGGACTTTCTCATCAAAATTACGCTCAGCTTCTTGAATTGTATGTGCCACATCACATTTTGGATGAGACAAACGTGAGTCTATTTAGGACAACTGACAATAAATTAATGAAATTTACCGTCACCTAGCCCAGATTGAAACTGGGGTTATTCAATAACTACAAAATGAGCTTTATTAGTTGGTGATTCATGCCGTTGATAACATGGACCAACAAGTGGAACGCGCTTTATCTACCCTCATCTACTGCATCGCCAAAAACCGCCAAAACACTGACTCCCAGGTTGTCACTTTGGACACTCAGATTCAGCAGTTGAGTGAATGACACGCCATGCCGCCAATCCAGGAAGTTTTTCAAAAGAGACAGCCCTGGCGAAACTGGAACTAGTGGGAAGGAAGCAGGTGAAGGACCCCCTGGACCTGAAGGTTCCCGTGGTCCTCCTGGATCCTTTTCCCAGTAAGGCCTTCTTTCAATAAGTACCACAAATCTCAAATTAAGACTCAATAATGTTAACTTATACCTGAAGGCCTGAGGAGCAGAGATGACTATTGAGGGGATCATCTTGATGCAGATATGACCTTTATCTACTTATACAACAATTTATAACAGACAACTGTAATATGTGAAAACCTGATTGACTCTCAAGCCTAAGTTGATCATTAACTCGAGTGGATGAACGCCAAACTCCAGACCATTGAAGCTAAACATGAAGCTCTTTACGTTCAATTGGCACTTGCATCCACCGAGATTGAGAGACTACGTCAACTTTTAGATACAAAAGCCTCACTTACGCATGTCAATGCCTGCAATATTACTCTCAAGAGTGATATGGATAAATTCCTTCACCACACTGACAAGGCTATACCTCATACTGACATAAGCACCACGGAACCCACTGAGTTTGAGAGACCAACTTCTCCAGCCTTCCATGTGCACTCTGAACTGGTTAGATACTTTAACCCCAGCTTCAATGAGAAGTACATGCTTGATAAAACATTAACTCCTCCATTTTTGGTTATAAAGGTGCAATAGAACAGGCTATGGATCGTCAGAATTGGCATTACATTAAAGCTTGTCTGTATGGAAAAACACAAGAATCATGATATCATATCTTAAGACATGTACTACCCTGACAGCTATAAATGATGTCCTCATTGAAGAATTTGGATTTAACCTATCCCTTTCTAACCATAAAAGGCCTTCATGCGGATCCACCTCTGATGTGGGAAAACAAACATTGAGTTTGCAGTTAAATTTTAACATGAGGCTCAGGCCCATGCATCTTGTGACCAAGTTTGCCTAGACGACGCTATTGCCTCCATTCTCTTAGCGCATTAGCACAGTACCAGCCTTGTGCTCTATTTCTATAATACCAAGAAGATGTACAAGTCTATCCTTAATATTAAGGAATCTATAATGGAGTTGCCTGAACCAGAAGTATGCTGATTATCTAATAAGGAGAACTGACTCCACATTTAATCAGTTGGACAATTCCAGAGATCTAAACCCCGTCATGACACTTTTCTTTCTTGTTGCAAACACTTTTGCAACCCATTCAATTCAAGACTAAATCTAGTTTGATAATCTCATAGAGGGGATTAGTCTGCGACCATGTCTGGGAGCAGTTGGGCAAGCAAGGCAAGAGGAGCAGGTGGAAGGCCCGCGGCCTCTAACATTCAAAAACGCCCCGGAGAATTCGGCGAAATAGAAAAAAATCTAAAAAAACTGGCGGTCACAATTTCCCCGGAGATACTCGTGTGGTAAGCACGATGCAACCAGTACATCAACACGCCACATTCCCAGCCACTTTCGTCGGTGAAATTTGGAGTCTGAGTGTATCTGGACATCCAAAAAACGGCCCTATGGGAAAAATTTTGTGAAGATGTACACAAAATTTTCCCAACCGCGGTGTACGTTGCACCTCACTCCATGTCACGCGGTTGGCTGGACCTAGGCTTCAAAAGCAAAATAGCAGCAGACGAGGCTGCTGCGGTGTGCATAGTGGTCAACCTCCCCAAAGGGCAACAGGTCATCGAAACTAAACGCACCAGATGGACAAAATCAAACCAAATTTTCCTCACGTTTGACTTTTTGCCTACTACAGTAAAACGTGATATTTTGGAGCAACACCTGAAAGATGGTCTCGCCATATATGGCGAAATACAATCTTTTGAAATGCAACGTTTCACGCTGATGCCACACCTGTGCACCGGCAAAGCCATCACAGTTCTGACCCCAACTGAGGAGATCGCGAAGGACCTAACCCAGATCCTGCACTCCACCTTTATTGACATTGCAGGGCACACCACCCACCTGTTCCGGGTAACCATGGACAGCGCGCCCCCCATTTGCACCCACTGTGACGCGTTCGGCCATAAGGTGCATGCATGCCCCATCAAAGAGGGCGTCACATTCCAAGAGCACCCCTCGGCGGCCATGGCCAGCGGAGAGGTGCACTACGAACCAACCGCAAGCACCAAGGAGGCTTTCCCGTGGGGAGCACAAGGCTGCTACCTATTGGTAAAGCCTATCTCCCCGCAAGAATGGAAGAAGGCTAAGCAGGCCCATAGGACCGCGGCCAAGGAAGCGGCCAAGGCCACCACCACCATCCCACACTCACAATGCCAGGAGGACATGGAGACTTTGCAGTGGAAGCAACTTGGGAATCCATCATCCAATCAGATTGGGAGGCCCATGCCAAACAGGCCACTCAATCTGAGGATCTGATGAGAGATTCAATCTCACCCAATTGCTGCACCCAAGCCCCAGTCGAAACCAACTTGGGACCTATCCCAACCAAAAGAATTTTTTTGCCCCACTTGACGGTGCACCAAACTTATCCGCACCGCAAAAAATTCGTCCGACGTCGGGAAAACAAAAAGCGAAGGCCAAAGCCAATGTGACTCTTTCCACAAAAATTAACAAAAACCCCGATAGCATTGCTGCTAATACCCGCGCTGCTGTGAAAGCCTGTGGGGACCTGGAAGAGGCTGGTGGGCCTGGGGGCCCACCCCCTCGCACCTAAGGTGCAATGGGGGAAACCTTCACTCTAGGGACGCTGAATATTGCCATACAAGGCCTCCCCATCCCAGGCTAGGAAACTGAGTTTTTTATAAAACAATTTACCCATGGATATCCTGGCCATCCAGGAGTCCCACTGTCCACGAGGTTCCGAGGAAGCTTGGAAAACAATGCTCCTACCATCCCTATCCTTTTGGTCAAAGCACTGTGGGGTGCTAATTCGGAAAAACAATTTTTTCAAATTCAAATCTTCAGAAACATTCCTAAATGGCTGAGTGCTCGTTGTCACCTTCTCATGGGCTGATGTTGCACACACAATCGTCAACATTTATGCCCCAAAAGGTGCACAAGAGCGTCAGGAATTTTTCTTGTTGGTCAATTCCCTCCCGCTACCCCCCGATTCTTTCCTAATTGGTGACATGAACTGTTAACTAACCTCACCAATGGACCGGTGGCTGCCCTCACACCACGCCCCACAGGGTCATGTAGAACTATGCGTTCTAAAAGCCACCCTTGGGTTAATGGATGCACTGCTGCGACATGCCCCACTGCTCGAAAACATGATGTGTCCCCACGTCCACAATGGCCAATTAAGGTCCATGACCTGCATCGACCTTATTCTAGCGCCGGCGAAATTCCAACCCCACATCTCCCACTTCAAAACAACGAAAATGGAATTCTCTGACCACCAACTGGTCTTGATAACATACCACTTACCCGTCACAGTTGCAAAGGCCCCACATTGGTGCAAAATCTGCCCCCCAGAGCTCGCGTCACCAGGATTTTACATGTGGGTGGAAGAGGCAACTTTGGCAAAATTGTTTGTTGCACCGTTTTGCGCGGACCCCATTTCCACATGGGCAACTTTCAAAGAAGACACCATCCACCACTATTGCCATCTCTCATCCAGACGCTCACGAGCCACATCGGCAGTTATATCGCACACACTGGCTGAATTGGCCCACTTGGAGTCCAAAATTCCAGCCTCAGGATATAGCCCTGCATGGGGCCAGAAGTGGGAAGAGGCAGCCGCCCACCTCAACGCACTTGAAAGGCAACACAAACATCAGGTTTGTGTCCAATACAGGGCCACACGCATCACTAAAGGCGACAAGTGCACCGCATACTTCTTCAAAAAAATTTTGCACCACGCCAGAGTGTGGCCTGCACACAGGTGTGAAGATCGGATAATTCTATTGTGGACACACCAGCTGAAGTGGCAATTGAAATGCAAAGATATTACTCCAAGTTATACCGAGCTGAACCAATTCAGCCGGCCAAAATGGCAGAATTTCTCGACAGAGCTCATATCTGCACCATTTTCTGATACCCGGAAATAATGAATTTAATTACTCCAAACAAATTATGGACTACCATTCGCGGTGCGCCAAACTGAAAATGCCCAGGCCCAGATGGCATTCCATATGAATTCTACAAAAAATATTTTAAATATATATCCCCATTGCTGCTAGCCTCACTCAACCAAAGCCTGTTGGAAACGCGCCTCCTACCAGGAGGACATGAGGCCTTTACGGTCACACTCTTCAAGAAAGGGGATAGGCTAGACTTAGCCAACTGGCGCCCCATTTCTCTAACAAACACAGACACCAAAATTTTAACAAAAATCATGGCTAACTGTTTAGAGACTATAGCATCTGCCACCATCTCCCCAGAACAATTCAGTTTCATACCCAGAAGGTTGATTTGGGATAATGTGCACTCTGTGGCTAATGTATGTCAATCCACAGCCTCTGGGGCACTTGTATTCTTGGACCAACAAAATGCCTATGATAGAGTAAACTGGGAATACCTTAGGGCCTGCCTCCAACAATTCCGCCTACCTCCCCGCTTCATTTACTGGGTGATGCTGCTCACGGAATCTGCAACAATGGCAGTGCGCGGCCCAGGTTTCCTAACGGAAGTAGTCCGTCCTCAAAGGGGCCTGCGACAAGGGGACCCCCTCAGCCCACTCTTATACAACTTCAGCCTTGACCCGCTACTGCGAAATGTGAATGCCCAACTCACTGGGGTCCATGTGCCAGGCCAAACCCCAGTCAAGAAGATGGCATTTGCAGATGATTGCGTGGTGGGGGTGTCTAATAACAAAGATGCACGCGCGCTTGAAGCCCTCATCCAGGAATATTCCAGGGTAAGCAACGCGGCACTGAACGCCTCCAAAACTGAAAACATCCTCCTTGGTCGGTTTCAGAACTGCTGGGCCCCAGCAAGTAGTTCCCAACCTGGCCCATCTGCTCGCCCACGTCCACGCCTTACTAACTCAAAACACACCGCTCCACTGGTGCTCCCCTTTGTGCCACGACCTACCATAAAACCGGTACGCCATATGGGCGTGTGGTTGGAGGCAGGTGGATATGCGTCAGCAGTAATGGAGTGCCATATACTGGACAACGTGACGAAGCGAATCGCCTCTCTCAGAGCCCACCCTACTACCCTCACTGGCAGGGTTGTTCTTGCCAACTCTATGCTCCTCTCCAAAGTCTGGTTTGGAGCCCACGCCATCCCCTTCTCCCCAAGCTTCTTCAAATCCATGTATGCTTTGCTACAAGGTTGGCTTTGGTCAGGCCGCCCTCCACCAGTACGGCTAGAGGTCATGTTTGGCCCTCATCATCATGGTGGCATGGGCCTACTTGACTTCAAAGCCCATGCCGCCAAGATCCTGGGCACCTGGATTGCGGCCGTCACTGCTCCTACACTCCCATCCCAACACTGGTCCCGCGCGGCCCGCTCCAACTTCTCCTGAGCCTCGGGCCTCAACAATCCATCAAACCCCCACTCCCTGATGAAATACCTCGCATCACACACATCAGCCACAGGTCCTCACGGGACCAAAGCCCACTACAAACGAATCCTACTCTCCATGCGAAGCGCAGAGTGGAGAATTCGTATTAGTGGACATACAACCTGAAGAGGCCGCCCCTCTCCTCAGTTCACATAAGAGGTACAGGGGCTACCCATCCATGATGGCGTGATCCCCATTCGAACCCAAGTCCTATCCAGGGTGGACTACCTGGACATGATGGACATCCCTTATTCCACTGAGACCCAAAAGACTATCTGGAAATACGCACACCATCCTCTGTTGCAGCCTCAAGTCCGCTCCCATGTGTGGCGCTGCCTGAGGCGGGTGTATCATACAGCTGAGCGCTCTAATGCTTTACACTCATCCTGTGTCGTGTGTGGCCAGTATGGAACGCTGTTTCACCGCCTGGAGAAGTGCCCCACCTCTAAAGTAATATGGCGCGAAGTTTAACGTCTGCTAGGCCAGGATCAAACACATCCCTTCAGTCTGTCAAGAGATATGTTTGCTTCATCAATGGCCTCCCCCTCCCACCCTCCCTCCGTGCTCTGGTGGTTGCAATCGCCATGTGGACTATCCACACGATTGTCTTGGATGCCATCGCTGGATCCATCCCCACCCTCCCTGAAGCTGTCCACAGATTCCGGTCTCATTTGGTGGATCACTTTCAAGTGTGGATGTTTGGATATCTCCCACCGCGTCGCTGACAGCTGGTCTCCTCCTGGTTCCCAGTCTGGTTCATCAAATCAGACCCCTTCCTCCACACGTGCTCAATAGTGGCTACGTCCCCTACACACGTTCCATCCCCCTTCCCATAAGTGGCGTTCCCGCTGGCAACAAGAGATAGCATCGCTTCTCTGGGGTGCCTCCCCTGGTACTAAGTTTTGTCTCGTCTGAGTCATATTTGGAAGTGTCCATCCCATGGTCAGCCTTCCCCGCAATAAATTTAAACCCTGTCATGACCCTTGCGCCTATTGTGGAATCTTCAGTCATTAGGAAATCTCCTATTGGAAAATGCAAGCTGATGATTCAGAAAAAGTGGAGTCAGATTAGGTTGCAATGCACCCTTTACTGACAATGCCAAGCCTCAATCTCTATCTAATACTGCACCACGCACTGAATGTTATGTTTCTACCAAACCTGATAACTTAGAGGTTCAAGATTCGCTAACTTAAAATAAAAGTTTAATATATTCTTGCTTTACTCTTTATGGACCTCTTCTTCTAGGAAATTTAATTTACTAAATCCCACATTTTGGTTACTAAAATCACTCAAGTAGAGTTAGTCTTCCATAGAGTAAAGTTTTTTGGCCATAGTCAAAACTGGATTTTATTCTCGCCATATCCTGCTGACTAGTAAAATGGATAAAAGTCACTCCATGTTGGTGTTATAAAAATTGGCGTTTTAGTTGAGATACATCATAATCAATATTGCGCAGGGTTTGACCCACTGAGCAATAGGACCAACGATACGAGGATCGTTGCCCTTAAACAACAGAAATAAACTTTATTAAAATATGGAGCACTTGCCCCCACTATACTTCTTTATTTATTACAATAAACACAGCTGATCGTCCCTGTTTCACCTTTTCTAAACTATTAACAACCTAACCTCCTCAATCATCTCATCCCGCTTGTATAGTAGCAACTTTGGATGGTACCACTTTCATGGCTTAATAATTCACTTCGCCGTATCTCATTGGTTCCGCCAATCCTTCATTTGTTAATTCATGATCTCCCAATTAAGCTGATTTTCCAACAACCCAATATCGCCTCATTTCGAGGCGTTTGAATTAATCATACTCATAACGACTCAGCGGATTCCATCCATTTCACCATATCAACTTAGGGATTATCATCCAGTCATATTGGAATTGTGACAGTCAGGATTCTCCCTTAATTGGGGGAAGCCCTGACTAGGGGTCTTGACCCACCTTTGGGCGGATGCCATATTGGGCTCCCCATTAAATTGGGGTAAGCCTGATCTGAAGTATAGGGGACCAGCCCCATAAATTAAATTATTATTTAATTCAAATTTGGCACTGGCGACTAATTCTGAGGATGCTAACCACTCAATCAGATCGCAGCAAAATCCCTTTTGGTGCTTGCACCCAATCAATTATCCCTTTTGGTCACACCAGTGACTTATGCCAAGGATGCGACCATTCCCCTTATAATTTTATTCATTTGTTTTCTCAATTGTTGTCAGCAATCAATTCCAAAACTTTCCAATTCCTTTCCTTCCTGATCCCTCAAGGTCATATAAATACCTTGAGGATCCTTTTAATAAATTTACCATTTTCTCCAAATCTTCTTGCCGTTTTTAGCTTTTTTTTGGGCTTTATGGCCTCTTAACTCTCTGGGGGCTGTGGGGCCCTGTTAATAGGAATTGGGTTGGAGTTCCTCCCCCAAAGTCCCAACACTCTGGATTAGAACCAAACAAAAAATTATAGGACCTTGGGACTGCCGCAAACTTGCTCTTTGGGCGCCTACTAGTCCCTGCTGCTTCACTTTATATTTCTTGTAATGTCTACCCCTGTAATTTTACTAGAGAGCGATGGATATAACCTTCTCATTGGCATACTTTTCCTGGTTGAATTTGTTACCCAAATAAGTTAAAAGGAGCTATATTTTCTATTCTAGGGTACTAAATCCATCTAGTTGTAAAGGATGTTTCTAAGGAAAAAGGTAAGAGAAAGACTAGGAGTTGCTTACTAGAGCACCTAAAAATCACCAAACGCCTAGAGTACCACGTAGTTGGACCAAAGGCCAAATTGATTTTCCAGTGCAGAAGCCCAGAAGGGATGCTGTATATACAATTAATGGTGTAACCATACCTCCAAACTCACAGATTCCCATGGGCCTAGGATCAAATTTACCTTACTACCAGACCATATACTGGTAATTTTGTGGACCTAATACCGCTATTTGGGAGCTTCTTACCTGCCTAGGGTGCTGTATCCAGCTTACTGGGGGCCCCTTAACTATCTTAATGACTAACTTTACAGATTAACCAATGCTAATAACTCAAAACTATCCTGTTTCATATGTCTGGACTCTATCCTCTGATCATTTTGAGCCTGTATGTGGGTGTGGAACGTTGCGTGACTTAGCATTAATAAAAGTACTACAATAGCCCGAATTAAAGTAGAGTTAAATGAAACCCTCTCCTCCAAGCAACAATGTCAGGCAGATGCCTTAATTGAGGAGTATGCCGATATTTTACCATGGTGCCAGACAATTTTAGAATGATGAAGGATTTTGCAGCACAGGGTGCTTACCAATGGAACCCCTCCAATCTGCACTTGACCTTACTGGAGATCTAAGGTTGAAGAAACCTAGGTTAAAATGAATAAAGAAACTCCTGTTTGTCACATTTATGAAACTTGCTCAAAGTTCATGGGCTCTCAGTTGCTGCTCATAAGGAAAATTAATGGGGGGCATCGCATGGTGAGGGATTACTGCCAGCTAAATGCTATCATTTAAAAAGATAGCTACCCGCTAACCTGAAGCATTGATTTGTTACAGCTCCTACCAAAATCTCAGCTCTTCTCAGTAATATATATCGCCAGTGGGTATTGGCAATCAAGCTTGCACGATATAATGAGGAAGTGAACCCTTATAGCGAGCAAGGGGTTATTCTAGCCCATGCATATGCCTTAAGGACTATGCAACACTCCAGCCAAGTTTCAGAGGGCGATAGAATGTCTACTGGATAATCAAAAGATGTCATGTGTACTGATTTATTTTATGATGTGAAAGTATTCTCCTGGACTTTTTATCAACATCTAGCTCATTTAAAGAACATGTTTGAACGTCTTCAATTTGATTCAATGAAGTTTAAACCCGCAAAATGTCAGTTCTTTCAGATTGAAATGAATTTCCTCAGGCATAAGGTTACCTAAGATGAAATAGCCATTACTTGACAAGGTGATTGCTATTCAAAAATGACTTGGCTGAGAAGTGTACATGTTATACTGGATTTACACAGAATGGTCGGGTACTACTAACAATTTGTTCCTCTTTTGGATAAATCTTTCCAAACTGATAACCTATTTAATTCATAAAGAGGTCCAATTCTTATAAGAGAAAACCCAACAGCAGTCCTTTAATGCTTTAAGTAAGGCTCTTGCTACTGCTCATATAATAGTGCATGAAAAGTTTGACAAACCTATCATCTTCTTCACTGATGTTAGCAATGTGGCTGTGGGAGCTATTCTGGCTCAGCTTGATATGAATCAAGTTGATCACCCTATTGCTTACATCAGTAAGGCTTTAACTAGGACGTAAAGAAACTACAGCATAACTGAATACAATTGTCTGCATGTGCTTCTGGCCCTCAAACACTTTCTTTCTTCCATTTATGGGAACCATTTTATGGTAGTTATGAACCATGCCTCCCTACAGTGGCTACAACATATGAGAGATCCCAATGAAAAGTTGTCCTGATGGGTTTTTAAAACGCAGAGTTACTATTTCTCAGTTATCAACTGTGCTGGCATGGTGCATCAAAATGCTAACGGATTATCCCAACTACCCATACTGGCACTCTATGCTTCTGAAAGAGGTTAGGATCTATGAGAATATTGCAAAACCAGAAGAATGGAGTCAGGAAGCTCTGGGAATCCAGCACCAATTAAAGAAAAATGACTGAACATAATAGGGTTGAGAATGGACTATTGTATAGGTAAGTTAAGACGTTCTGGCTACTGTATGTCTGATCTTCCACCAGAATGAAGTCAACCCTGTATCCGCATACAACTGTAGGCCATGGTGCGGTAAGGAAGACCCACCAATGGTTGAAAGAACATTGTTTATGGGATATGATGATAGATAATAACAGGACGTCATTAATACTTGCTTCACATGTGCTAACTAAAGCCTCCAAATCTGATATCTCTCTATGGTCAGGCCCTTATTGAGTGATCTTATGACAAGGACAAGAATATTCAAATTGCCTCTGTCAAAGCAGGCACTGTTGTAAATTGAGTTCATGCCAGATTTCTCTGGAGTTATGTCCTTCCTTGGCAAGATATTGGGGGGGTATTGTCAGGGCTATTGGAAATCAGGCTAATAGCGGCTATTTTTGAATGCATAATGATTTTTAATATGACCAGGGGAGCTCTGCAGATTCAAGGATATTGAAACTGATATGAATAATGAGCTCCTGAAAGAGCGTTCATAATCCCAAACCCACCCTAAATCTGCCAATTTACCTGAAAAAGGCGCTGATTCACTTAGTAAAGATCTTGCCTTCCAGAGGTCACCAGAAACTGCCGTTGTGACCCAGAAGGAAGCAGTACTTGAAAAGCCTTTGCATTCTGCCACGCCAATCAGGAGATCTAACTAGCCCATTAGATCATAATTCTCTCATAAGGTCTATCCTAAGTGATCTCAAGTTTTTCATGGCTCTATAATTTTTTTATTTTTATTTTTTAAATTTTTACTTGGGAGTACAAAGCTGGAGACAATACACTTGAGAGATGGGTTAGGCGAGTAAATGGGAATACTTTAAAGCAGGTAGTAAATGGAGTGTTCTGATGCTATTCACACAACATTGGCATCGCACCTTGCTGTGGGTTGCTGTTATGGAAAACTCAATTTCCTTGGCTAATTGAGCTTTCAATAAAAATGTTTGTTAGACCATGGATTTTTTTGAACACGTGAAATAGTTAAAGATGCTACTCATGCACACCATAATGGTGGAATGGCATACCTAAACAGCCAGTAGCCAAAGTTTTTGTTTAGATTAAAGCAAAAGTTATTGACAGTCCTAGCTGGGTCAGACCCTTATGGGCTTGAAGTGGCAGCAACCCAATTACTATAGATCGCCCATAAATCTAGAACATTAATTATCTTGTTCCAATCAAGGTCTCGGTGCCTTAGTCCAGCCTGGAAGTGCCAGTCCTTGGCTATGTGGTTTAGATTTGTGGATCATAGCTGTGATAAGCGCACTGCTTCTTCCCAGACTCTTAACACTGTTTTACATGATACAAGCCTTGGAGCAGAGAATCTTTTTCGCTGCGCACTGTTCACTGCCTGTGTATGGCGTTTTAGCGCTCCCATTTCCAAAAAAGGTGTTTAGTGACTCTTCAATGCAGGGTTGTAATTTTGGGGTGGAGTAGAGGCTCATTCAGTATTCTCAAAGTGGTATTACAGAGCTTGGGAGGTGAATTATTCCACAAAAAAATAGCACTGCATTTCGCTGGATGCTTGGGCCCTCTGAATTCGCATTGTCTGGTGGAGCTGGGTGCTGATCAAGTTTTAGAGTTTTTGATTTTTGTCTCACGGCACATTTTATAAGGTTCCAGTTCAATTCTTGGTACTATTTTAATATTTTAAATAATGGAGCATCTCCTTGGCCTCAGGCGTCGCACCTCATGGCCCTACTAACCCTGGGCGTGAACCTAGGTAATTGAATAGGGTGGTTGGGCATCCTGGGTTCATGAGAGCTAAGTTTCTGGCTATTTGGGTCCTTGCTGCAGATGCTCATGGAGGCGGACTCCGTTCTTTTGAGGTCGCAGCACTGATCCATTTTATGAATATGTTTGTGGCGTTGCGTTCAGGGTCTATTAGCCTCATCCCGCCTTCAGAAGTTGGCCCCCTTAGTGTGGTGATCCTGGCTGAGGGGAGCATGATCTCCAGAGCCAAATTTTTGTAGAATTGATGTGAATTTTAAAAAATTGCTAAAGGCGATAGCATGTGAAGGGTACCAAATTTTTTTGAAGAGCATAGTGTTGGCAAGGTGACATTTTTTAGCCATAAATGTCTTCCTGGAAATCCATTTTTGGCAAATTTCTTTGGATATTCTGAAGTAGCTTCTCTTCTACCTCTTAAATAGCTATACCTGCACTTGTGATGAGGATCCCTAGGTGTTTGGTGGGTTCCTTTGGGCAAGGCATCTGAAAGGGTGGTTGGATAAAATTGGATTTATTACATTTCTTCACTTTGCTTGTGTTTGTGACTTTTCTTTTTGTCCTCTTTTTTATTTTTTAGGCGCTTAGCATCTGATAGTACCAAGGCTTGTGATTTGGTTTTGTTAATTTTGGCTTTGGAGGCTTTTTCATACAGGATGATTATTTCAACTACCTTTTTGAAATTCGCCTTGGAGGAGACCCCTACCACACAGTCATCTGCAAAGGCCAAAACCTTAAGTGGTTTTTGCCCCTTGCAGTAAATGCCTGCTAGCTGTTTCTCCATTACCCGTAGGAGGGGGTCAATTGTGAGGTTGTACAAGATAAGGATAAGTGGGTCCCCTTGATGGAAGCCTCTTTTTGGTGTGACAGGAGGTGAAATAAATGCAGACCCAAGAACTGAGAAGGTGGACGACAGTTGATGGTTCTCTATTCATGAGATAAAGGGTTTGGGGAAGCTTTATTTGTGATTTATTGCCACCAAGTATTCCCAGTCAAATCTTTCATATGCCTTAGCTTTGTCTAGAAAGCAGAGTGTGCACTTGGATGCTCCTCCCAGTGTGTTTGTTACTTGTTGGATGTTGTCCTATATGCTCTTCCTTGGTATGAAACCATGTTGTTGTGGGGCAATGAATTCCTTAGTTTTTTCCGAGAGACGTTTAGCCATTATCTTTCCCATTATCTTCATATCCGCGTTGATTATAATTGGGCGCCAGTTGTTTGGGCCAGTACGGTCCCCTTTTTTGTGGAGCATTATGGTATAGGCTTCTGCGCATCCTGGGATCACCCTCCCCTCTTGCAGACTTGAGATAAAGAGAGATAGTATGGTCTTCTTTATTACTTAAAAAGTGTACTTTATAGTTCTATAGGGGATGTCGTCTGATCCTGGTGACTTTTTAGTAGTGAGCTCCGTAGAACCTGTGCTAGCTCATCCTCTTTTAGGGGTCAACAAGGTTGGCTAAACGCTCGGCATGTTTAAGAACAGCATTTTTGAAGTGGTTCTTAGCACCATCCTCTATTGGGGCTGCCTTATACAGTTCTGAGTAGTAGGAGCGGGTGATGGATGCTACCTCTTCTGGGTTGCTATTGGTTTGGCCTTCGCATGTTTATAGTCCAATGAGACAGGAATTTTTTGACCTCATTTTGTAAGTTTGATAGAAAAACTTGGATGGTCGGTCCCCCTGAACAGCCCATCTGGCACCTTCTTGGAGGGCCTCCATGTGCATTTGAAGTTGTTTGTGTTCTTGACAATTATTGTCTGTTTCACTCACTCTCTAGCCCACTTTGGTGAGTAGCCGCTACTGGGTGGGATCTTTCCAGATGCTTTATAGTTCTCTGAGCTTTAGAATGTTCTGCTATTTCCTTCCTTGTGCGACGGGATGCTGCGTGGCTGGGGCGGATAGAATTTCCTTTTTTAACTTTGCCACTGCTGCCATAAGGTTTCATAGTCAGTGCATTTGGCTAGTTCATCTAAATCTATTTTTGTCTGATCTTCTACTTGGACCAAAATCACGTTATTTGGCAGTATCCTTTTCCAACGTATGTTCTCGGGTGGCTCTACATTTTATGGGATACTAATTTTCACCATTCTGTGTCTGATAGATGTAGGTCAATTGTTGTAAAATCTTCAGCTTGTGGCTCCAAAGACATGGGTATGAGTATCCAATCCAGTTTAGTGGCGCTGATTAGTTGATCACCTACAATATTTGGCTGCGTCAGATTTGAAAAAGAATCTGATAATGAGTTGGCATTTAAAAGACCTTTTTGATGTCATGAATTGCTGTAATTGGTTCGATCCTATTGGTGAGTTTGTGACATTTGGCCATTTGTCACAAGTTCCTTGTAGCCAGCAATTGAAGTTCCCTAGGTGAATTATTTCTTCTGAAAGGTTCAAGTCAAATTAGGTTTCTCAAAAAATTTTCCATTTTGTCTTCTTAGAAGGGGCATATACTGAAGCGGCCTAATATGATTGGTTTCCCCATTTGAAGGCCGGAACTAGAAACCTTCATTCCAAATGAGAGTAGTAGTTGGTGATTATGATGGCAGCTGTTGCTTTGGCTACAAAATCCAAAAAGCTGGTCCAGAATGTTCATGGGGGAGAAAGAGCCTGGACCATTCTTCCTCCTTTCCAGTGGTGTACTTGCTCTCCTGAAAGGCAAGCACATCCACAAATGGGTTTAGCAGGAGCCCTCATTTCTTATTGAGGGACTTATTGGATGATAGTTCTGTATGTTGTAAGTCCCAATTGTTAGTGAAGCCAGCACGCCTGCTATGACCGCATGGGTCCAGAATGACCCTGTGCAGCTGAGGTGACTTGCTTGTGTCTGGACCTAGTTATAGGGCTCTCATAAATGGTTTGGGCTGGTGATGTACTTGATTGCCATTCTGGTGGCCCAGAGTTCCTTTCTGGGCTCTCCATATAGTGAGCCTTTTGCCCTCCATCCCGTTGAGGGTTGAGAATCTGTTGGCTTGTAAAATGGGTTTGTTGACTGGTACTTGAATGGGTTGGGCTCCATTTTGTACAGGTAGGAAGTGTGCGTAGTCCATTTCTGATTGAAGTGCCCATTTCTCATAGTCTTGGGGATGCCAGGCTGTCTTAGGTGGTCATACCAGAGAGGTGCTCTTGTTGTTGCTCACTATTTCTCTTGGCTGCTTCCTCCCGAGCTTCTGCTTCCTTCTCATCCTTCTGCTTCTTCTGCTTGGCCTTCTCAGTCGCCTTTCTGACCATCTTCGCTTCTTTACGTTGCTCAGGGAAGACTGGTTGGACCACCTCATAGTTAGCCTGTGATCCCAAACGTGGGCCATTAATGCGTCCCCCTGATCTATATACTTCAGACTATCTTCACACTCAATAAACTTTCTTCCCTCCCATGTATCTGGACAGGCATTTTTAGCCCTAATTTATTGCAGCTCGAGCATATGGGCGGGTTCTTTTCTGGGTGGATTGAGAAAGGGCGAGACTGATTCCACTTTGGGCCCAAAATGTAAGCTTTGAGTGGTATTGTATTGATGTAACCATCAGTATCCATAAACAGCATATAATTGCTATAGCTTGTCTGTAGACAGTTGGGAAGAATACTGTTTTTTCTAAATTTTAAAATAGACTAGCTCTTCATATGCGCTCAGGCCGCTTGTCAGTTCAGCCTCCGGCTATTCCCGCTTTTCAGTGGTTGGGAGTCCTTATAGTACTACAAACAAGTTTTAATTATCCCAAAAACGGGTTCATGTGATTGAGATATTGGCTGTAATTTGTTCAGGCTCCTTGCCTAATCTCAGCTTAGTGTAGGTGACTACAAATTGGTCGGCTATGACTGCATCCGTAGACTTAGCAGCAGCGAAGCCAAGAGCTAAGCTTCTCATTGTGAGTTTTTCAGTCAAGCTTTCAGCTTCTGGGAAGCGTCCTGGGATAGCCTGATATACTGCTTCATATCCTAGAGGTTCCTCAACGCCAAAGTTAATGCGCACACCAAATTCTGAGAGGACTTGGGAAAAGTGTGGCTGATGTTGCCAGTTTGGTGAAAATCTTGGACCATCTTGAGATAGTCACTGTTTGGGACATATGGTCCCTTTTTGCACTACGGTTAAAGTTGATAAGTGGGCCATCTGGCCCATGCTGTTAACCTTCATTGCTTCTGCATAGGTGTGTGAGTTCAGTGGATTCAGTCGCTTTTTCACCCTCTGATTGGATGGTACTTTTAAGATAAGTTGTAACTAATTGAATCAATTTAATCACCTGTAAACAAAAGTGATGCTTACGGGAAAGAAAAGCCCTCATGGACCTATAAATATCCCCAAATCTAATCAAAAGAGATATCCTCAGTTTTTCCTAGTCGTTATATTAGAAATTTTTATGCCTGTTTTTACAGAGATCTTGCCTGTTCAAAGCAAAAAGAGTAGCGTCAATGACGTAATTTCGCAGAGAGAGATTGCTTTAGAAGCACTGCAGCCCTAAGAAATTTCACACTGGAGCTACATTTGACTAATGGCCAAGTAGCCTTCAAAAGTCCTGACCTTCAAAGAAATAAGCAAAATCCAAAAGTTACCAAAGACCCTGCGTTTATAGAGATTACCCAATTAATGGTCCTGTGCACCTGAAATGCATATCTAAACAATTCAAATTCCTAAACTTCCTCTGCTGCCTCCAGAGCATCTTTCTTTGCGAGGGCATGATGTACAATCTGGTTATGCCAAATTATGGCATTACATTCTATTACTTGACCTTATTTTGATTACATACCTAAATATAGCTCAGCAGAACTTTGGTCAGTGCATGTTAATATACAATTCAGCTACTCCACACTTTTATCTGATCAAAAAATTCATTAATCTGATAGTTTAACCAGAAACATAGCTATTCTAGGACTGTTAGTCTCTTCTGAAGTCCATCTGCTTAACTTCTATCATAAGCGTCCCCTCATTTATAGAAAGATTCCTAAATTGGAATTCTATCGATCTTTTAGGGTTTCATCATGAAACCTTTTTCAAACCAAATAAATCATTTTGTCTTATTGTCAGGATTTTGTCTTTGTCAGCTTTGCTGAGCCCATACCAATATTAGGGTGATGTGATGAGCTTTGACCATTATACTAAGTTTTAGGGGAAGTTTAAACCTAGCAAATGAAGCATGCCTCCTTTTTGTACTTTAAAAATTACCATGGAAGAGGATATTATATGTCAGAAATTGAATAATAAAAAGCTTTCCCAGACTTTGAGGTTCAAAAGATTATGGTCCCTCATATAAAGGAACTAAATCCATGGGAACATGTCATTGAGTACCCTTAAATCAGAAATTTAACAACAATAAAGTTTTTTAACTAAAAAGAAAGCTCCCATGGCGATATACTTCAGAGGCCTGACAGTATTTGCAAGCTAATTTAATTTGAGCTGACCATTGGTTACATCGATTAAGTCACATTAAATGATACAATCATCGCCTTGATTTTGGCCCTCATATCATAACACTAAATCAAATGTGCATGATAAAAATTGACCTTCACCTGTATTGATAAAAGAAGCAAAGTATAAGATTCTCAAGGCCTGGTATCTAAGGCCACGTCTTCTTTACTTCATATGAAAATATACTTGAATATATGCCATAGATGTAAATAGAAAACGAGACAAATCAAATTTTGGCTACTGCTAGGGTAGATGCCACAAACCCAAAGTGTACTACCTCTGACTTGCTGAGGATTCAAAAAAGCTTTAAAATATAAAAAAGGTCTCTTCAGGTTTGTTTATCTACCTATTGGTGTAGGGTAACCAGAGCATGAAATTTACTGGTAGGCTAAGTAAAAAAGAGAGAAGAAAAGATAAATGCATATAGGGACATGAGAAGAGCCTAGAGTAGATGAGTTACTCCTGTTGTCAGCTGTCTATGCAAGAAACCTGGAGCAAGGGGTAGCCTATTCCAGGGGAATTTCCCCTGTGATAGTACATGTGTGGAGAAAGGGTTTTACGTGGATGAACCAGAGTGGAGACCTGACTCAATGAGTTTTGCTGTTTCATTCTCATGTAGCTGTATAGCCACTCCTTAAAGTATTACTTTAGATGGAATCGGAATCTGTTGACTTCCACAAGATTTCTCAGTAATGTGCCATTGAAGGCGTCCAGTGCAACCGTGTGTATGGTCCACAGTGCGATGGCTATGATGAGGGAGTAGAGCAAGTTGGTATGGTGGAATTAAGGTTGAGTGCAAATAGACATCGTGATATTGGGGAATCTTTATTGGTATGAACTTTGCAAATTTGACACCTCGCGCTATACGGCCTTTGACAGTGGGCATAGTTCAAGGCGGTGGTGTAAGGTTCTAGCTTCCCCACATACTGTTCAGGTTGTGTGGGAGGCGTTGGAAAGCTCTTCTATGTGATAGGTATGTTTAGGAAGCACCATGTATTGGCTCTAACGCAGCGTTGGAGAAGTGGATGATGATTAAACCTCTATATTGCTATTTTAGTAGGAAGGTCATATGGGACGTCCAAGACACTTAGGTAATCCACTATTGCTATGCTTGAGGCGCTTTTATAGGGACTCATCATAGAGTTTGGCCCTGGTATTCTAGTGTAAAAATTAATTTAGGTCTTCTCCTTCTATTTTTGCGTAGCACCCTGACTGTCCACCTGGACTGCTTTATGGTTTATAGAAAACGCTTAAAGTGGTGGGGGTTCCCAAGTGGACCAGCGGCGTGAGGGTGGGACGCAAGGTATTAAGAAGGCTATTATGGTTGTGTTTTTTGGTTATTTTTAAGGCCTGTGCAAAATTACTTTAACATCATGAAACCCAATGTTGTTGTGGCAGTTCTGGGACAAGATGCCCACAATCCAATTTTTGAGGGTGCAATTAGCTTGTTCTTTAAAATCTAACAGGCTCATGCCACACCATCTAGTACTAAAAAAATAGGCTCATACCACCACTGAGGCGTGGGCCATATAACGTTTTAACTTCGAACTAGTGGGCGGGATCATATTTAAATCCACCCTTGGAGCAGGGCGCACACTGAGGAGATGAAGGAGAGCGAGAAAGAGATGGCGTGGTCGGTAACCAGTGAATTGAAAGAATCAGGGAGTTGGAAAATGTCACACGCCTAGTTAGACTAGCGGATTTTCCCTTAAGAGAGGCAATATAGTTGGAAATCATTTGTACTTTATTCTTAGTTGTCTCATTAGAGATTTCATCAGCTTCCAGCTACATCTTTAGATGGCGGACAAGGTTGGTAGATGGATATGAAGCAATAGTCAGAACGTAGACCTATTTTTTGAGCGTCTTAGTGGTAGTGAGGAGTGTGTTGTCCAGTGCACCTGGTATCTGCCATGCTTTTTAATTTCAATTTTGTTTCTGTTGAAAGCAGCATTGCTCACCGCGTAGTATTCTTCCATGGTGAGCTCAAGGAGCTGGACCTCCCCATTGCTGGATATACCTAGCATGCAATCATCAGCGAATGCCATTATCTTAACTGCTGGCTAGCCCTGAGCTATGATAACGGATAGACGTGAGTTTGGAACGCTTGGGAGTGGGTCTATGCTAAAGTTGTAGAGGAGTGTGCTTAGGGGGTCTTTTTGCTTGAGCCATATATGAGGTTTAAACAGCTCAGTGAGGAATCCAGGGCCGCACACTGAATAATAGGCTGATTCTTTGAGCAGCATGGCCAGCTGAATAATTTGGTAGGGATCTTGAAAGCTTGCATGAACAGCCTCAGGTAGGGCCAGCTTGCGTGGTTGTAAGATTTTTCCTGGTCTAGGAATATTAGGGCGCCAGTGGCTTAGGACTGGAAACGTAGGCAAAGACGTGTATGTTGTTCCATATAGACCTCCTGGGTATAAGCCAATATTGGCTTGGTGAAAAGACATCTGCTGCTACATCGCCTAATCTTTTGGGCATTTCCTTGGTGAGGAGCTTTATATCAGTGTTGGTGAGGGCAATAGGACGTCAGTTTGAGAGGTCCATCTTGTCACCTTTTTTGACAGGGTGATAATATATGAATCTTGGACTCATGGAAAGAGACAAGTATTCATGAGGAACTTATTCATGAATTCCAAGAGGAGATGGCCACGCTGTTGAGTAATTTTTTTAATTTTTAGAGGTATCCCGTTTGTCCCTGGGAATTTTCTTAGTAGTGCTTGATGAACCGTGTCCTAGAGCTCCTCCTATGTGATTAGCTTGATTATGGTTTTCTCAAAAGTTGCTGCACGAATTTCTTCACTTTTTTTGAATCTTATGTTATTTCAGCATCAGTTGGACGATCAATTAGGGATGTGAATAGAAATTATGTACTTTGGTTGATATTTCCATCATGCTGCTTTCTATAAGCTGTCCTGTTTACAGACCTGTATGAAGGCAGGCTGATTCCCATGGGAGTGGAACTGGTGGAAAAAGTACATTAAACAGAACTTGTCCTATTTTATATGCCTACTTTTCTCATTACCTTGATCTGTTGTTGGTGTTTGTAGATATATGAATTTAGGAATGCTGATAACTCCGCCATCTGCGTCCCCATTTAAGGCTGTAGCCAGTAATTTGTGTGTTATGCATCTGGTTTTAAGCTCAGGCAGGGAGGGTTTGATGTTGGGTGTGTTTGCTCAATATTTGCGGGATTTGAGATGTTGAAATTTATTGATTAGGCTGAGTTTGAAGTTTGATATATTGTGAGGGAGCCTGATTGTAAAGGGGCCTTGAAAATTGAAATCAAGAATTTTCTTTCTCCCCAGTTGGAAATTGCTAATCTGATTCTAGACAGGTGAATTTTTCCAGGTGGCGGCCTGTCTGAAACAAGGGTTTCAGACACTACAAATGAGATGAGCCTTTGTTTGAAAGAATTGATCTTCATTATTGTGAAATTAATATGACTGACCAATAGTTTGCGTTTACTAGGTATGGTTAATCCTGAACATTGAGATTAGCTTTCCTTCGTGCACATGAGAGGAAGCCATGTTAGTAATAAGTGGTGCTCCAAGAAGTCCAGTGTCATATAGGCTGAGGCTGGCCTTCATATTGAGGGGTTTAATGTGACCTTTTGGCTGTCCTATTGGTTAGGGCCATAGGTCAGTTGATAGGTTGGTCCAGCAGTTTAATCGCCTATTACAAAGGAGTTAAGGGGATGAGGAGCATGGCGACCAATTAAAGGAAGTCTCTTTGTTTATTGCGTTGTTTGAGGAATAGTTGCTTGATAAAGAAAGAATTTTGGTGTACCCAGGTGATCGTTGAAATCAGAACATATCTGTTCAGATTTTCGCTTGAGTTAATGATTAATAGTTTTTTGTTTAAGAGCAAAACCACCCCACATTGGCGTTTATACCAATTGGTGTGGTAGTACCCTTTTAGACCAAGATCCATCTTCCCCCTCTAGAAGATAGGGCTCTTGTATTGCTAATATGTCTACATGGGGTTTTGCAGGAAGTTTAGTTTGTTTGGTCAGGAAATTGGAGCTCTGACTTCTGAAATTTTAGCGCCCCTATTGACACTGAGGTGTCTAAGGCCCCAGGAGATATTGGGAGGGCCATTTGGCCCAACCCCATTCACACCACTCTTAATTTGGTTTAAATGATGAGGCAAGTATCCTCTATGGGGTTATGTGGTACCATCTCCAAAGTTGTTTTTTTATTCTTACTGATGATTGATTTTGAATTGGTTTGTATTGTCTGTATTTTAACTCTATTTGATATGGCTAGTGCGGTTATCTCAGGGGTTACAGAATTGGCTTCTGGGTGTGTGGTTTCATACTGTATAATTCTGTTTGGGATTTGGTTTAGAGAAATCAATATTTTATAACATCCAATTTATCCAAAAACTTCTTTGGAATTCACAGATACTTACGCTTATTAAATTTAATTGGTTGCTTTGAGTGATCTCCTCCATATTTACTGGATTTGGCTGAGGGTGATGCAGCTGTTTTTCAGCAATGCTGCCTTGGCTGCAACCCATTTGCAGGCCCTCTGGGCCATATTTACCAAATTTGGGCAAAGCAAGATCAATGATTATATATTGTCCTTTATTGCCCCAGAGGAAGGCATTCTTGTTGTATATTATTTTTGTGATTCATCATTGTCTTCATCTAATATATTGTTGCAGAATTTCTGGGGCCATATGGCCCTCCTCTACTAGTCATGTATGGACCTTGTGTCCTAGGGTACTGAAGTGGTTGCAGAAAGTGAGCACTTTTGAGTGTGATGCGGAATACTTTAAAAACCCTCTATCTGGGAGGTGGAAAACTGCAAATTGAAAATTTTTATTAGCTCATAGAGGATCTCTTGGATTGGGTGATAACTGTAATTGCCTTTCAAGTGCACAGGAATGACATGAGTTGGAATCACGACCTATGAATTGTCTTATTTATCTCTAGCTGGCTATCTCAGTGCAGAATTCCTCCTCAATACCCTCTGAAGAAGGTTTGTTTAGAGGGAGTCAATTGAGATACAAAAAACTTTGCTATGTTTCAGTAGGTGCAAAGAATGTGTACAAAACTTTTTCCTTCAGGGAGGTCAATAGTGACACAGACTTATTTGGCATTTTCTGCATTGTCCTCTGTTTCAAAGCCATTCTCAATCCATCCACAATGGATTGTGTGTGGTGACATACATTGCATGGGGAAAAGGGTATCCTGTCCTCACCTACATTCTCCCATAGGTGGGGATCTTTCCCTAGGTAGTTGTAGAATCCATGCTTTAAAGATAATAGGGGCTGTGTGTGTTGTATCTTTAAGTACGCGCTTTTTTTACTGAACTCCACAAGCCCAGACAATATCTGAGTTTGCAGATTCTTTACAATTGTGTCCTGTGCCAAATTTCTGAGTTTCTAGCCCTTTGATGGTGCGCCAGTCAGATCATTGCTCATAACTGCTCTTGCTCAATTTAAGTTGTTTCTATTATTTTTCTCATCTCACCTGTTCTATTTACAAAATTTTACAAATAAATTTAGTTTTTTTAGTACTAGATGGTCCCAACCTGAGGGGAGATTCATCAATGTATGAATTTAGTTTTAGTTTTTCTAAAATGATGGATTTAAGAAAGACAAAGCAAAGCCTTACGTATTGTTGAACCCAAAATGCATAAAAAAAGCCAATTTATAACCAGTCTAAACTGATTTTGCTGTCTCTGAGAGCTTCTAAGGAATGATCCTATTTTTCTGTTTATAAAGATAATTAACATTTTCAACTCTTGGAATTCTCCCAAATCCCTAAAGATCTTTAATTTGCCTGAAATTCTGAAGACTCAGCCTCTCTTTCTGTACTAAGAAAAAATTCCTAACAGGCGCAAAAAAGGCCTTAGACACCTGTAGAACCCTTGGTAAAACTGAGCAAACTAGGCATGATGTTTATAAGTGGTGGGTCACTGCTATAACCCCTTACGGAGCCCCTCTAAACATCCCTTCAAAACTTCTTCCCTTATAAAAAGGTTAGTGAGTTTGTAGGAGGTAGCTCATATAAGGGGTCAACAGCAGGGCTCTAAGGCTCTTCATAAAACTGATTCTTATTTCCTAAACCCCTGGAAAAATAGATATCAGACCCAATCTTGTAAGAACTTTACCAAATTAGGAAGTCTTATAAAATTAACCAGTATTAAGTTAAAGATTGTGGACTTCTTAAGCAGGTTGATAGATCAATAACGGAGACTTTTTATATTGATCAACCAGAGATGTTAATTTACCATATAGTGGACTATGCAAAGCAATTAAAATGGGTAAGTCTATTCATAGTTGGCGCTTTCAAAAAAACGCCGCTGCAAATCTAAGGTATCTGGTGTTAAAGCTTTTACAAGTATGTGGAATTTATTACAAAACCCTCTAAACCATGCTGCTCTTTCAGATTCAACCAACAAGGATCACAGGCAAGGGGCCCAGACATGCAGTTCTGAGACACCTTTCAATCCCCTCCTTTTCACCCACTATAAAGACAAATGCCCTTCCTAGGCTCTGGAATTGGCTCATTATACATTTTGATCCTTTTACTTAAAACACTTATGAACCCAATAGCTCTTAGTGGACTCCGCCTGTTTCCCATTTTCAATATTTTGTCTAAATCCAGCAACACATTTCACCATTCACATTTTGGATCTAATGATTATTGAGTGGGCATTACAATACATCTATCCAGAAGCTCACTGCGCCATTTGAAGAAGTTGTGAAGAGTTATGCTCCTGAACCTTTTTCTATATATGCCGGTCAAAATGCCATTCTCAAACGCCAGATATGCCAAGATGATCCCAGCTTGCTCAGCAAAATCCATTAATCATGAAACTTTCCAAATTGTTAATTTTAGCATGCTGTAATAGAGCAATGAACGCCTGTCTTTCCAACCTAAAAAAGGCTCAGGCTTTAAATCATCCTGAGCACCCAACTTTGGAACAATCTACCATGATCTATATTAATAAACTATCCGTCATCTTAACACCTTTGACAACCCTGTGCAGTAGTTTATTCCAACATATTTATTTCGGAATTATCGCCATGATACTTAGCCTTTTAATCAAATTGATTCACAGTAAAGTTGCAGTTTTGTTGATTCAAATCACAAGTCAGTATTCTTTAACGAGTTTGGTGACTATCAGTGGCCTGATGGCATATATGAGTACCCTGAGACAATTTAAAAAGCCCAGCAACTGTCATTTCAGGACATTTGGTTGTCCTTCATGCCTCCCCCACCCTTGGGAGATGCCCAGCAAGACCCGCAATTTTCTTATTGCAGCCATTTGGTTTGGTATGGGTCCTTTAGTACATTTATGAATTTTGTTTCCCTCACGGGTTTCATAGGATGTCCCTCTCCTTCATGTCGTTAAAAATGATGAGCAACTACCATTCTGGGACACCACTGGGTTGTAACACACCCAGAATGGAAGCTCAGGCTTTACTTTAATAGAAAGAAATTAGGGCATTGCTTTAATTTTTAAAAGTGTGGTTACTTGAATTGTGCAAAGTTCCACTAAAATTTTTGTCTTCCCTAATATTGACATTGGTTTCTGGTAAATGTTACCTCATTAAACTCATGAAATGCATATAATTTCTCTCAATTTACCAAACTATATGGATTATGGTGTGTTGGATCTCATTGTACCTACACCATTATAGAGATCCCTTGTCCCTATCTATAACATTAATATGATAGTTACTTTGGCTGTAGCTTTTAATAATCCATGTTATGAATTACTTTCTAAGGCCCATGATTCTTGATAATTCTCTGCTAATGTAATTTACTCAGAACAACTCTATTCCTGGTTGGGACATCAAAACCCATAGTGTTTGTTATTTCATTAAACAACAAGTATGATAAATCAATCATGAGCTAGTCTATTAGATTAGGATAACTCAGAGAATGTATTTAATACCATGTGTGAGCTCAAATTCATTTCCATCAATATAGTCAGCGGCCATGAGGAATACCTCTATATGTTTCAGAATCAGCACCTCTACCAAATGCGCAGATTATCATCAACACCTAAGTCCATATGAACATACCTTGGAACACCTGCTGTAAATTTGTAAGATATACAACCATTTGGTGAATGAAGTGCTGATTTAACAGGGATTCTAGAACCTGCCTAAGTGATCCCATCTTGGTATTATTGGACAACCTCACCAGCGACAATTAAATGGTGGGTTCAACAGCCCAATCACCTTCATACACCAACAGTTAATTTTTAAAGTTGCTTAAAATTGAGAATCATTGAATATTAACTTCGGCCTAGAGCAACCCCCAATCATAAACTAATGAGGCTTATATTAGGAAGTATCAGATCTTAGTACAGTTGGAAAGGTTGGAGAATAATTCCATGAATATGCTGACCTTTTTATAACCACTATGTATGAATTTGAAAATTGAAGGATTAAATTACCACATCAGAATGAATGATGTGCTACATATAAAGAATTTGAAATTATCTAAAAATCATAAAAAGAAGCAAAAAATACAGTATATCATAAGATAACCGTTGCTAGGTCGCTAGTTCCATCCTGAAACCCTCAGGGTTCACCTCCACAGTTATTTCATAAGAGGGACAGAGCTTTTTCGTAGTAATGGATATTGTTAGATAAACTTGGTGAAAAAAAGGATTGATAACATCTGCTATATTGATTTTCCCTTAATCTTCTTTTTTGGTCTTATTATTTTTTCAGTATTAATCTTCCCATTGGTTATTAGCAAATCAAGAATGCATCCTAATATAAGTTCAATTGTGCTTCAAAATCCGATGAGGGGCTATTTTTGGTAGCTGGTTTTTTAGCAGGTCCTGTGGGATTGCCCCTAGTTGCGTTCCAATGAATGGTATATTTTTTTGGGTGTCTATAATTTAATAGTGTCAAATTATATCCTGATGAGATCAAGTGCGCTTTGTAAAAAATGAGCACCCTAATTATTTTCAAGTTACTTAGCTGGCTCCCTCAGGCCACGCTCAAGAAATAAATCAAGTGCTCCTGCTTCCAATCATTGAAGGATCCATTAAATTTAAGTTTTTGAAGCAAGAAAAAACAAGGGCGGCTAGCCTAGCAGGGTAATTCCTGATTCCACCTTAGTGCAGGTTTTGTTTAATACAACTTCAAAATTTGTACTGGCTAGAAAAGTTCTCAGTTTGGTGTATTTGTCCCAAGGTTGACACACCTCATATACTTTTTCTTTTTGTGCAAGAAAAACAACTTGTATGGATAAGGTCACTGCATTATAAATTATATACCATATTCAGATAGATAATTGAGTATCCCAAAGAATGGTGGAATAGTGCTGCCAACTTATACCTTAATTCGCTTTTCAAAAATTACCCCTTGTATATCTACTCCAAATGGGATTCAGAGTGCCCTTTTTCTGCCAAAAAAGCTTTTGGTTTTTTGCCACTAAATAAAAATAATAAAAATTTAGTTTAGTCGCTTTTAACATCCTAAACTAACCTACCTAAGCTAATTAACCTAACCCATGTAACCTAACCTATCTTCTAAAATTTATACTTGTAGCCTAAATCATATAACAAATGCTTGCTTGTAACAAAATTACTTACTATAAAATCTATAACTTTAAAAAAATTACGGTTACTTTTTTTGTCCTATAGCATTATTTATTTCAAAAAAAGTCTTCGTTATATTAATTTCATGTTTATATAACGCCACTATAGCTTGTATATAGTAATCCTTTGGAGTCCTTATAATTTTAAAATACCTTCTTTAAATCAGTTTATTCAACACGATTGTATAAAAACCTTTTTTAACAATGACTTGTTATATCTGATAATGCTCTTGATGGTATTAATTTCCATGTTATGAGCTTAATAAATACCTTAGAAACAATTATAAAAATCTAAGATTTTTGTTTAGAGGAAAAAGGTCAGTAGGCTTTGCTGTTGTAAAAAGATTCTACGGTGGAATAGTGCTTCCAATTTATACCTCAATTCGCTAAACTAAAGATCTACTTTTATATCAGCTCCAAAAAGTGATATTAAAGATGGAACCCAGAGAAGGATCATTCTTTTGACCTTTCTGAATTGCCTTGGCTTTGAAGCCAATCCATATCCACCCTAAATTCAACCAGCCTACATTTTGTTTGCCCATGCCAGTGATGTGTCTGTAGGTGCAATTTAGCTCAGCTTTGTGAAATGCAGGTGGACCATTTCATGGCTTGTTTCATGAAGGCCTTGACCAAAGCAGAGCGATATAAAAGAGTGTTAGCGAGTGTATTTTGATGAAATCTTATTCATCAAAAGTTTCTGACCCTACCTGCTTGGGACTCACTTTGCTTAATCACTTAACTTGTCTCCCTTCGTTGTTTACAGCAGATGAAGGACCCAGATAAGATGTTGGAGAGATTAACGCTCCAACCGCAGAATTATGACTTAATTAATAGTTTATAAAGTTGGGGCTAGGAACCATAACACTGATAGAATATTTTAAAACATGTCCTATCTGTCCTCTCATTGGAGTAAGGTGAACATGCAACCTGATCAGCATATCATATAGATTATGTTTAGAGACTAAGAAAACTCAGGTTATGCTGAGAAGTAAAGATCAAATATACGTTAAAAGAAAATGATATTAAAATAAGATAACATGGAATGGCTTCCATATGTGCAACTCTTTTCCAAAAATGATAATATTCTTAAGGTACATTCCAGTGTAAAATAAGCTGTGAATATGACATATGAGTTATTGTGGATTTAATGTTACTTCAAGTAAATGGACATAATTATCCAAGAGGTGCTGAAAGCGTACCTGAGATGTAGGAATTAAGATTGCATTATCCCAGGATTTCAATATCAAGTGGTAAAACCTCAGGCCTTTTTAATGTAATCAGCGTTAATGTGGTTAAAATCTTACCAACAGGAGTTCATGGCCATTGATATATCCCCTCAGAATAGACCACTTGTCAAAGTGGTTCTAAGACATATCTGTTACAGTGAAAAAAAGAAAAGGTCATTGCATACAACTTTTCAGTTCTGTTTTCACCCATAACAGATCCCTAAGATCTCTTTTTGAAAAAAAGGCTCATCTTCATTTTAAAAGTTGAAAAAGAAATGAATTCAATATCAGCTCAAGCCATACATTTATCACCCCTAAAACTTTTGACTAATGGGGAAATCAAATTAAAAAATGGATGTTGATGTCAATTTTTTAATAAAATGACCATGATCAATCCCATGAGATAAAACTTTACTTTCTAACAGCCCTACTAGCTAAAAAAATATGCTATCATCACCTTATCAAGATGGCACCCTTTCAGGCCTTGTAATAAAAAAAGCCTAAACTACACTATAACATGCAAACCACGGGCAAAAAAGAATGTTCCTATAACGGCATATTATGAAGTCATATTCAAAGAGATTATTTAATTGCATACAATAACCATAGAAACCAAGGCGTCAATCATCACTAAAGAGAGCTCTTATCTACTTCATAACGTCCTGCACTCCACCACTACCAGTTAAGTGACCTTGTCATGTTATATCACCATTAACATAGCAGTCAAAAAAGTAAGCCAGAAACTTTTTGTCCAGGTCCTTATCAATCTTTCATAAAGCAGGGTATTAATATGCCATAACTGGTGTAACATAGAGTATGGTGGTGAAATTTGTACATTGATTATTTCTACAAGCTCATGTCCCTTCAGATAGGACCTTGAGGAGGCAACATTTTAGTTTTAGGTAATGATCAATCAATCACAAAATTCAGGAATTGAGTCCTTACAACCCAACAATCAAGTGAAAATCCTAAAGTGTGCGTTATATTAGAGTGATAAAAAAGCTTTATATCAAGACTTATCTTCTAGAAAATGCTTTAGACTACCAAATGACAAAGCAAATGGATTAGATTTTCTAATTCCTATAAATGTGATCTGGAAGCTCTAGTATACTAAGAAAGTAAACCCTGAGAAGAGTTTATAGAAAGAAGACCATTGCTTGAGCTTTGATCTGGAAGGAAACAAAAGCTCTATATTGAGGAGGACCAAGGTGCTCTCTAGATCATCAAGTCCCCCAATAATTTTAGATAACAAGCGTTTGTAACAGAAATTTTTTATCTGATTTAATTATTATTTTAATGCTTTTATTACGTCTCTCACTAACTATGACAATTGTTTAATATTATTTGTCTTACCCATAGATGGTTACAACTGCCAATCCCTTCTTGATTCAAAACAACATTCGCCATTATATTGGGGAAGCTGTCTCTTCAATTACCATATTGAGACTATCTAGGACCCGCATGTTGGGAAACGCCTACCTATAGGGGTTAATTCCTTGACTTATGGAAGGAGACCCTCTTATTAACCCCAATTTGATGATACCCTTTTTAAAACTAATGTTTTATTCAGCCAGAACTAGGATCAGGTCAAATATCACACTGCAAGCAATCAAGAAGCTTTCTGTAAATTCAAAGCCCACTATATAGGCCTTGATGGGTATCATATATCAGGTTATTGGGGATAATGGGAAGTGTATCAACCATTTGACTCACATTATAGAATTGATGCCTGGACCTGAAAGGGGGGTTAAAGGATTTATTGATTAAATTGTATGGAAAGATCAGCAGTTGTTTGGGCTCAAATTAGTACTAGGAAAATTCTGATGGACCAATATGATCCTAAGATACCCAAAGATGATAGCCTGTTTAAACAAAAATGAAGGATCTTCAGAATATCAGGAAAATATCAAACTAGGTGTACACAAGGAAAAAAATTAATTGAACCCACAAAAGGGTAATAATGACAAATCTGCCCAACGTTTGACCTAAGTACTACCAAGTCTTATCCAACTTGTTACATTCAACATGCATTTTCACCCTTTAAAAATATGACGCAAAGGCATTGTACAACCTGGATGCATCTACTTCAAGAGACTTTCATCCAGATTTCACTCTCTATACACTTTACTGATCCTTTCCTTATGAGGTTCAAAATTGATAACTTTATCATATAAAAAACACTTTTCTTAGCTACAATAAAGTTACGTTTTTAATTCTATATCTTGTTTTGGTGCTTGACTATAATAAATCTATTTCGCAATACTTACCATAGGATGATAGCTCTATTTGATGGGACCTAAGCGTGACTTGACACCCTCAAAAAATATTATATTTTTTCTAGCGTCTTATATGGTAAAAGCAATGACTGTCTGGATTCCTGGGCACAAAACCATCAGGCTCAAAAACGGAAGCCCAATAGGAGATTCTTGCTACAGGGACTCATTCAACGCTTAACAATAACTGAACCAATTGATCACACTATGTAATAAAATTTAATTGATCTTGTGACCTTCTGGATGCACAACAGAAATGGTAAAGAATATGACCAAATGGGAAGTTGATCATCTTTACATTTTAATAAGTTCTAGAGAATCCAATAAATATTCCTGACTCTCATGATTTGCATGGATACCCAGTAAGGATTTTAAAGCTTACTTCAAGGTATCATTAACTCAGTGTTAAAATTTAGGGGCTTTGTTAATTTTTCACGATTGATAGTCCCTAATTGATTAACTGCACATGCTTGATGTATGCACGATTTGCATTGTATAATGATAGATGATATTCAATTGATAAAAATTTTGAAGACTATTTTCTGTATTTGAATAGATAACCTGTTCTGGTCCAACGCACAACCTGTATTTCTCCTTGAAATACTCTTGATGTCTTCAGTAGGGAATTATACCTTTATCCACCTTACTTGAACCAAGCTCATATCCCAAAAGTTTACAGCCTTTCTTTTGGTCTCGTGGAGTCTACAGCAATTGCTATCTAATCTCAGCTTCTCTTCTAAGGATCCTCAATCATTACTCTTTATACTACTAAAGAGTCCCCAACTAAAGCGCACAAACAATAATTTCCTGAAGATAAAAGAACTAAGACCAATACTAGATTCTGCTAATTTACTTTTTTTATTAAAGTATATTATCAGGGAAATTTTTAGAGGGAATCAGGCGCCCATACATCTTTTGGCGCCTCAGCATTGAAATGGAAGCAGTTGTCATTATACTTTCCTTTGTCATCTCACCAGCGACGATCTTCTCCATCAGTTTAGGACTCCTTTGTCATACATCCTTGAGACCTATAACATAAAGAGTCAGAAAACATGTCCATACATTTTACACTCAATCCCAGTGATCCAACCATATTTGGTAAGCGACCTGCTTAGATAATGTGACTTGTTACCCATTATGGCAGGTTGCAAACCAACTGATTAATTTTTTAATTAAAAGTAGCAACTCTCACCTCGCACTTGCTTTTTAATTCCCAATTGGTTGGTGATGAGACATGAATGACCCCGATAGGTACAACTGATAGTTATTCCTCAATAAACTATCAGATGCCCCATTTTTCGGCAACTTTTTTCAGTGAGATCTTAAGCATTCACCTGGATAGATCTCAGACGGACACTCCTGGCATCTTACCTAAAATCCCTCAAACATTATAAATCTGAATTGTGGTCAACTGATATCCAATTTACTTGCCATAGGGAATTATCTCCTATTATCCCATGGTAATCTAGATTTCTAGAAAGGTGGGCAAAAATCACAACAGATCCCCCCTCTTGCCTAGATTTCAGCGAGAATAGGATTAGTAAAGGAGAATACCGCCTCAGACACCAGGTCAAATATTACTTGGTTTATAGTAGAGAAAAGCCAATCTTTAATTAACGCTGCTCTTGAAGTCCTTCATCATGTGGTTCTCTTCCTCTTCCTCCTCACTACCGCCTACTCAGAGCGAGGTCCCCACGACCTTCTTCATGCCAGTCTGTTTAAATTTGCTCATGATGTAATAGTCCCAGATTTCAGTTTACCCCCGGTCATGGCATATAACCCGTTGTCATATTCAATTTTCTTGGTCTGGCGTCCTCAATTTCCTGCTCTTCTCTCATCCTTTACAGGAGGTTACTATTATCAATGTTCATTTTTCGGTACAAATAAGCATTCCCAATTATATTTGATCTTATTATCCCTTAGTTAACTTCTTTAACTCATATCATTCTTAAATATTCTCTTAAAGATTATCTCATTAATTTTGAGATTAATTTCTCCAAAATTAGCACTTAATTGATATGGAAGTGAATAATGTTGACTAACATAAAAGTCTGATATCCCCCCTCTCGTCCAGCTCATATGTCAAATACAGCATCTTGGTATCAGCAACTGTTCCACAGCATGTCTGATAAAGATGTTTGGCTCTTCAAACTGATGAGTCAATATGCACAATGAAATCTCTTTTAGACCCCTAGGACTCATACTCTCAGTCAAGTACCAGTAGCCAGTCCTTCTGTGGAACTACTAGAAATGGTATCTACCCCAACAAAACCAGATTAGTGATTGTCTTGAACAACTTGTGACCAATCATCCTTCTGTCGAGATTCCCAAATTATATCCTTATACTCTCCTGGATTAAGCTCATTTCATAGGTACTCCTACAATTATTGTCAAACTCCATGAAGCAAAGCCCTCTGATATTGATCAATTGTTTATTGCTGGATCTGACTTTTTTCCCTCCCCAATTTAGGGTATCACATTTGGCAAATACTGAAATTCTCATCTCTCTTCCCCTTGTCATGTTCTCACAGAGATCAGCACCTTCTTAAAGAATTTGGCTTTGATTAAGTCTATCCTTCTCTAGCGTCCAATCTCAAATAGATTTTGATGGTTTGTTAACTTTTACACTAATACAACCTCCCCCCAATAGGTGAGCTAGGTGTAATTATCCTCAAGTTGAGAATAATCAATAAAAATGAGAAAACATTTTTTGTGCGTAATGATGATAGAACTGGCTAGATTTTTACTAACCTTTTTATTTTTATTCTTTTTTATATGGGACATGATCTTCACTTGGTTCAGCAGTCCATCGCTTTATATTCCCCCCAAACTGGTTTCAAGCTATACTTTGACCCACCAAATTTCTATTGCTCATAGGTCTTAATTTTAGACTTAACATCATATTTTGGTTCATGAGTCCCTTTTTAGAACTTAACCTTATTTATCAAGACATAGCCATCTCAATAGTTCAGCGGTCCTTTGAAAACACTCTTTTTATTTAGTTTTTGTTCTAATGCATTTAATATTTATCATGGACTTGATTCACAATCCTTCCATTCAAGAGGTTCTTGAAGGAATAAGCGTCCATTGCCATCTTGGCAATAATCTCAAAATAGACCTGAGCACAACACATCTAGCTTGTTTCTTCTCCCAGAACCATGCATATCACAATAGGCAACTTTATTGCCTACCTGATATTCTGATAATGCTAGCAGTTTTTCGTCATCCATTGTTTTTGCCTTGATTCTTTTCTTCAAGTCATATCAAAGCTTTTGATAGCACCTCAAATATATTTTTTGAAAATCAGATAGGTGACTTTTTGACACTCATCTCTGACGTAGGCTCTACTACCAAATATAAAATCAGCAGCAACATGACCTTCCCTTCCATATAGTAACTCAAACGGCATTTTCCTGTAGCTGTATGATGACTTACGTTTTACTCAAACGTCAATGAACTGAGGTACGTTTCCCATGCAGAAGTCTTTCTGCAACCAGCTTCCTCAGAATTATGGCCAGAATTCCATTGACCCGTTCTAGAAGTCCATTCATCTCTTGCTGGTAAGGTACTGACATGACTCCTCAACTCTAATATCTCATTCAATCTTGGGATGTTGTGGGACATGAAATTCGTTTAAATTGTCACTCAAAAGACTTGCAGACATCCATGGTGGTATACTACTTGATCCATGATAGACTTGCAGTTCATGTAGCGTCCACTTTCGCCAGGGTCTTCGTCCTGACCCATCTAATCAGATAGTTGATTGCAACTATGATGTATTTGACTCCCCTGGTACTCATTGTTAATGGTACCATCACGTTGATGGACACCGTATGCCAAGAAAATCCAGGGCAGACCAGTTGATATCTTATTGTGTTCTTGTGAGGTTTGTGCAACTGGCACTCCGCACAATAAGCCAGATAATCCATTAAAATAGGTGATAGACTCCCAGTACTAATACTAGTGAATGTGTTTGGTCATCTTCCTTAGGCCTCCATGCCCAAAAACTTTATGCACAGCTTGAGTGGTTGTCGCTCATAATGATGGTCTTAGGAATGGTAATCTTTTTCATTGATCATCTAGAAATTTGTTCATCCATGGTCTTGGTAGTTTCCATCACCTTCTGAAGTGCACCTTGGACTTATCAGAGATCGTTCCCAATTTCTACTTAAACGTTTCTCTGGAATAGCTCTTCAGCTTGCTGGTATACCACTTGGACCATTGTTAACCTCAATAATCATATTCATTATAATGAGAAGCTCCAGATCGGTGGACTATCTCATAATTATAATCCTGTAGTTTCAATGCCCAATGGTCCAGTCATCCTTCCAGTTCTTATAAACTATGCAACCAAAACAACAAGGTGTGGTCTGTCACCACTTTAAAATGCGTTTCGTAAATATACACCTAAATCTGTTTACATGTGTAAATTACCGCATAATCCCTCAGCCACAGTGTAATGCCTCTCAGCTGCTGAGAGTTTCCAGCACACATATGCTACCAGATGTTTGTCCCTGAGCTCATCCACTTGTCTCAGGATGGCGCTAACTGTCATCAACAAAGCATTGGTTTGTATTATAAATTACTAATTAAAATGATTTTTAATATAGGAGAATCTATCAAATACCAGCGTAATCCATCAAAAGAACTCTGAGTTTCTTTTTTTCATATGAATCATTTTTTGGATCCTTCAGCAAATGAAAGAGGGGCTCGTTAATTTTTGTAAAATCACTTATGAATCTTCAGTATTATCAGAACATTCAAAGGAACACTTGGATATCTTGAACACTACTCAGAACAGCCAATCGCTCTATGGACAAAATACTGGGCTTTCAGATGCAGTCCACTAGAGTTGATAACAAATCCTAAATAATTCAACTCTTTCTTGAAAAAGTGGAACTTTATCAGCTTGATCTTCAGGTTAGCCACGGGCTTTCTCTTGAAGGCTTCTTTCAAGTTGTGTAGTTGGTCAGTAAATATCCTACTGAACAATTTATAAAGTCTAAGTACACCAGGAAGTATGACAATTTCAGGTCATTTTAACATGGCGTCCATGAACCTCTGGAACTTCATAGGCGTATTACATAGACCTTAGGGCATCATCAGTTGATATAGCCACTGCGCGGTAATGATTGCACATTTCTCCTGGTATTCCGTTGGAAAATCGATTTTGACAATAGCCTGATCAAATCCATTGCAGAGAAATACTTTACTTCTCCAAATTGATCTAATGCATTGTCAATCTGTGGTAGTGGACACAAAATTTTTCATTATCTTATTAAGCTTCCAATAATCAATGATAACCCAATTATAGCCATCCTTCTACTTTACTGTCAGGATAGGGCTCACCCATGAGACTCAATGATAGAAAGAGAAGCCCATGCTTCACTAGAGAGCTGATCTCTTCTTTTGATACTGCTTTGGTAACATTTGATCATTAATTTGGACTCACACTTATTGTGAAATCTTCTCCTGTGACAACTTTGTGGATGACATTTCTCACATAATTCAAATCTTGATAATCCTGGACAATTAACTTCCCAATAATTGTCAAATCTTTCGAGCACCTCCTCCTGCTGTCTATCAGATCAGCAAGTTGCACTCAATAGACCAATAGATTGATGCTTTTGGTCGCCCTTGCCAGAAATCTTCATCTCATTGAGGGTTTTAAAATCGTGAGATTTCCTCAATTCAGCCATCAGGATTAGATGAAAAAACGTGATGATTTGATTCTTCTCAATTTTCATTGGGTTTTCACTTAAATCTGCCAGGAGAACTTTAATTTCTCCACAGCCCAGCATAATTATTCCAGGAGCCACCCAAGGCTCTACTCTGGACTTCTTCCAGGGACTTCCTACTTCTCCATACAGCATCTCATGAATCTCCAATGTCAACCCAATGTCAACTATGATCTGAGATCCTGGCTGTATGGTCCTTGAATTCTATATACTCATCGGATAACCTATTTTCCATGAATTCCATCAGAATTCTCATCACTTTTGGCCAATTAATTGGTAACAAATTGGGACAAATCCATCATTGTAGATTAAATTGATGAAGTTGTTCCTCCTGGTCAGTGGAGCTTCCTCATCTTTCTGATAAATTAATTGTAACGTCTGACCCGATATAGTCAACTTATTATCTTCAAGGTTGCATTTAACTCCGAACTTCTGTAAGAACTACATACTAATCAGAATATAAAAATTTTGGTTGACCCTATTATTTCTGGGGCGAGAAACCACTAAATATGCAAATTGGAGTGGCAAAGCGCTATATGCTATGCAGAAAATAGTTTGTATTTGGCCTGGCTGTCCCATATTCTTTATTGTGTTTAAGATTAAGCAAGATTCCCTTCTTCTTCATCAGCTTAGTTGAGACAATGTTGATAGGCGCTCCACAATCAAATATTGCCTGCACCCCTACTTGATTAACCAGTATATTAATATACATTAATTTGGAGTATTGTAAAATGGTATTTACTGAGTGTAAAGTGGCATTATTCGCAGACTTGAGGGTGTGAATAATTTGCACCTATAGATCAGGAAAAGATTCCTAATTGCGTTAAGGGGATAGACAGATTAGCTCCATCTAATCTAACCTCAGCCAAATCTTCAAGATTCTATGCAGATCAAATCTTTTCTGCTAGCTGTTGCACATATTGGCAGACTAACCTCCTTAATTATTTTTGGGTCAATCCCTTTTTCTCTGCTTTATTTACCATATTGACATCTAGATTGACCAATTGATAAATTTGCCTGGTGCATCGTCATAAATGAACAGATCACTAATGTCAATTTATTCATGAAAGATATCAGGGGGAACAGTTTTAAATTGCAGCTCTAGACAGTTCCCCATCTAGGCCGCGGGCCCTTTTTCTGACTCATGTGATGGTTTGGCCTCATTTGCTTAACCCCATTGTTCTTCTCCTTTAGCTTCTTGCTATATCATTGAGCAGCGAAGTAACCCTTCCCTCCGCACTGGTTACAGCGTTTGTCTTTCTTGTCAGTCCACCAAAACTCCTCAGAATTGTTTCCCAGTACAAAGCCTATTGTTGGACTCCTTTTTGCCTTCTGTTCCATTTGTAGGATTTAAATTTTTTTACTGGACTTAAGTTGAAACTTCTATTAGGGGCATCAAATGTAGCTCCTATTATTTTCAAATGATGCACCATCTGCAAGGTGGTAATATCCTTTTTGAACAAAAAAGACATCATTAAATGCTTTTTAAGATAGGGTCAAAGGGTCAATTACAACGTAATCCATGCATCAAAATTGGCAAGTACTTTTTTTGACCAAAATCTGCGATACTTGGGAGAAATAATTGACAAAACTCACTAAGGATCTATCCTTCTGGAATTGATTCCCATTATTTCTTGTTTGTGCTTTGACATGTGCGTGGGACTTCCAAATTCTTTTATGATGCACCTTGACCTCTGAGTATGACCAGCTGTCCCCCTCTAGATGGGGTAAAATTAGGTTCTGACAATCAGTGTCTAAACAATTCATCACCGTCAAAGATTTTGACAATCACCATAACTGAATATTATCATGTTGAATAATCAGAAAAATTGGGTGTGTTATCCTGTTGGAATTTGGGTAATTTTGACGTAGCTCTAAATTCCACTAAAGGTTATCTTACTACCACTCTTGGTTCAGCTTTTTAACTAACTTGAGAAATGTTTTTGGGAGTATTCTTCACAGTGGCTGCAAATGCGGTCAACATATATTGTGGAATAGTCAACTTCCCAACTGGAGAACTTGGGGTCCTTTCTTCAGTGTCAGTCACTGCATTGGGCTCACAATTGCATTTATGAGTCTTCAACTCTTTGACTTGCTTCATCAGACGCTCTATTTATATGCTAAATGCAGGTAATCCAAATTCAATTTGCTTCACAATAAATTTTTAATGTCTGATATTTGGCCTTGTCACTGAAAAATAAGAATGTGGTAGGCCAAATTTAGCCAAAAAGGGGAAATGTCAGCCCTTTGCGATTCTCCGATGCCCTTAAAAATGATTTATATAATAATGTCAAGGAGAATAGCCAAAAGACCCTGGCCGATTCTCAGTGGAACCCTATTAATTGGGGCAACATGAGTTTGAAACCCACATGGGCACATTCTTAAAAACATATAATCATATTTATCTGATCTCACCACAGCCTCCGGGGAAACCAGCGGAAGGTGCTCACCCAACCAGAACTGAGTCCTTCACACCTGCGCGGGGCCACACCCTTTTATAGGCGTGGTGGCAGGTTCCCAAAATGAGAAATATTTCTTGAGTGGTGATTGGTTGGGGTACATAAAAACCCTGCCACATGGGTATATTCTACCCCAAAAACCCCAACGTCCATTTCCCAAAATTTACCTAATTTTCCTCCACGATCTGATAGGATTGACACCCATAATACCTAAATTGGAATGCTTTAAAGCTATTTCTAAAACTATCCCCAAATCCCTCCAACCTTCGAAGTTAATATAAATATTAATCGTTGGAAGTTGGGGAGGAATCATCTCTCTTTTATCCTCATGCGGCGCCAATAGACCTAAAAACACTTATTTTAGTAAGTTTATAAGTTTATAAAGTTAGTTTATTTTTGTGGTATAAATTCCCCTATTGTTTGATTTCAGGAGGTAAGCACCTAGCGAGCATCAAAGATATCCCAAAATCCAACAAATGGTGCTCACTACAGGGGATGCCTGTATACCATTAAAATGACTACAAATCCAGAACCCAGGCTAGCTGCATTAGAAAACCAACTATCCAGTGCTTTGTCTCGCCTCAAAAAGCTTGAGCAGCAATCTTCACAAAGCACTATTATATGTAAACCTCCTTTCCATGACAAGTTCATTCCCGGTGAGGCTAGTATTACCTCCTTCCTCTATGTTTATGACTCGTGATGGAAGGAGCGACTGACCGCCAAAAACCAGGTATATTCTTCCCTGTTTGAATCAAATGGCTCAAGAGATCATGTTTTCTCAAATGGCCACTCTTACCACCCGGGTTGAGGTCAAAGAGGCGCTTATAGATGAGTTTGGTTCAAAGAAGAGCTTACAAAGGCAAAAGCAGGCCTTCATGTGCCTTAGTCTGCAAGAAGGTGAATCAATCCCCTCATTTGTTGAGCGTTTCTATAGCAAAGCTCAACCTTTGTTGCTGGCTAAACTGCTTAGTCTAGATGATGCTATTGCAGCTATCATGGCTAGCTTGGCAGCTTACCCCTCTTTAGCAATGCATATCTCTGCAGTCAAGCATACCTTTCAAACTGTACGGGATATCAAAGAGGCACTTCTTGCAGTAGCTGACATTTATGAACCTGAACTTTTTCAAGACGTGCAAAAGTGGGATGCAACTTCGACCTTTTCAGCCTCGTCTATGGCTGTATCCCAACGGAATCTAGCTGCTGAAGGGCTTCCTCAACCTAACACTCCTCCACCGTGTGAAGACAACCAGAAATTATTGGCAGTCAAGGGCCAGCGCTTCCCCCCAGCTTCAGGTTCAAAAGCTCATTTAATAAGAAAAAATGTCTTTGCCTGGTCCCTCTCTTGCCGAGCAGTCTACTATTATGAATAACGCATCACACCCTCCTAAGTCACTGCTTAAATCCCCCTCATCTTCAACTCAGGCCGTTTCTAGTCCAAAACCTGCTGAGATGGGGTCTTCCAAGCCATTATCTCCTAAGACAACTGTTAAAGCCATTACACTTCCACCGTCTTCCCCAAAAGTTGGTACAGCCATGATGCTCCCGTCAAAAAATAAAAGGGTAGATGAAAGTGATAAAGCCCTTTCCTGTGAGGAAAGTAAGCCAGTTTCTACGCCCCCACTTAGTAACTCGTTGAGGTGCATTGACAATCCCTCTGATGACGAGTCTGAGGGGGTGATGAAGATGAAGGCTATTATGTTTTGGGAGCGCCAATGGAAGTGCAAGTTCAGTATAGGTTGAGACCAGAAAGAAATAATAATACCATTTTACCAAGATGAACCTATCTTCAACAGTTGTTGAGATTTTCAGAGGTGATTGATACCTCTAGTGATGCAGACAATTTTATTGGGAGTGATATGATACACCCATCAGGTGCATACCCTCTAATATATTAAAGACAACTACCCTGAGATTGATAAACGCCTTTCTTCCACACTCCTCTTGAAGGAGGACCTTGCCCTCCCCCAGCTTTTGGTACCACCATAACCAAGATAGAGGTTGTTATAAATAAAGTGCGCATTCTAGCCGTCCTTGATACTGGTGCTCCAGTGAATGTGGTATCGTCAAAGCTCATTAAAAAATTAAGTTAGCACCAGATCTGGACTATTCTCAAGACCATGGAACTGCTGGCCTAACAATACTCGAGCTATTGGAGCCTAATCTTCTCTACCCATAAGAATTGGGAAGCTCTTACTTGCTGCGCCTGCGGTGGCTTTGGAAAACAATGCCTACGATCTGCTCCTTGGTACTCAATTCATTATTAAGTATGAGGGAATCATTAATATGAAACAGGGATTTCTATCCTTACTAAATTATGAGGTTCCCCTAGTCTTTACAAATGATGAACCTAAGAAGGAATATACATTTGTAGTGGAGTACCCTTCTTCCGCCCTCACCCTTATTTATACCACATCAGGTCAAAACACAAAAAACTGCCTGACTCTATGGATGGGTTAGAGGGTATACCATTGTATGTATCAGAAGAGGTAGTTGTCATAGCGGGTGAAAAATAGGTGATAGACATCATAAATACTATGCAAATACCCCGCAACTGCCTTCTGCACTTAACAAGTGTTGATGGAATAAGCTCTTTGGAACCCCGAATGTTGCCAGGTATCTTAGACCCTACCTACCAGCGACCTATCAATTTTCTGCCGGGGAATATCACCAACAAGGATATGGTTGTAAAGAAGCATCAGGAGATTGGAAAAGCCCTGTTACTTCCCATCGATGACATCCACCAAGTCCATTATCTTGGGTCTATAGTAGATATGGGACAACCCATGGACCAAATGATATGCTCTTTGCCCAAGGTGCAGATTTCTGATGAGGTAACTCACGCTGAGATTAATAAAGTTCATTCCTTACTGGAGCCTTTAGTGACATCTTCTCCAAATCTGATACTGACTATCGGCATATGAAGGGCTAGTGCCACACCATTGATGTTGGGGATGCCAAGCCTATTCTATCCAAGCCTTATCAGAAATCAAAAGTTGAGGAGCTCCAGATGAAAATGGAGCTTAAACAGTTACTGGACTCTGGGCTACTAGTGCCTTCTAAAAGTCCCTGGTCATATCCTCTTTTGCTCATAAAAAAGAAAAATGGTGGCCATCGAGTAGTTATGGACTATCATAAGCTGAATAATCTCACCAAGAAGGACAGCTACCCCATTCCCCGAATTGATGATCCTCTAGCCCAACTCTCTGGGTCTAAATTCTTTTCCATCATGGACTTGGCTAGCGGATACTGGCAAATGGACCGCTCTCCACAAGCTAGAGAAAATGTGCACTTATCTGCAGTGAGTGTCTTTTCCAACCTACTTGATTACCAAAAAAGTTGTGAAACGCACCCGCATCTTTCCAGCGAGCCATGGACCACATTTTGCAGGACCTGAAGCTCAGTTGTGTCATTGTTTATCTAGATGATATCACTATTTTTTCGAACCTTTAATGAGCATCTTTCTCATTTAAAAGAAGTTTTCCAATGGTTGTGAGTCTCTAAAATTAAGCTGAAACCCTCCAAATGTACTTTCTTTCAATGAAGTTGGACTTCCTGGGGCACGCCATCACGTCTGAAGGGATCCAGCCTCTCCAGGATAAGGTCAAGGCGATATCAAAGAAGCCTGCTCCCAAAACCTTCCACGATATTCAGGCGTTTTTGGGTATGATAGGGTACTACCATCAATTCATCCACAAATTTGCTCAGCTCAGTGAACCACTTGTACAGCTTTTAGCTAAAAGCGCCCCTTTTCAGTGGGGAGTAGAACAACAAGCAGCTTTTTGAAATGCTAAAAAAACGTTGCGGCAATGGCCTATCCTGTGGCACCCAGATTATAGTAAACCCTCTATGCTGTTTACCGATGCTTCTGACTATGCAGTTGGAGCTACCCTGGCTCAACTGGATGAGCATGGGGTTGATCATACCGTTTCATATTTTAGCAAGATGCTCTCTAAGGCTGAACGCAACTATAGTTTCACAGAGAAGGAATGCCTAGCCGTGTTGCTTGCTGTTAAACATTACTGCCCTTTCTTATATGGGACCTCATTTAAAGTGGTCACTGATCATGCCTCTTTGCAAGGGTTGCAAAATATGAAGGATCCCACTGGGCGGCTGGCACGCTGAGATTTAAAGCTTCAGCCTTATGATATGAACATTGTACACCGAGCTGGGATAAGTCACATGAATGTTGATGGGTTGACTCGGCTGCACATCCTTTATTTAGATTATAGTGAAGTGGAGCGGTTACATGATCTTCTAATTACCCCTGATGTTTTTGAGGATGAGGATGAACCGCATCAGAAGATGCTAGCTCGCCATTCCCGTAACACAAAGGTGGATAATGGGCATCTGTATAATAAAGTGGGGTTGAAGTGGTTACCCTACCTCCAACCTTCAGAGCGAGTACCTGTCATTATGGAGTCTCATACCCTCCTAGGTCATAGTGGAGTACAGAAAACCTATAAAGTGGGTAAAAGAATATTACTATTGGGAGGGAACCATGGAACCATCATTGAAGTCTTGGATGCCTGTTTAACATGCAAGAAGCAGTCCAACTTCAAAACAAATTATCAATATCAGCCTACCACCCCTCAACAGCCTTTCCACATAATAGGTATTGGTGTGGTTGGTCCTTTTCCCCAAACTACAGGTGGAAATCTATTTATATTGGTTAATATTGATCACTTTACCAAATGGGTCGAGGAAGTGGCTATCCCAGCTCAGATGGCTAAAGCCACAGCCACTTTCCTCCACCAATACATCTTTACCCAACATGGTTGCCCTCAAGTTTTGGTCTGTGACAATGGTAAAAACTTTACCTCCCAAGTGGTGAAGATTCTCACAACGTCTATGGGCACTCAACAGCTCTTTTCCTCCCCCTACAACCCTTCAACCAATGGTAAGGTGGAAAGAGCAAATGGGACACTGGTTTCTATCTTACGGAAAAATGGCTACCTCAGATCCCCTCCACTGGGATCAGTACTTACCCAGTGCCCTCATGGCCTACCGCATCAGCTATCATCAGAAACCTTGAAATGTCACCTTTCAAAGTATTGTATGGATGAGAACCTGGGGTTCCAGCTTTACTCACTAAAGACATCTTCACTGATAAAGCTGATACTGAGCAAGCTATGAAGAAGTTAGCCCAGCATATCATACAGTTGCAATCTGAGGCAATGACAAACTTAGCAAAGACAGTTACCAAAGAGGGACATGTTGCAAATGAGCTCTGGGCCCCTTTTCCCTCTTTCCAAGTGTCTGACTTGGTGCTTTATTATCATAATCATATTACCCCCAGAAGAAAAATCTCAGGTCCATCTGGGAAGGGCATTCTCAATTACATATAAGCAAGGGGATAAGTATTCAATCAAATCCCTTGCTTCCAAAGTTACTATTAATTGGGTCCATGGATGCTTTCTACGGCCTTATTCGCCCCCCAACATTCTTGAGGGAGTTGATGTCGGATGTTTGGCCTTGCCACTGAAAAATAAGAATGTGGTAGGCCAAATTCAGCCAAAAGGGGGAAATGTTGGCCCTATGCAATTCTTATGCCCTTAAAAACGATTTATATAATAATGTTGAGATATATGGCCAAAAGACCCTGGCCGATTCTTGGTGGAACCCAGTTTTTTGGGGCAACATAATTTCAAAACCCGCAAAGGCACATTTAATAAAAACTAATGATTGGATTTCACCGATCTCACCACAGCCTCTGGGGGAAACCAGTAGAAGGTGCTCCCCCAACCAGCACTGAGTCCTTCACACCTTCGCGGGGGCCACCCCTTTATAGGCGTGGTGGCAGGCCCCCAAAATGAGAAATATCTCTTGAGTGGTGATTGTCAGGGTACATAAAAACCCTGCCACATGGGTATATTCTACCCCAAAAACCCCAACGTCCATTTCCCAAAATTTACCTAACTTTCCTCCATGATCTGATAGGATTGACACTCATATTACCTAAATTGGAAAGCCCCAAAGCTATTCCAAACCTATCCCCAAATCCCTCCGACCTTCAAAAATAATATAAATATTAAATGTTGGAAGTTGGGGAGAAATCATCTCTCTTTTATCCTCACATGCGATGCCAATAAACCTAAAACCCTTAGTTTTACTAAGTTTATAAGTCTATATACAGTTATTTTTTTGTTGTATAAATTCCCCTATTGTTGTATTTCAGGGAGGTAAGCACCTAGCGAGCATCAAAAAACCCATACTCCAACATTCAAGAATAAATCTTCTTGAACTAGATCTCCTTCCTTTTTCTTTAATGACATTACTTTCTCTAGCATCTCATTGCCAAAATTATAGATATCTTTAATTTCTTTCTCAACATTGATAATTCTCTTCTCCAAGGCAGCATATTCTCAGTGATCCAAAATTCAATGCATTCTTGTTGACGGTTGCTAACTCTTGCCAGAGTTTTCTTAACTCATCCAAGTATGACATATTGTAGTGGTGTATCCTACTCTTTTACCCCATGTAGTGAGCAGCAAATTGTTAAATTTTAGTGAATTCGTTCATTGTTCACAACTGATAAGCCCTTGTTGATTAACTTCACAGGTTTGATGTGTGCATGATTTGTATTTTCTGATAATAGATGTTATATGATTGATAAACAGTATGAAGACTATTCTCTGTAGTTGAATAGATAAACAGTTCTTATACAGCGCTTGACCTATATTTCTCCTCAAAAAATCTTGATGTCTTCAGTAGGGATATAAACCCTTATCTGCATAGCTAGATCCACGCCCAGAACCCTAAGTTTAGGGCCTTTCCTCTGGACTCGCAAATCTACAGATATTCCTGTCTAAGCTCATCTTCTCTTCTAAGGATCCTTGGCTCTTACTCTTTTTTTAGTTCTAGATGGTCCCTCTTTTTATCTTACTCTTAAAGTTTTGAATTACACTTCCAATGGGGCAGGTTTTCTCTCGAAGTTACACTGAGTGGATTCTCCCAAAAGTGATAAATTTAAGTAAAAATACAGGTTATAATTTAACCTAATTTTTATTATCAAAGGAGGGGATATTTATAGGCTTTATAACGCCTTGTAATCTATCAGAGCAAATTAATCTCTGTGCAAGCAAAACTTTAATCAATTGATTGGAATGAGATTAATCGTTAACCTTGATAGATTGAGATACATTTCGCTCTACTTCTGATTATGCTGGGGGAATTGATGGAGTAGATTTTTTGTAGACAAGAGAATTTGGCGAAATCCTGACACTTCCCCCTCAAGATTCAATCGCAGTGGAGGATGACTTCTTAAAAATCTAGGATGAATATGATTTACCAATATACCAGTATCAACATGAATAATTGATTACTATAATCATTTTCTAAATATACTCAGTAGGGACCAGACCAGTTAGTTTCTAACATTTCAGTTCGCCCACCAGGCTGAGAGTGATAAAACATAACATAATCCCCAATTTGATATTCAGGTAAGGCAGGTTTATGTTGATTGCTTTTTAAGTCTCCCTTTGAGTGGTTGATTCAATTGATTTCATTGATTGAGCTTGAAGACAAATAATCTCGTTGTCCAAATTTCTCATGATTATATCAGAATTTTCTGGGATGCTTTCCTCAAGTACTGTCTGAACACTAGAAGGGACTGAAGGATCCCGCCCATATATGCACCTAAAAGGCGACATCTTTATAATGTGATGATAATTTATCTGATAAGCAAACAAGGCACTAGACATATAAAAATTCCACCGAGTTGGGTCAGTGGAGGCCATCTTCCGTAGAATCAAGACTAGGGTTCCATTGATTCATTGGCCCTTTTTGAAGATGGATTATATGGAACAACAAATTGCTGAGCAGTGTTAAATAATTTAGATGACTCCTGTAAGAGTTGCTAGGTGAAGTTAGTCCCATTATCTGACATAATGACCTTGGGACACCCATGTTGAGAAATGACATGCTGGTATAGAAATAACATTGTAGTCTTAGCTGAGGGGGTAGCAATGGAAATGGCCTCAACCCATTTAGTCAAATGGTCGATAGCCATAATAATATACTGATGTCCATGCAATCCCTGAGGAAAAGGACCTACAACGTTGATGCTGACCATCTCAAATGCTATAGTTGGAGTAATAACTTGATGTTGAAAAGTAGGGTTAGTAGTTCCATGGCGTTTACAAATAAGACATGAGTCAAGGGTCTCTCAAATGAATTCCGTCATGTTGTTCCAATAGTATCGAGTCTTCAACCATTTTTACATCTTCTTTAAACCGCTATGACTGACTTGTTCATTACCTTCCATCACAGCGGGAAATCTAGAGTTGGGGTGTAAAAAAGGCAACCACTTGGATTTGACCTTCTTATACAAAGCTCCATCCCAAATCATAGTATCTTTGGTAATTGATTTTAGAAAGACTCAATCCTCTTCAGTTTCTCAGTCCCACAAATCAGGTCATCCAATAAGATTATAAAGGCGTTTTTCTTTTTTAAGTTCCAAGGTCAGAATAGGCAATTGGGAAAGCTCATCAGCATTTTGATGTTGAACACCCAAGCAATGAATAAAGGAAAAATTGTAATTATTGCATCCTTAAAGTTCAACGGGCCAACCTCCCGTCAGGAACCTTCATGTTCTGCAACCATCTTAAAGAAGGATAGTTGGTAATAACTGTGAAATGGTTACTATATAAGAAGGGATGGAAGTGCTTGATTGCTAGAATTACGTCCAAACCCTCCCGCTCAGTAACATTGTAATTCTTTCAGCCTTAGACAAAGTTTTTCTATAGAAAGCAATGGGATGATCGTTCTTCTCTTCATCACAATGGGATAAGATAGCCCCAATAGGTGACATTGCTTGCATCAGTATGTAAAAAGAAAGGCTTGTCAAATTGGGGATGAATTAGAACAGGTGACTTGGTCAAGAAAGTAGGCAGAGATTTGAACGACTGTTCCTGAGCTGAACTCCACTCAAAGGACACTCCCTTCTGCAACAGGTAAAATAAGGGCTCAGCCATATCAGCAAATTTGGGTATAAATTGCCAGCCATACCTAATCATGCCAAGAAAGACTTAAATATCCCGCAGAGAGGTTGGAGAAGGCATTTGTTGGCTGGCTTAAATTTTGTCTGAGAGGGGTCAAAACCCTTTAGCTGAGACCTGTTGTTTAAAAAAAGTCCATTTCGTTTTACAATAATGAACATTTGGAGGGTTTGCATTTTAAGGAAGAGCTCCAAATTCGTCTGAAAACTTCTTTTAGATGGTTTAAATGTTCGGTAAATGTTTTGGAAATCACGGTAATACCATCAAGATATACCAGAACACAAGTAAGCTTTAGATCCCATAGAATACTGTCCATGGCCTTTAGAAAGTTGATAGGGCATTGATTAATCCTTGAGTCATAAAAGTTTGTTCAAATAAACCTTCACTTGATATCAGGGCACACTTGGCATGGTATTCTGGGGATAGCTAAATTTACCAATAACCACTGGCTAGGATTATAGCTGAAAAATACGTATATCCTGCTAACAACCTAAGAGAATTATCAATCCTAGGTAAAGGGTAATAATCTCGTCAAGTAATAGGATTTATTCTGCAATAATCCATAACCACTCAGTGGGAACCATCCTTTTTCATAATTAAAAGCAACGAGGAAGCCCAAGGACTGTTGGAGGGTTTCAATAGTCCAGCCTCCAATTATAGATGCAACTCCTTGGTAACCTGGGCTTCTTTCACTTTAGACTTACAATAGGGCTTTGCACGAATAGGAAGGTGGTCGCCAGTTTCAACGGAGTGCATTACTCTTTTCATCTTCCCAAAATCATAAGTATGCCTAGCAAAAATGTCAGAATATTCATCTAACAATTGAAGCACTTGTTTCTGCTATTCGCTAGAGAGGTGTTTTCTGATAGCAGGGCCCACAGTAAGAATTTCCTGATCACTTTCCAACCCAAAACTTTTAGGCTTCCAAAGGGTTTAACATCATAAATTTGAGATAAGGGCAGTAACATGTCATAAGCAATAGGCTGCTCTCAATCTACCAATTTTGGCTCATTGGTAAGGTTCTCCAGTAAAACAGATAATGATCCTGAATAAGCATAATCCAATACTCCAGGACAAGGCAAGAGTTCTTTAGCAGAAGGATTGAAAATGCCTTGAACTTGTAATAAATGCCCTTTGGGAATCGAAAAACGCAAAAAAGTATTAACAATTACCTGTGATTTAGGAAGAATACTAAGTTTTTGGGGAGAAAATAGGCATCTCCTCTTTAATATCAGCCGATGTAGGGGGTAAAATTAAAGGAGAATCTCCAACGTGATATTGAAGTCAATAAGATCTTTTGGTTCCTTCTAGTAGACATAATCGACGTCATGTAGAGGCATGATCAGATAGAAAGTAAGGAAAATCTATACCCTAAGAGAGATATCAAAGAGTCATGGTATTTAATAATTCCATCGAATTGCCACAAAAATTGAGTCCCCAAAAGTAGGTCATAACTAAAGTTATCCAGTACAATGGCAGGGATTGTAAAGTTTAACTTCCCAATTTTCAGAGGCAGGGACAAAAAACTACAATTGACTGAGTTTCCTAGGTCCAGCCGTGCCATATTCTTCAAAGTGAGAAATATTGGGTGTTATTTTATCCGCTTAATAAATTTTGATGAAACAACATTCACTGGAGATCCCATATCTATGATAGCTTTGGCATTGATTTGGTTCACTCAGAAGTCAATATGGGTAATGGTGCTTCTGAACTGAGAGTATAAAGTTAACAAGGAGGGCCAGGAATAAGAAGAATGTTTGCCTTTATTATACTTAACAGGGCTTTGATGTTCTTGCTGCACACTCATATCATTATCGAGGTGGAGAATCTTATTGGGCTTGTCATTTTTCTTCTTCTCATCCACTTCCTTTTTAAAACAATGATCCTCAATATGAAAATATCTATGACAGTAGTTACACTAAATCACCCTAGTATTCTCAGGCATAGCATAAACTTTGGGGGAATAGATCTAGGAGAATCATAAACTCAAGGTTTTTGGAGAATTGAGGAGGCAATTCCAATAATGCCTCCTTAATGGTCAAGATACTTCAGAGATTCTTTTTTAAACTGATGAAACAAACTTACATCTGCGTTCTGGAAGAAAAAGCTGACATAACTGTTGTAAACACATCATCCAAATTCAACTAACCACAAGCTACTAGAGTATGAGCTTCCTGATAGAACTGATGAGCAAATTCTTTGATAGCTTCGTTTCAGTGGGGCTGTATACCCATAAAAGCCTGCTTTTGAGAGGACAGAGTTTGCTAACTCCCAAATTCTTTGATTAACGCTTCCTTCACTTGAGACCAGGTAGAGCGAGTCATCAAGTGGGGTAACATGATATCCTGAGCCAAATGAGTAAGGCAATTTGGCAAATAAAATTATCTTTTTGGTGATCCATAGCCTCACTTAGCGCCTTTTCATAAAGATAGAGAAAGGAAATAATTTTTTCCTCCCCTGGGGAATACTTGTCCTTGCAAACTGGTTTGAAACTCATGGGGCATTAGTGGTCAAAACATATACTCCAGGTTGTTCTGATTGAGTGGAAACATAAGAGTTAGAGTCTGACGCTTGGGAAGAAAATTGAGGATAAGGACCAGCGCCTTCAATACAAATTTCAAAAATCCAATGGTTCAAATCAGCAAGCCCCACTTTCTCATCTAATCAGCGAGATATCTTAAAAATATGTTCTTGCTGTGCATTATATTTGAGTTCCAGTGTTTTAATCTTCGCTTGAAGCAATTCTCCTTTAGATTCACATGTATGGAGCAGGATATTAATGTCCTTTGTCCATTTAACCAAATTGATCAACTCATAAGATAAAGATTGAAGCAACAAGAGGGGATTGATTGATACCCCATTGGGGGTTAAGTTACAATCTTTGGCCAATTTATAGAGTTGTTCATGCAAGCGGTCCATCATTCTCAAGAAAGAGTCAATTTGTTGGAGGGATCCTGAATGCCCATCAGCACCCAGGGGTCCCTGAGGTCCTTCTACACCTGTTGGTTCATGAGGCTCTACATTCCTAGGGGGTCCATGAGGTCCATCAGCTCCAGGAGGTCCACACGGTCCTTCACACCCAGGTGGCCCATGAGTTCCTTCAATCCCCGGGGGCCCATAGCTCCAGTGGTTTTCTCCACCTTGTTGACCCAGAATTGAATTCCTGTTTACAGCTGCTCCAATTGAATGAGATGGGTTCTATATTTCTTTCTCCATCAATTGATTACGCTCAGAGAGTTGGGAAATACCCTCTCTCCATTCTCTATGAATCTCCTGAAATCGCTTCAGAACTTTACATCAACAAAACCTGACATCCCAATATTGAGCTGAATAAGCTGTTGATGTATTTTGTTGAGAGGGGTCCAATTACTAATGGTGGCATCACAATATCTCAGCCAAAATCAGAGGCAGACTTGAAAAATCCAGAAACACGATTATTAAAGGACTGAAGTCCTTCTAGTAAATTGAGCATCCCTTGATGGTGCATTCCCACTACAGGTAATAAATGGTATAAGGTTTGGTGTAAGAGCTAGTGCAAGTATTGCTTGGGGCCAATTCCTGGCATTTGGGAGGTTTGCAACACTTCCCACAATATAGAGGGTACAACATTAGATTGAGATCGGGTAGAATAGATTCCAGGGATTGAGGCACCATCAAGAATTTGTTTGATAATATTTTGTAAAACCTCAGGTGGTATTTGAAAGTCTGAGGTAAAGATTAAGTTAGGACCATAAAATTCCAAACTGGCACGAAATTTTAATGTGGAGGGAAATTTTAGGATTTGAGTTTCAGTTAGTTAGACCCATCATTATATATGGCCTTGCTCATGGTCTTGAGCTTCTTCAGGCGAAAAATGAGAATCCATGGTAGTAAATGACGTTTTCACTGGTGCGTAACAAAGAGTGCCCTGTAGTGAGCACCAGTCTGGAAGTTTTGAATAACACTTCCAATGGGGCAGGTTTTCTCTCGAATCTACACTTAGTGGATTTTCAAAAGCAATAAATTTAAGTAAAAAATACAGGTTATAAACTAACCTAATTTATATTATTGAAAGAAGGGGATATTTTTAGGCTTCATAATAGCTTGTAATCTATCAGAGCGAATTAATCTCTACACAATCAAATCTTTAATCAATTGATTAGGATGAGATTGATCGTTAGCCTTGATAGATTGAGACATATTGTGCTCTCCTTCCAATGATGCCAGGGGAATTGATGGGGTAGAATTTTTGGAGACAAGAGAATTAGGTGAAATAATGACACCTACTTAAGAGTCTTCAATTAAATAACACAAGTAATAGTTTCCTGAAGATGAATAAAACAAAACTAATACTGAATTCGCTAATTTAGACTTTTATTGAAGCTAATTTTCAATGGAATTTATAGAGGGAATTTGGCGCCCAACCCTCTGTTGGCGCCTTAGCTTTGAAATGGCAGACGTTGCCGTTTTACTTCCCTTTGTCATCTCATCACGTATGGTCTTCTTCATCAGGCTAGGATTTCTTTGTCAGACATCCTTGAGACCTAAAATTTTAAAGAGTCAGAAAACATGTTTTATGTTTTCCACTCATCCCAGTGAACTAACCATAACTGGCAAGCGAACTGCTTAGGTAATGAGATTTTTTACCCATTATGGCAGATTGTGAGCCAACTGATTGATTTGCTAATTGCAAATAGCATCACTCACCTCACAACTTGCTCCTTAAATTCCCAATTAGTTGGTGATGAAACCTGAATGATCCCAATTGTTACACTGGATAGTTAATCGTTGATCAACTATCAGATGCCCTCTATTTTGTCAGTAACTCTGCCTGACAAGATCTTAGGCATTCACCAAGATTGATCCCCCAAGGGATCTGATCATGGCGAATTACCTAAAATCCTACAAACATTAATAAACGAATTAGGGGTCTTCTGATATTCAATTTGCTTAGCATAGGGGAATAACCCTAGTGACCAATGGTAATCTAGACGGCTGGAAAGTGGGCAAAAATCCAAACACCCAGGTGAAAGAGTCAGCTGTAAAAGGGCATCCTCTGTGGACAGGAATGTCAGGATTTTCCCTCTTATGTTTGAAGCCTATTTTATGGGGTATAGACTCATTAATATCTAATTATTAATAAAAATAAAATATTTTCTCATTAACTTGAGTTTAGCTACTCAAAGTATTAAGGATCATACCCTATAATATTAGTATTTTTTGAACTAATTACAGTCCTAAATCTGTTGGGGGACTAATCCTGATAGCGATTTAAAGTTCTGAACTTACCAGTGACTTAAGCCAAGGATAAATAAATTTTTGTAATTTTTTAACCATATATGTTCACAATATCCTACTATCAGTAATCTAAGTTGAGCTTTTAATAAGCTGGGCTACTATTGCTATCTATCGCTTAGATACTTACCTATTTACCTTTTTCTTATTTTCCTTTAGCTATACTTCTGCCTATCCTGAATCCTCTTTCTATTCCACATTTAGCCTAAAAGTACTATTATTACTTCGAGGTTTTTTTTTAAAATTTATTGTTTCTCTTATAATTTTTTTTCCTATTGTAGTTTCTTCAGTCCTTAGTGCCTACTAACCCACTGGGCGCTTTAAAGCCCTGAATCAACTTAGGACCAGTTAGGATTTAATACCCTTCTTCCTGGCAAAATGGTGCTCTCTGCCAGTTGCCCCTGAGCTCCCCATGCAAACTACAACCCAGGAAGGAAGAGCGATCTATACCAAGAGCCTAAAAAACATGGGATGAATATAGTGGGATCTTGTGGAGCGGCATCATATGATCTGATTTTGTAGAATCAGTTAGAGTTTTTTCACTACTGATCTCAATATTCTGTACCAGTTGGATTATTTTTCATCTAGACCATATAATATAAAATCTCTTAGTAGGATCAGGTTGAGCGACGCTATATGATCTGATTTTGTAAATTCAATTGGAGTTTTCACCGGCTGATCTGATTCTTTTAGTACCATTTGAAGTGTTTTTACCAGCTACTTAAAATTCATATATGATCCCCACATAGGATCAGTTGTAGATTTCCCAGCTGATTTAATTAAATTTGTGCCAGTTGGAGGGTTGTCCTCACTGTCCAAAATACTAATGCGGACTATTTATAATAGCATAGCTATATTATTGTATTTTACTACTAACTCTAATAGCTAATTTAAATTTCTATGGCCATTTCATGATGATTTTCTGTATCCAGGAAAAACTGGCGACTAGCGTTGAGGATAAATTGACAAGATTTTATATAAAATACCTCTGAATCATGTTCCTCATTATTTTGGATGAGCTAATTCAAGGGTTACTAGAGAATTGATGCTGAGGATAAAAAAATGTTATGTCAGCACAAGCTGTCGATGATCTTTCCAGGTCTCATACCCAATTCTGGCTAACACTGCTGATATTTTCCTGAGGGCTTTTCCCAAATGTCAGCTAAACTACCAATTATTTTTGTAGATTCTCACCAATGCCAGCAACCACTGCTAATAATCTTTCTTAATAGATCTCTTCATTGAGTCTGCGCCAACTACCATTGGCTCATACAACCCTGGTATGTTTGGATCTCTCTTTTTGTTTTAAAAAATAGGGCACCTGAACTTAATTGCTTCTGGTGTCCCTACCAGCCCATGTCTGAAGAGTCTGATGACCCCCAGTTAACATCAGGGCCGATTAGATGAAAGCTCACTTCTGGTCCCTATCTTTTCTGCACAGATTCTTGACCAATCGCATATTAACTGAAATTAATAATTGGGACAATAGTATTGAGACTATTTATAAATTTGATTGCCCTAAAAGCCACGTTGAGTAAAGGGTTAACGCTAACAAAGTGCTTCTTCATCTTAAAGATATGTTTAAACTGGTAGTGAACACTAACTCTCTTTACACAGAGCCAAGAGAATATTTGATAACTACAACCTAAGGATGTTGATCCTTGCGCTTTTATCACAAGATTAAGCTATATATAAACTATGTATTAACAGCTAAGTATTAAAAAGTTTTAAATCTGCTTTTATCAGGGAGTTATCTAAGGTTTTTATAGTATAATCAGCGCACAGCTTTTCAGCTGTCAACTGTGGATTAATTAGTTGTCCCCATATGGTTTAACCTTTGAGTTTTACACACTCAATCATGGCGGGTATCTTTGCCTTTATTTTCTTAGGTAGCGTAATCCTTGGTGCTTTGCGACCAAATTATTGGTGTAAAAAACTTGATACCAATTGATTCAGGTTATGTTGCCCAATGACAATTTTACCATTTGACACAAGAGTTAGAATGACTGGGTAGTTTCTGACAGATCCCCATCCAATTGCTTTGAACAGTTCTCCATAATAAAATGACTTTTGTGTGGTACTCCATCAAATTCTTGCCCAAAACTATTGGGGATGATCCCCAAAGAAAATAAATCAAATTAATTTGGATCCCTACCATTGATTAATTATAACTAACACTATAGTCAGCAACCATCACTAAAATAACTGATTGTAACACCTTCAATGAATTGATTAATTGATCAATGGATTGGATAATGTGGTCAACTGAAATTCCAACACCCCCACTCTTCCTAGGAAGATGAAGATGTCTTGGCTCTTAACCCTAGTCAAGGCTTGGAGGGTGTTCTGTCAAGATTTTCCCTCTTATGAGTAAATCCTCTTACTAGGGGGTTTTACTCATTAAATATAATTATTATTGAATGCCAAGATATGCTTCTCAGTAGCTTGAGTTAAGCTAGCTTGAAGTATTGGGGATCATCCTCAATAATATTTATAATTATTTCAGACGTATTATTGTCCAAAATCTTCTAGTTGACTGATCCCAATAGTGATTTTGAGTACTGTAATTAAAGACAACATATGCTGAGGATAATCAGACCACTTAATTAAATATTTAATAAAATTAAAATTTTCACTTTGGCAATCTAAGCCAAGAGTCTTATCAAGATGGGCTATTTTTGCTATCTATTGCTTAGATAATTGCCTATCTACTTTTCACTTATCTTACCTTTAGCTTATCTACCTTCAGCCTATTATGAATCCTCTTATTTATTATACTTTTAGCTTAAAAAGTACTATAAATACTTTAAGGTTTCTTAAAATAAATATCATTTTATATAAATATTAGTCTTATTGTAGTTTCTTCAGCCCTTAGGGCCTACTAACCCACTGGGCGCTTCAGGGCCCTGCATTAACTTATAATTGGTTAGTATTTGACCCCCCACGTTCTGACAAGGACTTTTACGACCTTATACTTTTCAAATGTTCTCCCAGAGACATACAGTTCAAGTGCATATCTTCTTGTTATATTATGCGATTAATACGCCATGTGATTTGCTATATTGTTCATTTACTAGGAGCCCATAAAGAGGAACTCAATCAACATATTAATACACAAAAGGCCTTACAGATGGCCTGGGAACAATTATATAGTTTACCATCACAAAATCTAAGAATGTCTGCCATCTGATTGAAGCAAAAAAACTATATCATCAGTTCCATAATTAAATGAGACCATTGATTCAGGGGTTTTCATGTTTTTTTATAAGCTATTAAGCTTCACATAAAGGACATTAAGGAGTCAAATGAGATACCAAAAATTACTCAACACCTTTGACCAAGAACTCCATTCTATAAGATACTGAAACCCATGGCGAAATGGCAGCCCAACTTTCCACTAGCTGTCATCAGGAGGAAGAATAGATTAATCTTCTTTAAGTCATGTATAGAGCAAGCCCTACGACAAATTGATGGTCTGGAGGCCCATTAAATCTCCAAGACTTCATCATTATCTCAAATTAAAAACTCCCTGTGCCCTGTATTTAGCAGTATCTAGCATCTGGTGCTACTCAGGCTCTACTCATTCCATTAACAACCAACTTCACAAAAATGTATAGCGATATTAGAGGCAAATCATTAAGTTGAGAAGGCATTAATAAGATCTACCATCGCCTCAATGAAGCTGAGCAAGCTGACACTCCCACAGAAGAACAGAAGAAAAAACTGATAATCCTTCTCAGAGCACTGAATGTAAATAGATGAAAGAGTAATTAAATCGGCACATTGGAGTATTAGAGGATGAGAAAAACTTTTTAAAATTACCGCTCATCCGCTCATCAACAAATTTAAAATCTAGACATCCGCGTTAGGAACTTGGAGAATGATAAGGTCACTATTGTTAAAGAAATCACTATTCTAGAATCACTCCAAGACTTACTCTAGAGGAAGTGGAGCAGTATCTCAAACCTCTTTAGGACTAATTACATCAACTTACACGTAAAGTTGGATAGAATGACACATGTACCAAAATTATTAGATATAAAGCTACCAGAGTAAACGTCATTACAAAATTGGATGCTACTACATTTAAGCCTTTATCAAAACAAGTTTACACCGGCGAAGAGAGTATAGAATCTTTCCTCTACATCTATGAAGCCATGATGGAAGATGTGACTAATCATCAAAATGTTAAGCTTAATTTATCTTGTTTGATTCATCTGTCTCAAGAGTTTAAGATACCTCATATGAGCGACATGCACCTTTTGAAAAGTGAAGGAAGCGCTTATCATAGAATATGTTTACAAGAAAAGCCTGAGTATTAAGAAACTGGCCTACATGAGAATTGCGCTACGCAAAATGAAACCATGGATAGTTTGTACATTGCTTCTAAATTGAGTCCCATTGAGAATGTCTTCAGAAAAATTCTTACATTGGACTATGTCTTAGCTACCATCATTTCTGGTCTAAATAGTAACCCTGACCTAGCCATGCACATCACATCAGTCAAACGATGTATCACCTGTGCCTTAGACATTATAGCCATGCTTGATGTGGTTAATATTTACAAGTTAAAGACCTCCTGAAAGTCCTTCACGAAAACCAGAGTGTGTATTGAGGAGAAAGTAAATCCTAAGAAGAAGTAGAAGACCAAGTGTAACTACTGTAAGAAGAACTACAATAATGAGATATGTGTTTAAAAACCCATGCTTTACTGAGCAAGGAAAAGGTAATTAGGCTTAAGTTCAGGTATTTCTAAAGCTGACTAGCCTAAAGTACCAAAAAAGTGAAACATTGCTGACTGCTCATCTTGCGTGCATGATATGATTCCTGAAATGACTCTAATGGGTTTTAAAGACACGTGTTATTGCATTTTAGGTACACCTGCTGAGATCACCATTTCAGATAACTTGAACACAAAATATTAATGATGCACAAGTTCCTGAAGGCACTGACTTCAGTCGGGTTATCATGTGCTCAGAATAAATGATATGGCTAGTGATGCTGATGTACCTTACCCTGTTGATCAGATCTACCTTGAGCATGCATAGTATTCTGAGGTTTAGAAAGAATACCTTAATATAGCCCAAAACTGAAATGCAACGTTCGTTTTAAGAGGGATTAGCCTTCCCACCAAAGTTGGAGGAACTATTACTAACGTTGAAGTGGTTATTAAGCAGGTATTCATTATGGCTATATTGGATACTGGATCCCTAATAAATGTTTTCTCCTCCTGTCAGATCAAGAAGATCAAGCTCTCCCCTGACCCTAAGTACACTCAAGAGTACAGCACTGCTGGTTTGAACAACAAGGTTATATGTGCAAATTCATTTCTACAAATTTATTTTGGCAAATCAGTTTTCTCAGACCCCAAAATTCCCTTGACAATATCCAGTATGATGTTTTTATTGCGACGCAGTTTATGATCAAAAAATGAAGGCGTCATAGAATGAAATAAGAATACGTATTGATCTTAAACTATGAAATTTACCTTGTCATGGTTTATAAAGACTCCAGCAAGAAGAGTACTATTTTATGATCTATTACCTTGTTTCCACTTTCCTTTTCTAATTATATACCTCTAAAAGAAATACAAAAAACTCCCCAACTTTGTAGTTGCAGCAGAAATATATACCATTTTATGCTACCAGAGATAAAAATTAAACCAAAAAGACAAAGATTGGTTTTTGCCAACATAACCCTGAGTATACCCCTAAAATGCTTGCTACACTCTCTAAAATTGATGGAGTGAGTAGGTTTAGACCAAGAGTTTTACAAATAGTTCTCAATCCAGTTATTAGAGGCTTAATGAGCTACTACTTGGAAATCTAAACACCCAAGATATCTTAGTTAATAAACTTAAGAGGTTGAAAAAGTATTTTCTTTCCATTGATGAAAATTACAAGGTACATTTTATTTGTGATCACTCTGATTTTGGCCTACCTACCAACAATTTAATTTGCACTATCCTTCAAATTGAAAAATCTGATAGTTTAAATCAAGAAGAGCCTAAAAATGCATAAATTACTTGAAGAATATCAAGCTTTTTTAAATTCAGATGTCAACTATTGTCACATGGAAGACTGGAGGCATTTTATTAACCTAGGAGATTCAACCATATCTGATTCTATTCTGTTAAAATTTAGGTGCTTCTTTGATCATTCATGAATAATAACCCCTGATTAGTAACTTGCACAGAATCATTTTTTTGCACTCTTCGCGTTGTCTGATGACATATGATATACAATTGATAATAGTATGAAGACTACTATATGTAGTTGAATAGATAAAAAGCGTTGGTCCAACACTAAACCGATATTCCTCCTTCAAATATTCTAGATGTTTTCAGTAGGGATTTATAGCCTTATCCACTTAGCTTGATCCAAGCTCAGGTCCCTAGTTTACGGCCTCTCTCTTGTGACATGAAGTTGGCAGCAATTACCATCTCAGCTCATCATCTCTTTTAATGATCCTCAATCCTTACACTTTATCCTTCTAAATTGTCCCTAATTAAAGCACACATCAATAATTTCCTAAAAATAAATAGAGCTAAAACTAATAATGAATTCTGCTTAAGTCTATTTTTATTAAGTGAAATATCTGGGGAATCTATATAGTAAATTTGGCGCCCAACCCTTGGTTATCACCCCCTCTATGAAACAGCAGCTGTTGCCATTAAATTACCCATCATCGTCTTACCAGCAATGGTATTCCCTATTCTAGCTAGGATTCCATAATTGGACATCCTAGAGATCTAAAATGGAAAGAGTCAGAAAACTTGTTCCTAACGTTTTTAAATTGATTTCAGCAAACTAAACATAAATGGTGAGCGACATTCTTAGGTAATGAGACTTGTTACTCATTATGGCAGGTCACAAACCAACAGATCAATTTGCGTGTTGCAGACAGCATCACTCACGTCGCAACTTGCTCCTTAAATTACCAATTGGTTGGTGATGAAACTTGACTGATCCCAAATGGTACACCCGATAATTAATAATAACCAAAATATCAGATGCCCCCATTTCTTTGGCAACTCTGCCTGACAAGATCTTAAGCATTCACCTTGAGCAATACCAGTTGGATCTGAACCAGGCAAATTACCTAAAATCCCCTGAACATTATTAACTAAAATTTTGGGGTCAACTGATATCTAATCAACTTGCTATAGGGAATTTTCTCCTAGCGATCCATGGTAATCTAGATGGCTGTAAAGGTGAATATAAAACCCAACAAAATCATACAGTATGGTGAAGGTAGATGAGCAATACAGAAAACAAGATAAGAACTATTGGATAATAGCTCACTTTTGACCTCCCAGAGTCCATGGTCATCCCCACTGTTACCTATAAAGAATAATGGTGGATGCAGAATAGTGAAGGATTACAGGAAGCTCAACAACCTCTCTTAAAAAGACTTCTACTAATTTCACAGTATTGATGATGCTATGGACTGACTCTCGAGTTTAACTTACTTCTCTACAAAGGACCACTCCAGTGGCTATTAGCATATGGATCTGTCGCCAGAGGACCATGAAAAATGCGCTTTGATATGAATGGAAGGATTAGTTCAACCTGCCTGGCCTCTCTGTGATTATGCAATGCTCCTGAATTGTTTCAACTGCCAATAGATCAAGAAATAAAGATCTCAAATCTAGATTTGTGATTATATTTTTGGATTGCATATTGGTGTTCTCAAAAATCTTTACCAATTGTCTGGACCACCCCAAGTAAGTTTTTCACAGCTACGAGACACTATCTTAAATAAAAGCATGTGAAGTGCACCATTGTTAATAGGTATGAAAATTTAAAATACCATATTGTGGAAAGGAATTAAACTTATTTACAATAAGTTTAAAGCAATTTCTAAGATGCCTGAGATGAAGAGCCTCGAAGACATACAGGTATTCTTAGTAATAATTAGATATTACCACCAATTTATTCCTATTTCATTCATCTTGTAACCTCTTGTTTGTTTTATTGACAAAAACACCTCTTTTGTGTGGGGAGTAGGGCAAATTAATGCATTTATGACCATAAATGATTTGAAGAGAAGACAGAGCCATGTCATCCAGACAATAGGAAGCAATTCATCCTTTTTGCAGACTCTTTAACCTAGCAGTAGGAGCCTTACTCTCTTAACTAAATGAATAAGGCATTGACCATCCATTATGCTAGTATAACAAAAGCTTTTAAAAGGTAAAAAATTACAGCAACACAGAAAAAGAGGTCTTAACTGTTCTCTTTAAGTTATACTTTTTCAGACAATATTATGTGGCACGAAAAATTACAGTAGTTAAAGGCCATGCTTTTTTTAAGCGACTTTAAAACATGAAAGATCCAACAGGAAAATTAGCCCTCTGGGCTCTCAAGTTCTCAGCACTTTGACATGAACATTGTCCATTGATCTAGAAAGAAGCAATTTGAATGTAGATATACTGACCAGTTTGCCCTACTACTTTTAGACAATAACAAAGCTGAACGGTTACATGGCCTACTCAAGCCAGACTCTTGGGAGGATGAGGATGATTTAATCAAGAAGATGTTGAAAATACATGCTCAAGATATGAAAGTTCTCGATGGTCTACTATATGAGAAAGTTAGAAATGAGTGGATAACAAACTTGCACCCTTCAGAATGGCTACCAGCTATAATGGAAGCCCACAATACCTTAGAAATTGAAGGAGATAAATAACTTATTTTTGGATCAAGGAGTGCTATTATTGGAAAAGCAATACTGGACTCTGTATTGGAAGTCTTAGATTCTTGCATAATTTGTAAAAAAACAGATGCTGCATAAGGCCAAATACAATTACTTGTCCATGACCCTCAGCAGCCTTTTCATACCATCAGTTTAGAATCCTAGGTCTGCAATTTAAATCCACAAGAGGAAATTGATACATTCTTTTAGGGATTGAGTATTTCATGATTTGGGTCAAAGCAATTATCATTCCTGTGCATACTGAAAAAGCTAACAAAATTCTCTTATACCAAAATATCTATACTATGCATTGTCACCCCCAGGTATTTCTATGCGACAAAAGGAAAAATCATGTTTTTAAGAGTTATGAGAATCTGAGCTACAAGCTTGGAAACTCAACAATTATTTTCAGCTCCCTTAATACCATCAACTAACGGGAGTATAGAGATAGAAAATGGAACGTTAGTTTCAATTACATGTGAGATAACCACTACCAATCAATCACGCTGGGACTAATATCTACAAAGTGCGTTGATGGATTATAGGAAGGTTTCATCAAATCATCAAAATTTCACCATTTAAAGCCTTATATGGAAGAGAACCTGGTATCCGGTTCTATTAGCTCATGAAGTTACCAGTGATAATACTTAAGAGCTTGAAAATGCGCTAATAATACTAGCAAGAAGATCATACAACCTTAACCAGAGACGATGAAAAATCTAGCCAAGCTGGTTACAAAAGAAGGGTAAGTCAGCTAATGCATGCTGCCAGCCTCTACATGATTTTGAGATTTCCAGGCTAGTCTTGTACCTTCACAGTCATATAGCACCTGAGGTGGAAAATTATATTTTATCTGGGATGGGCCATATGCTATAACCTACAAATGTGGAGATGATACTCAATCAAGTCTTTAGAACCTAATTAACTATCAACTGCTTAAATATCTGATTCCTACGTCAGTACTCCACTGCCAATGTTCTTAAAGGGGGTGATGTCGATATCAGGGTATTAGGCATGATGGGAAGAATATTGACCATTTGACTCCTATGACAAAATGACGCATAGACTTGAGAAGGATGATAAAGAAGCTTCATAAAATAATCATATGGAAAGATCAATAGTCAGTAATGCTAAAATTCAAACTAAAAAATTTCATCTGACCAATTCAAGCCTAAGATACCCCAAGGTCAAATCCTGCCTAATCAAATTGAAGGGTCATTGGAATGGCAAGTGACCATTACACTAGGTGGCACATGTGGCAGTAAATTAAGACAACCCCATAAAAGGGTACAAATCAAGAATCTGCCCAATTATTGACCTAGGTGATATCAAGGTTCATCTTCTTGGTACATTTAACATACCTTTTCACCCTAACATAAATATGCTACAAAGGCTTGTACAATCGGATGTATTGCCTGACCAAGAGCGTCTCATCCAGATTTCACCCTCTAAGATTTTATTAATCCTTTTCTTTTTGGGTTTTATATTGTTAAATGTAACGTAAAAACCCCTATTCTATACAATAAGTAAGGTCGTTGGTATTCTTATATCTAACTGTACTTGACTATAATAAGCACATTTCGTCATACTTACCATAGAACGGATACTCTAGTTGATGGGATCTAAGCGTGACTTGGCACCCTTAGAAATATATAATACAGTTGTCTTGCGTCTTAGATGTCTACAAGAATTGACTGTCAGGCTTCTTGTGAACATCACCATTGAGCAAAAAATGGAAACTCAGTAATGGGCCTACAATTTCTGTCTAATATAGGATGTATATTGCCCCCTGACTGTAAAATAATATAGCAGCTTATCTGCATAACTTCAGAGGATCTGCAAGTATAAATGACAGTCCAGATGACTATGCCCATGATGTCACAGACAACACCTCAGAGGAACCCCTTTCATGCCCTTGAGTTTAGGTGCCAATGGAGGTAGAATAACCAAAACCCATCTAAAGAGTTTCCCATTTGGAAAAAGCATGCGATGCCAATATAACTAGAATAGGAAGCATGTTAATTTTTTAAGCTCCTTCAATAAAGGTTCCCAATGTACCCAAGCAGCTGCAAATGTTATAAGGGTCATGAGATCATCAGGAGCAAATAGAGAAACAGGCACATATCTACATGCAGGCTAGAGATCCATAAATCTAAGATAGAAAATAGTATTTGAGGTAGGTCTACCTTGGTACAAATATACCACACCGAGAATTTTTTTAGCCAGTACAGGTTCAAACTTGTATAAATCTAAGATAAAAGCCCAAAAATCCCAAAGGATCAAAGAACACCTCTACTGGGCCTAAAAGATAGCAGCAAAAGCATAAATGCATCTAAGAACTTTTTTTATATAATCAGATTCCTATTTCAACAGCCTCAGGTTCTGAGATACTTTATGTACTTTTTATGGTAAAATTATTAATGTAATGTCTTATGTATACTGGCTTTAATATGTAATTTTTATTTTAGTGCTGATAACGCCATAATTAGTTATATTGTTATTAAACTTAGAAATATCCTTCCTGTTTTCTGCAGAGGTTGGAAATTTTCTGGTGTGCTCAGGAGATGCCCTGTTGTGTATAATTGCAAGGCTGTAACATAATTGGACATTCTTGGAACTATGAGAAAAAGTACTTTTTATGCAATAACAAGACCCTTCATTTCACCTAGTGGAGCTGCCTGTATTTTATTTAACTGAGGCAAGCTGACCAGGGGACAGACAATACCGAGCTCAGAGGAGCAAAAATTATACTAAACTAAATCTGAATGAGCATAAAGAGACAAGCGTATCACTCAAAAAAATTGAAAAACAAAAAAAACTAAAATGATCCAACCAGATCAGAGGTGGTAAACTGCTATGCTTCCATGGTGGGGGTGAGTGGGGATTGGGAGGCTCATCTTCATCCTCTGTGTCATACAGTGTACAGCAAAGCGCTGAGAGCATGGACATGGGTGCTTCCTCAAAATGGGAAATGAGGTAGCAGAGTGGGGCTTTCAGATCAATTTTTGCTATGAGGAAGGTGGTGATATATTTAAGTAGCTTTCTCAGCCTTGAGGCAAACGACAGGAAAATGTGGTGATGAAGGTGTCAATGTTGTTGCTGGTATTGTGGGTCTTGGGGCCAAATTTTGCGATTGTCACAACTTTTTGTGTTGTTTTGTTGCTCACTTGGTGGAATCACAGAAATATTTATTTATGAACTTGTTACAAGGGGTAAGGACAGGGATAGGTATCCCCTTGGCGAAGACTGTGACTGATTTTGCTACAGCCTTTTGGAGGGGGCAACAATGAGGGAAGGTAACAGCCTCTTTGATAAGTTGGTGGTCACTTCAGAATTCATTGGCGTTGGAGCATATAGCATAGTGCCTAGCTTAAATTTGAGCTGCATATACTGCTTTTAGGTATATTTTGAGGCCTGGGTCCCTGACCAAGTCGGACCAGGATTTCTTAAATCATTAACTTCCTCCAAATAATCCCATGGATTTTGGTTGAAGATGATAGGCTCATCAGCATATTGGTGGGCTGGGTTGGGTGGGCTGGGTGGGTTTTTGAATTTACTGGAGTCCATGCTGGCTCCTTATTGGTTGGAGTGGGAGGGGGGTATGACTTGTAGGTTCCTTATTGGCTGAATAAGTGGAAGTTGCATCTACCAATTTGGGTGAAGGGAGTAAGATTGTATCACATTCAATTAAAGTTTTTGGATTGGCCTGGGAGCCTCATGGGGGGAGTCAAGCATGTGAGCTCCAGCTTGGGCTATGGTGTGTCAACACTGCTTTGAGTGGTCCAGGTTGAAACATTTAGGGCAGATAGTGCGCCCTTTATCTACTCTGGCACAAAAAGGGTGGTCAGGGGCAAGGGGGCAATGGTGCGAGGAGGAATCAAAATGGCAATTTTGGTTGAGATTGGGCATACAGTTGCAAAGGTGCAAGGGCCTGCAAGTCGGTTAGCTTCATTGGGAACCACAAATTATAGAATGGGGTCAGAGTCATATGTCAAAACCCAAATATTAATCCATTATATAAAGTATTAGGGGGAGGTGGGTGGTGAGGCCTGCGAATTAAACCACAAGAGTGGTGTTATCAGGCAACTGGTTGTGAGTGATTGAGATGGGGGTTCCCTGGAACACCAGGGGAATGTTGGCTGCAATTTCAGAATCAGCTTCACAGGTAAAGCTAAAGTCAAAGTACTTCTTGTGGGGGCGGAAATGATGCCTGCATGCTACATAAACGCCTGAGCTAATCTTATTTTTTGTTTTTTGTTGTAGGGAAACAATCTGCCATAAAAAACTGGAGGCCAATTCGCATCTTGCTTTGAGAGAGCACTATGGGGCTATAAGATACCGCTTGGAAATGTGCAAGGTAGAAGGCGAGACCTTTTGGAGGAATGTATAAACCTGAGGCATTGGGTGGGCTGGTCAACCAAGTTTGAAAGCATTTTCCAGCTGGGCAGAAGATGATAGGGGTTTTTGCCGCTGCCCCATTTTGGAGCAGCGGGCAGTAGGGATGAGGACATTGAAGTTTTGCTGTGTGTCAGTTTTTTGAAGTTGTTTAGTTCTGCTTTAATTTTAAAATTTACTCAAAAGTGATATTGAGTGAAATAGTGGAGCACCCTGTAAATAAATAAGTAATTTATTGTCTGTGACTCAAACCCAAACATTAGCATTCTATTTTTGCATGTGGGCCACTTTGGCTTTTGTGGTGCTCATTACATAGTACAACAATAAACAATTGTGTATGATTCTATGAAGATACCATGTTAGTTTAATATGGAAAGTTTTTAGAAGATTTGACCCTAGTGAGTATGTACCAAATGTTAGCAAGGGGAAGATGTATATACCTACATTGACTACTAAGTTATGGTGTTCTAAATCATCACCAACACAGGAAAGAACTAGGGATCTGTATATGAACCAAGTGAGAGATAAGTTGGAGTTCTTTTATGGTGAGAACAAAAAACCATACAGAGATTAAACTCACTTTTTAAATAGCTGAAAAGCCTTGATGACCAATTTGGATCACTTGAAGCAGGATATGGTCACAAATGCAAATGTGACGTCTACCCCCTCTCATAATGTTACCTAAATTAAATTTACACACTACCACTAAATACACCAGCGATGATAGTACAACCCTCACGTCAAGTTGAACCTGAAAAAACTAAAAACATTAAAACTAAGTTACTCCTGGTGAGTGAATTATAGCCAGAGGATTTCAGTAGTATAAAAGCAGTATGGATGTAGCCTTGAAATAAAAAGCTCACCATGTACAGGGATGTATGAGCCAAGAAAAACAGTAGTAATTGGGGCTACACTTCGCCTCTATCACACTTAGGCTAAAGTATTGAAATTCCTATTATCCAAGTTAAGAAGCGCACAAAACGACCATATATGAAGCATGAATACCTCACATAAATTTGAGAAATATGAGTCAATTGTGTTCTATTAAAACCGATTTTATCTAAAGACACAAAACTTTGGATGCCTAGAGCCTTAGATCTAGTCAATGCTATTAATGTATAGACTAGTTCACTGGAATCACAATATCTACTCCTGATGCACATAGCATTTGCCATGAAAGCCGCTGAGTCACTGAAGGCTATTAAAGCCTTGATTGATTTTAAAGCAGCATATAAGACGGAGTCAAGACACCAGAATAATCAGAACCATCAGCAATGATTCCCTGATAGAAAGGAACTTAAATTTTAAAAAGTTACGATGATAGGACAAGGAAAAGGCTTACCAACCAGTATAATGGAATCACCCAAATTCCATAAGTTTAAATGCAACAACTTCAGCAAGAAGGACACTTCTGGAAAGGTTGTTTTAAGTGAATTGATGAAAAGAAAGAAAACCTTTTATGTTGCAGGATTAGTTAATTAAGTTGTACACCACACCAAAAGAAATAATGATGAGGGGCCTGGTTCAGAGGTTGTTTCAGGCTAAAATGTCTATAAAGCTCCGAGCAAAATAATTGTTACCGCCTTTAAAACAAACCAGCTAAGTTTGAGCCCACAGAGAAAGTCTTAACTGGGTTTAACTTTTTATACCCACTCAGATTATATACATTATTACAGATGCTAATCTCTGAGAAAAAATGTTTAAAAAGATCTCAATTGAAGATCCCGAGTCACCTGAGGCTTTCATGGAGTCCTACTTTTTTATAAAGCTAGGAGAATTGATTAAAACATTTAGTGCAATCCTTAATGCGACCATGTCTATTGTTAAAAGCATTACAAAAAGGTGAAGCTTTATATACAATGTCAATATTTTAGAAGTACTGGACACTGGCGCTACAGTTATGTCTTTCATGTTAAAATGAGTGTGTGCCAAGAGAATTCCAGCTTTTTAGTGTGGGTGATTCAAAAAGCCACGTTAACGAGCCCATACTATTGAGCTGCGCTTCATCAAAGTTAAGTGTGTTTGAGGGGAGATTTCTATTGTCATTCTAGGGTTGTTGTTTCCAATAGCTAGGGTTGAGTCAGCACTTAAGTGTTCCTCTATTATTGAGGCAACAAGTGTGACCCTTAGGATGGTTTAAATTTGAAAAAGCAGAAACTGCAATACTAATTTCAAATTTTGATAGATTAGATAAAAAATAAGAAATTTACAGGATAATTTTTTTGTAAAAAAAAGAGAACAATAACCCAACGCCTTATTATATGCAGGATGCTGGGTTTTAGGATGTGCTGGGAGAGGTTACTAAACTAAATTAAAATAATAGGGAATGGTTGCTGAGTTAGATAGTATATAACAGTTATAACACTTGTCCCCCATTCAATAGTATCAATTGACATTCCCACGTTATTCTTGGGTTGTTTTTGAAAAATTCCTAATGTCTAATTTCACTTTTAAATTTTTAGATTTAGTACCAGGTTCAATCCCCATTTTCAACTTTCCCATAGACTTTTTGCTTTTATTTAATTCATTAGATGGATTTTTCCCTTTCAGGTTAGCTACTAATTGAGCCGCTATTGAAAGGAGGTATGGGGCCCAAGTTGTGGAGATTGTTTAGAGTTCTCAAATTAACAAAGAGTTTTTTGATTGGTTAGAGATAGTACTCTGAAGATCTGATAATAAAGGTGGGTTTGGGATTATAAGGAGAGAGAAACATGGGAGGCAGGGAGGGGCTGAAGCTTTTATCTCCAGTCCAAGATTTGCCCTAGGTTGTAGATTTGATTAAGGGGCAGGACCTTGAGGTTTGGCCACTTTCCAGTCCTGAAATGATATATGAACCAGTCCATCTTTATAGATGGAGTCAAGTGCCTTAGATTACCATTTCCTGAAAAACCGGGGCTACTCCCCTTTGGGGATTTGGCCAAGGCATAGTTCTTGTGCGTGGTATGGAGTATAATGGCTGCAATGGTAGCCTTCAGGGGTAGGGAAAGTGATGATGCTTGTGTTGACCTTGTGAAACTACTTTATCAACTCTTGGCAGCTTTTAATCCTTGTAAGGCGCCCAATTGTCTTAATAAAATGAATTTTTTCAACGATACCATGTAATAAAACTTTATTTGGATCTCTGAGAGATTGATATCCATTCCACTTCATATTTTGGCTCATTCTACATCTTAATGGGTATATCTCCGCATGCTTCTATCATTTAAATGGAGATTAGGAGGTTATATAAAAAAGTTTTTGAATTTCCAGTTGGGGAAGTTTTACATGGAAGGATCAATTATTCAGCACCTGAGAGATGGGAAGGGACCTGCTAGCTTAAAGGCTAATCTACGACATGACACTTTGAGGCACAAATTTGTGGTGTCCTACCATGACAAAATCCCCTCCTTGGAAGTTTGGAACGCTTAACTATCTTTTTGTCATAAAATCATTTTGCATCATTGGTTGATATGGGCACCTGTTGTTGGACTTAGTGGTGCACCTTCAAAATGTGTTTAAATAACTTTTCTGAAGCTGGATATTGCTACAAGTTTAGGGCCAAAATGTATTGCAGAATTGTTGCAAAGTTAGCATATATTGGTGATACCTTGTGGACGCGTTTTGGGCATTGTATGAAAACTGGGCCAAAATGAGATCTCTAAGCGTTGTGAAGGCTAGTAGCGTAGTATCAAAGATACTACTCAAATAATGTTATTTGTTAAATTAAGCCATATGATTGAATGTGGTAAGCTGATAATCTGCAAGGTTTGATCTTTGGCATGTTGCACAAGGCTTCCCAAAATTTTCAGGTGAGCTGAGGCCACCTTTCATTTATTAACTCCTGAGGTAAACTGAACTAAGAAAAAACATGAGACAAATTGAAAATCCATCTCATTCGCTGAGAATTTGTCAAGCAGGGGATGAAGATGGCATAATTTATGCATCAATCCACCACCACGATTGCATCATAACCCTGTGAAACTACTAACCCTCAATTAAGTCCACCAAAATTGAGCTATTTGGCCCTTCTGTTTGTTTGGAGGGGAGTAGGAAAACATTTTTCCCTGTTCAGTCATCTTTTAATTAAAAACGTTAAACAGCCTTCAATCCACGCGAGGACATCCTTTGTAAAGCCATTTTAGATATACACATTCTTTATTAGGGTAATAGATTTCTTCACGCCAGGGTGCCCCATACTAAAGGGATCATGATGTTCCCAAATGTCGCAGGAATGCAGAGAAGAAGGGACCCATACACTTGTCATGGAAATAAATCACCCTATCCTTTTGAGAACCAATTTGTGTGGATCCTAACTGGCAAAAATATTAAACATAAGGTCTAGACCTATGGCATTCACTACTTGCTGAGCCAACACATTATCTCATAGTGACCCTTTTTCAGTATTTGGTCCTTGAGCAGGAGCGCATGACCATTATTCACTACCAGGAATAGTGGTAGAGGCGGTGCCTTTGGGGGTCGCAACTTTATTACTTGAGTTTGGATGTGTGTATGGGTTTTGCTTTGTGTTTGTGTTTGTGTTTGGGGGGAGTGGAGTGGAGTTGAGGGAGCTTCCCTGAATTTGACTTGGGATTGAGGTGCCATAATCTTCTCGGTGGGATTAATGTCATTAGTTCAGAGTCTCCAATAGAGTCACTAACCGGTATAGTATAGAAACAAATAATGTCTGGCAAGATAGGTGAGTATCACTTATATATTTGAGGAAAGCTGAATAGGGGACGGACATTACCAGAACTAGAACTAAACTAAAGACTAACATAACTACTTGGTTCAAACAAAACGCCCTAATGAGTGGATTGAGTAAAATGCTTCAAAAAAACAGCCAACCAGGTGGGCAGCGGAAACCGCTTATTCCTCCAAGGTGGAAGGGAAGGGGGTTGGGGGGCTCATCTTTGGCAGCCTCTTAGGCAGAAGTTTCTTCCTCCCATAGTAGAGTGCGTGTCAAGGCAGACAGTAATGGCGTTGGGGCATCTGCGGCATGGGGTTCAATATCACTAGTAATTGGGATTTCATGGAAATTGCAGGCTAGGTAAATGGCATGAGATATTCAGTTAAATCTTTTTAGCTTTGATGCAGGCGTCTGGGATTTTTAAACAAACGTGACAATGTTGGTTCAGGTTATTTTTGCTTTTGGATTCCGTGCTATAGTTGCCACGTTCTGGATAGCATTATTAACGTTTTTGTTTTGCTAGTCTTCTGTGATTTTACTTTTTGGGGTTAGGGTTGCAGGGATAACAGGAGGTGGAATTCCTCCTGTGAGCATTGCTACTGATTTAGTGACAGCTTTACGCAGGGGATAACAATCTGGTGTTGCAGCTGCTTTGACTGCAAGCTGGTGATCACTGAAAAATGATTCTGCATTTGGCTGAGGGGTATAAAGTCAAGATGGGTATTTGGCGTCCCATTCTGCATTAACAACCCACTCAATTTGGAAAGATGGTTCTTCAATGAAATTACCTGATTCGTCAATTTCAGCAAATGATTCACATGGGTTTTGGTTGAATTGTATTGGGGAATCAGCGTACAGTTGAGGTTTGGTTGATTCATTTGAGGAAGCATGGGATTGAACTGGGATCCAATCTTTGCTTGATTGGAGGAATTATTTGTGGCTGTAGGTGCAGCTGCAGCTTCCGGTTTTGGGGGTATGGGAGGTAGGATTGTGCCCCATACTGGAACTTGTAGAGGGTGGGCTTGGATTGGAGGTCAGTGGATGAGTCATTCGATCCATCAGAAATGGTTAAGGAGAGGCACTTGCATTTCAAGTGGTCCAACTTGAAACATGTTGGATAGGTCATCTGCCCGCCCTCAACGCGGGCCCAAAATGGATGGTTGGGTGCTGAGGGAATAACGGTGCACGGCGGAATTGACACCGCAATTTTATTAAATTCAGGGCTTATTTTGGCATAGGCCTGAGGCCCAGCAAGTCATATGGCCCCATTTGGGACCACAAATTGTAAGATGGGGTTGGAGCCATAGGCTGCCAAACTGTCCATCAGCTCCTGGTTAAGCACTTCAGGGGGGAGGTGGGTGGGTAGGCCAGCAAACTGGACCACCAAAGTGGTGTCCGCTGGGAGCCAAGTCTGAGTTGTGGGGAGAGGGGTGCCCTGGAATACCAGGGGCACAGTTGCTGCAGTGGCAGCATTGGCTTTGCAAGTGAAGCTGAGGTCAAAATACCCATTGTAGGGGTGGAAATCAATAAAGCCAGCGGGTGTCATCACCACCTGTGCCATTTTGATGACGGCTTGGTTGTGGTATGAGAATAGTTTCCCATATTTGACCCTTAGGCTGTAGCGCATGTTGCTCTGGGGGAGCACTAGGGGGCAGTGAGGTACCACTTGGGTATGAGCAAGGTGGTCATCGAGGTCCTTACGCAGAACAAATTGTCTCATAGGTTTGGGATGTCTGGGTGAACCAGTCCTAGCGCGTTTTCCTGCCGGATGGAAAATGGTGGGGGGAGTTTCACCGCTGCCCCACACTGGAGCAGCCGGTGAGAATCTGAGGACATTGGAGTGAAACTACAAGAGGCGAATTTGCTTGTTTTATTAATTCATGTAATTTTTCTCAGAAAGTTATGCTAAGCGGAAAGAGATTAAGATAAGTGAGTATCCCTTGATAAACTTTTACATGAAATTAAAGCTCAAGAGGTCCCAATGATTGCTTTGTATGTCTGTAGGATAGCTTCTGTAGCTTGCAAATGTAAATGAGTAATTTGTGGAAAAACCGCATCACCTCAGTGTTCTTATCACCTACATGAGATATGCCAATGCATCAGAGACCAAGCAATGGCAGCTTAGTCTATCATGTATAGGGCCCAAAAACGCTCAATTAAGCTAACCTTCTTTAATAAGTAAGCCACGAGATGTTCTTTCCCTTTAATTCTTGTAACAAGATGGCGCAAAACTGCTGTTCCTGAGGTGTCTCATGCCTTGATATAAGGCTTGCCTTTATCACCATGACGTAAAACTATTTTATAGATAAAGGTGTCTTCTATTGCATCATGTGCCTTTCAGCACTCTGAAATCCAAACAAATGGGGCATTATTACCTGTGAGGGGGTGTAGGAGAAAACCAGCTCAGAGATGGCTTGTAATTTTTTTTTCAAAAGGGTGACAGAACACATAAAGCTATACATTCGTTTCTGAGTCAAAAGAGTGGGCTGAGTACGAATTTTATCCATTTTAAAGGTGTGATGGTATTACCATCCTAAAATAACATATTACCCTGTAACTGCACTTCGTCCATGTAAAGCTAACATCTAACGATTTTCACCAAAAACAATAGGTCTTTAGTACTCAACAAAACAGGGCTGTATGCATAAACTTATTAAGCCTTATATAGGTCTGCCACTACAGCAACCAAATCCTTGCCATACTGTTCCAGTTGGGAGAGTGAATTAAAATCTCATTGCTGTATGCTATTGCGCAGGACAATCCAAGGTCCGCCAAAGCATTATTGGTGTGGTTCTGGAAACCTGTGTTGTTTCTAAGCCAAAGGGCGTATCTTTAAACTGATAGATCTATACTGCGTCTGCTAAGTAATCAGCCAATTCTGATCAGACTTCACCTGCATTTGGTGGAATGGGTTACCAAAGTCAAATTATAGAAGATCTTAGACTTATAAATAGCTTGGAAAATAACAACTTCCAATAAAGAGAGTACATAGATTTGGGACAGTGACATTATTTGAGTGCCCATAGTTCACACAAGGTCTCTGTGTACCATCAGGTTCCTGATAAAAAAACCATTTGTGCTGATACAGAAGAGGATATCTTAATTATCCACCTCTTAGTCACCATGTTGTCCAGCCAAACATTAAGAGCTTGATCTTCCAGAGTCATGTATTGGTACAACGGACAGTTGATTTTATAGAGCTTCACATTTAACTCAAAGTTCAGGTCTTACCCAAATTGGTTTGGAAGATGATTTTCATTTTCAACATTGAACACAGTTTGTTAAGGCTTCAGGATTTGCGGCATAGCTGGAAGGTTAGATACAGCTTTTGAGAAGGAGTACTCTGCTGCTACCACAGCGTTACCTTTGAACAAAGTTGGTAGAAAGAAGATTTCCCCAGAATAGTTATGTGTAGTGAGCGCCACCATATTTCATCTAAGTCAATGCTTACAGATAGGCGGCGCCCTTCAAACCACTCTCATGGTCTCTGAAGGTATCAACTCTGGGATAGCAGAGAAATGAGCTACAAACTCGTGTACATGTGCACTGAACTTAAGCGGCTTACAAAGTGGCAGTGTGACAATAGGGATGATGGATCATTTATAACAGGGCTCCTGTGGTAACTGGAAGATTCAAAGCCTGACTACCTTCAGATAAAATATAATTATCAGTTGCCTTGATTTTCACCAAGGTTTTAATGTGACTTCCCGCAGCCCCACTGTAATCTTCATAGAGAATATAAAGCAATTGTGGTCAAATTTATATAATTTAGTGATGGCTACACGCAAGTCTCAGTTTTTTAAACCACTGGGACTTCTGTGTTCAATTAGTTATAGGTACAAACTGAGTGGGTAATGCTGATTCCCAAGCATATAATAGAGATTCCGCCTTTGGATATTATGGATTATATTAGGGATGCACCTTTGAAAAGACTTTCATAATGGCTTCTCTAACGCTCAGCTTTAATCTGGAAACTAGAGAGGTATTAGAGGGAGTTATAGATGGATATTTAAGATTTATATGTTTGCCACCTTTAATGATTTCTAATGACTTACACATTATATCTGTCAGGACTCCTACCCAAATTAAAGATTCGTGTGTATCTAATGAAGGGATTAAAACCTGATCTGAAGATATAGTCAAAACTATTGTTGGGGATAATCCCCAACTAGATTTAATGCCTCCTATATAAGGGTTCAACTCTGACTTGTTTGAAAAAATATTACTTGACTAAAAAATCTAAATTATGATATAAACCCAATCTATGCAACTATTATATTCTGATTGACAGACGTGACCAGAATGTCGCAGAATCCCCGTTTGATAATGAGTATAGATCTTGGCTCAGAAACTCTTGGAGATTTACCAAAAGAACTCCATATCTCTCATATAATTATGTTTTTATGCAAATAAGCTTTACTCTCTTTTCGCTTTTAATAAATTTGGCTTACCTCTATTCATTTATGGATGATACATGTTTTTATATTCAACACTCAAGGAATGTTATCCTGAGTGAATACTTTCCAGATATCAAAAGTAAAACTTATAATTTAACACCCAGGAACTTTGGGTCTCCTGGCCTAGAAAATAAAAAGGACTAGTGGTTCAACACCCTTTTTATCCTGAGAAAACTGTTGCTCCCTGCTAGGTAATCCAAAGTTCACATTAAATTTATTTATACAATTAACAATAAAAATTGAGCTTTGGATAACATCTTGGATTGTGACGCCGCCTTTCTCAGTCACTGGGCGATCAATATTCATGTAGGATAATTGACAGTAGCATGCAACCTTCTATTTCCCACATCAATGAAGTTGGCCCTCCGTGATTTCTCTGCAGAGCAATATCAATTGAATTAATTAGACTTCGCTTAAGCCATCCAGTTCCTCTTTTCTGTGGGCCTTTGTCCCCAGAGGCTAAGCTAATATAAGGCAAGCTATTTTGTTGCTTGCCCTTGTAATGAGTTTGGCTGAAAGTTTCTCACTTGATAAAGAACACATTGGAGCTAAACGTTTAGAATGTTATTTGCATCAATTTGTACATCCCACCTTGTACCATCTACTACATGTAGCCAGGTTCATCATCAGGAACTACTCTACCAATTATAGTTATTTGAAACGCTACATTCCTAACTCCAACAAATCTACTTATCTACCTCTCTCCTTGGCATTAAAAACTAAAAGTCATATTGGAAAATCAGCAGCTTAGTCAATGAGATGCAAGTAGTTTTAACCCGTCTGGATGAAAAAATTATGAGATTTGTCCCAATGGAACTCTCTAATCATTTCATGCAATTAAAGGTCATAATAATGATCAGAAAAGAGATTGTACCCTTTAGTTCCAAAGTGAAGTTGATAACTTTATGATCTCCGTGTCAAAAGCCTCCATTTTTTGAAAAATTGATCTATGAAGTATGCGATGCCCAGGATAATCTATGTTCTTCAGGATCATCTGAAATTCCTGGCGATTGTGGAGCCCCTATCTGTGACGGAAAAGCTGGTGGACGAGGATCCCCCGGAACCACTGGGCCACTGGGACCTCCTGGACCTAGTGCTGACTCAGGAATCCCAAAGAACGCCTCCAGTCATTAATCTGGCAAATCTAAAATCTTGTTATCAATTAGGACGCATTGCCCAAGGAGCGAAAATCATTTGGTAGGGAGTGCCTCTCTTTCCTTAAATTTCCCCTAAAGGATCATTATGAAAGCCTGAGGAACTTGGCAACTTTACCACTGTGGTACATAGCTTGGAGAAAAGAATGCTTGCCACTGAGCAAACTAAATAGAATTTTGAGATGTGACTACCAATTAGAAAATGAAGCTTGGCAGTTAAGTCAGCTCATCATCATGAGATTGGCTCTTCAAGCTGCCAACAATTGAGTAGATTTAGTAATCAAAGAAATTAATGACCTGCAAATTCAAGTGGATGATTTTCATACTCATTAATATTCATGAAATACCGTTTCTCCTTTAAGTGAAGAAGCTCCCCTGTGTCAGTTTATGTTGTTCAGCCTCCAACCCCCCAGTGGCATGTTTAAACCCTCGTTCAAAGATAAAGCACGTTACAGGAGAACGGATAATCTTCTCTTTCCTATATTGTTATAAAAGTGCTATGGAATAAGCCATCAACAACCTATGGCTCAGATATCTGCAAACTATCTTAGTTGTGTGGCTCAAGATATTATAAGTTCCTCATCTAATGCATTGCTGTAATTGGATTGAAGCTAAGGCTGCTTTGCTTCAGGATATCAGGATTGACCTAAACTCGTCCAAACAAAAACAAACTTTTATGGGAATAAGCCCTAACTGGGGAGAGACCAATAATGAGTTCAGCCATCACTTTAATCTTAAGGTTCAAACGTTGGTCATAGGAATCGCCTTGAATTAGAAGATGCTATCATTGGCTTATTTTCGGCCAATGAAATATGCCTAATATTATATTATATTTATAAGTGGTGAAGTCTAACTTGACTCTATCCTCCATAACAAAGAAGCCATCCTGGATATAGCTGCCAAGCTATGTAAACCCACTGTGCCACCTCGTTTTAATAATAATAAGTCACGGCCCAAAGCGTTAGCATTTACACCCCTAGATTATCCTAAACCTTAATTATTCTGCACTTATTGCAAGAAATAAAATCACAGCGAAAACCTTTGTCTACTCCTTAAAGTAAGACGGCAAAAGACTAGTCAGTAAAGGGAAGGAGGCTCCCCTATGCTGACGACAATTAAGTGCCTCAAAATCCTTGTCCTAGCTCTATTTCTATGCCCAGCACCTCAGGACGTTTTGTGTTAGCTGCGCCTGCAGAAATTGACATATCTCTCTATATCCAAGGAAATAAAGATCTTTAGCTTCCTTATTTTTACATTGCCAACCAACCAAACAAATTTTGTTGGACATCTCCTGTATGGAAAGACAAGCGTTATCAGATAAAATCTTCAAATGCATTGAAAAGTTTTGAGTTTGGCTTGAAAAAATCATCTGCTTGCATTGCTAAAAATACTAATGAAAGTTTACGAGCCATTACCAGTTTGGCTCTTTATATGTTCTAGTAGAGGTAGTTGTTCACAAGGTTAAAGTCTTCGGTATAATTGATAACGGTTCACCAGTTAACGTTATATCATCCTGAGTTATCCATGAGATATAAATGGCTACAGATTTAAATTACAAAGCTGAATATGGTTGTTAGGTAATAAGTCAAATAAAGCAATCAGGGCATATCCTGCCTTACCACTCTTATTCAGAAAACTTTTAATTACTGTCCTTGTTATTGCAATAGAAAACAATAATTTCACGTTTCTTATTAGAGTCCGTCTGATGTGGGAGTTCAAATGCATCATCAACCAAAAGAAAAATACCTTTCTTTACTAGGGTATTGGTTTCTGTTGATATTTAAATTTCCAGATAAAAGTAAAGAAGCTTCAAAAAACGAACATGCCTCATTAATATCCTTACTCTACTTTTAAAGTCAAATAGCAATTCTTAGGAGAAAAAAACCAAGTTACTCCTGAGGCTGTGGGCGCAGAGGATGGGATACTCTATATGCTCCGTCTTAAGATATCTTCTGGCATACAAGTTATTGTGGATATGGAGATCAAAATTCACATTCCTCTTAATCAAGTTTTGGAGCTAAGTAGACACCTGAACCCCTTTATTAATGAAGCGTTATCTTGCCCTTGGAATTTTGATCACACCTATGGAAATCTGTATTTATTTATTAGGGAACCTAATGAATCAAACCCTCCAACTCCCTCAGAATGCACCATCACTTATGTAAAATTATGTCCCATTTAAATATCGCCAATGTGAGTTGTTTCAGCTCCTTACAAGATTTAGGGTTTGATCCTTACCTACCAAAGCTCTGGTAAAAAGTAAAATTCGAGAAAGCTCACCCTGATGAACACCAGAATGTTGAAGACCTCCTCCAGGAGTATTGTGATATATTTTCCTCAGCACAGGTGACTACAAAAAAGTCAGTAGTAATAAGCAAATTGAGACAAAGGCTCACCCTCCATTTAAATCCCAAGCCTACAGAAAACTTACAGTTAAAGAAGCTCAAGTGGCACAAGAGCCACAGCAACTAATGGAAGTGGGATTAATTGTGCCTTCTAAAAGCTCATGAGCTCCCCCGCTTCTATTATTTCAGAAGAAGGATTGTGGCCAATGTGTTGGTATGGATTATCACTGACTAAGTTCTATTACATGGAAAGATAGCTATCCATTGCCGCATAAAGATAATTCCTTACACTTAATTTCAGGTTCCCATTGTTATTTTGCTATAGATCTCGCAAGTGGGTACTGGCAAATTGACTTATCACTTGAAGACCATGAAAAATTCATCCTCATTTCAGATGAAGGATTTACTGAGCCTACTAAAATGCCTCAGGGTTTATGTAACGCCCTCGCCACCTTCCAACGCGTCATGAATGGACTCAGGTGAAATGAAACGCTCCTGTGTGCTAGTTTGTTTCTCAACAAATTACCATTTTTTGAGAACTTTTACTGAGCACATAGTCCATTTAGAAAAATTTTCAGCAATTATGGCAAGCTTTACTAAAATTAAAGCTGTCAAAATGCTTCTTTTAAAGCAAATGTATTTTTTGGGCCATAAGAAAGGTAAAGTAAGAATAACCCTGTCTGAAGACAAGGTCATGGCCATTTATAAGATGTCTCCCCTAAATCCCTACGTGATGTACAAGTTTCATATGAATATTTGGATATTATCGCCCGTTTATTCCACACTTTGCTGATACCTTTAAGCCTCTAGTATATTTATTAAAGAATGGTATACTCTTCCAATGGAAAGAAGAGCTACAGCAGGCCTTCAACCTATTATGTGTAGTTCTCCTTCTCTTTCCAGTACTTATACATCAAAATTTTAACAAACCCTTTCAACTATTTACCCATGCTTTTGATATAGCCATAGGTGTTCTATTATATCATCACAATGAAAACTTAGTGGTTCAGCCCATTGCCTATCAAAGAAAAACCCTTAACCAGAGCAGACACAACTATAGATTTATGGAATGCAAATTCTCGATGCTACTATTTTGCTATAAAGCATTTACAACCATAATTATATGGGAATCATTTTATTATAATTGCGGATCATGATTCCTTGTGATGGCTGCAACACAAGAAGGATCCTGATGGGAGGTTAGCCCAATGGGCATTATAACTTCTAAACTAAAATTTTTCTACCATTCACTGACCAGGGACCATACACCAAAATGTGGATTGCCTATTCAGGATCCCCATATCAACTTTAACTGACCCTGAGAAAATTGACTCCATGATCTCTTAACCCAACCAAATTTATGGAGAGATGAACCTCTACTCATCAAAATAATTAGCAAGAAATTGGCAATTATCAAGTTATAAAGGGCAAACTGTACAAACTCGCTTATCAAAAATGGTTGCCCTGTATACAACCTTCAACATGAACTGACATCATATTGGGGGGACATCTGTAAGTTGGCCACGGAGGATTTGGAAAACTTACCAATGGCTAAAGACTCAATGTTCTTATGAAGGAATGCTTATCTTAATCCAAGATGTATTAGAGTCCTGCCTGGTATATAAAAGTCAAGCCAGACCTGATCCTCGAACTCAACATCCAGTGGTTCCATCATGTGAACTCTTTCATACTATTAGTAATGATGTTGTGAGACCCCTCCCAAGAGCCTCTAATGGTCAGTGGTTTTTCCTCCTAGCCATTGATTATGTAACTAATTAGATCAAAGCTGTATATCTACCCTCTGCTTTGGCAAAAGCTACCACCACGCTCTTATATAATCAGATAATCACCCAGCATGGGTGCCCTAACATAATTCTCTCCTATAGTGATCAGATTTTTGCCACTGGTGAAATATTTAGCCAAACTAAAGTGATCCATTCAGGTATTTTCTACTCCTTACATTCCTGCAACCAATGGAATGGTAATGTATGTAAATGATACTCTAACTTGAACCCTCCAGAAAATGTCCTGGACAATTCTCTTTTTTAGTCCCAATGTTTTCCTAGTGAAATTCTAGACTAAAGAATATGATATCATCGAATCATTAGGATGTCTCCCTTCCAAGTGCTGTATGAAAGAAACCCTCATCTGCCATTAAAGTGAAGTCCATGTTAGATCAAGCTTCCCCCTAAGCCCCCAAAGTTACTATGCGAAGTACTGCTAATGAGATTATCCAACTTCAGGCTCTTGCTTCTGAGAACTTGTCTGCTACCATTACTAGAGAAACTAATCGGTTTAACCATTAGCATAAACCTCTGCAAACCTTCCAACCAGATGATTTAGTCCTTTTCTACCATCATCATCCTGGCGGTCATGATAACAAATCGGGAACCAACTGGTAAGGGCCCTACAAAAATATTTTTAAATGAAATAATGAACAATATATTGTAAGGGCGCTCAGGGAACTGTGATAATTTGAATACAAATTTAATTTCTCGAGCTGCTTTCCACTTTGCGCCAAAATCTATATGGGAATTGTCAGAAATAAATACAATAAGTATAATCGTGTGTATCTGATGAAGGGAATCAAATCTGAGCTGAAGATATAGTCAAAAAAATAATTGTCAGCAATAATCCATGACTAAATTCAAGGCCTCCTAATTTTGGGTCCAACCCTAACTTGTGCAAACAAACATTACTCAACTGAAACCTCCTGATATTAGGGCTCAGACCTGATATATGCAGTGATCAAATCCTGTTTGACAGATGTTACCAAAATACCACAGAATCCCCGTGTGGTAATGAGTATAGATCTTGGCTTAGTAACGCTTAGAGACTTACTGAGAAAAACTCCCCTGATTTCCCATATAATCATGTTTCAATGCTAAAAAACTTTACTCACTTTTCGCCATTGATAATTTGGCTTACCTCTATTCATTTAGAAACATAAACATCTTTTAGGTTTAACACTCAAGGAATTTATCCTGAGTGAAGACTATTCAGACAAAAAAGTAAACCTTAACTCCAACACCCAGGTCTTTGGGTCTCCTGGCCTAAAAAATAAAAAGATTATTGGTTTAACACTCCCTCCATCCTGACACTCACACTTCTTTTATGAATACCAATATTATGCTTCTTCATCCTACCACTAATCTCATAGTATTGCTCATCTGCTTCTCCTGCCTAATATTATTCCTCATCCACTTCCTCTTAATCTATCTACTCTTCTACTAGTTTAAAGCTCGTGGAGGATGAAACTGGAGATAAGAAATACTTTGGGTGTACACTTACAAGGTTAACTGGCTTAAAGTATCTAAATTAAGAAAAAATGAAATGAGACCCTTGAATGGTGTGCCCTGGGCAGGCCCTTATCAGTAAGCATTGAAGTGGTTGTAACTCGAGGAAAGATGAGTTGATAAGCAACTTTAAACAAGTTTTCCCATGTTTATGTGTGTCAGACATTCTCTTTCTCGACTAAGGGAAAAAAATGTTAGAGGTATTAGGGCTCCCAAATCTGCCATTATGATTGGCCCATCTCCTGCCCAATCCTCAAATAGTACTGTGGCTATTAATGATATGAGCACCCACAGCGGAAAGGCCCTAGCAGATTCTCAGTGGAATCCTAACCATCGGAAAAATACAATTTACCATATAAATTGGCTTAAAAAGGTAAATACTAACTTTAGAAATACTCCAACTCCTCGGTCAAATACAAGGAGTATAATATCGCACAGATCTGAACCTTTGCAAGGCAAGAAGTTTTTACCCAATGATGATTGGGTGTCAGTTAACAAATCATTATCATCCAAGTTTAACCACCACAGAGGTGCAAAGATTTTACTTGAGGCTGATAGAGTAAAAATTAGCTAATCATTACCATTTGAGTCTGACCCCCACCAAATTACCCAATCATTACCAACTGAGTCTGACCACCGCTGAGGTGAAAAGATTTTACTCACTGGTGATTGGATATGATTCATCCAATCATTACCACATGGGTCAGTTTTGCCTAAAAATTCTATCTTCCATCTGATAGGCCAAAAGCCTATATTACCTAATCTAGATAACTGAGCTTTACATTCTTTTACCTCAAATATTGATGGTCTCTAAATCCAAACTAGTTTAAATAGGAAAAACTAGTATCAGAAATGGGCCTTACTTGGTTTTGCCGCGCTTACCATAATAAAAAACCTTTAAACTTCAAAAAGTTATTATTTTATACTTTTATTAAAAAGTAAATTTCTCTGTCTGAGAAATTATTTGTGGCCTCCATTTGCGGATCCCACAAATTGGAGCCCAACGCGGGGGTCAAGTCCCCTGAATACTTAGATAAGTATTAAAAAGAAAATGGAGACTGTCACTGTGAGCAGCTCTCTGACCTGCAAAAAGTTGCTCTCGAGAAGCAACTAGCCAGCTCTTTCTCTCATTTCAAAGAGCTAGAGCAGCGGCCATTCAAATTACCACTGAAGGACAGATACACTCCAGGTGAAGGGAGTGTTGCCTCCTTCTTGTACGTTTATGAAGCTGCAATAGATGGCGCTACTGACAAACAAAAAGTTCAGTACATCCTCCCCTGTCTAAGCTGCACCGTCCAAGAGCTAATATTCCTCACTTGGATCCTCAGCACACTTGGCCAGAGGTCAAGAAGGCCCTCTTGGCTGAATTTGGGTCCCCGCAGAGCTTACATCGGGAAAAACAGGCTTTCATGCGCCTTACCATGTACGAGGGTGAAACCCTCTTTAATTTTGCTGATTGGTTCTACCTCACTGCTCAAAGATTGGCCACGTCTAACCTACTACCCTAGATGACGCCATCGCTGCTCTCTTAACAGGGTTAGCTTCACAACCCTCTCTTGCTAGGCATATCATCTCGGTGAAACGCCACTTCACAACCATCCGCGATATAAAAGAGGCTTTGTTGGACGTTGCCCATATCCCTTTAGGTGGCCCTACCTATGATGAGGAGGTGCCACCATCTGCTCTAACACTTGATGAGCTGGAGCCCGCTGAATCATTGGAGGTGAGGCCACCTGTGCCTATCCTCCTCATCAAACCTGCTGCTTTGGTGTGACTTAAACTGGACATTCCTTGGTCATGCAAAATGGAGACCCCTTCTGTGGTTTCCTCTTCAGCTCAGCTAGTAGGTGCGCGCCTTAAGGGCATATCCTCCAGAACTACTGGGGTTGAAAAAATGCCAGTTAAAGCCAAGTTAATCACCTCCCCTCTCATGGCTGTCTCCCCCACTTCAATTACAACCTTGCCATGGTTGCAAATACCCCAGGGGATGATTCTGAAGGGGATACAGATGAGGTGGGCTATTACGTTGTAGGAGCACCTGCTGAGGTGGAAGTCCCTGATTGCTTAAATGCTGGAGGAGTGGATGATGCCACTATACCCAAGGATACTTACCTCCATCAAATTCTAGGGGAGCTAATCATTATTGATACAGCCAGTGACGCAGACGAGGTGTTGTCTCACCTTATTCTCCCTATCACACGTGGCCCTATCAGGCAGTCCAATCAGGAACACCCCTCTTCCACTTTGTCATATGTGACCTCTGGGTGCAACACTAAGAAATCGGTCAATTTAGTGAAGGCTAGGGAAAGTATTCCAAATTCTGCAGCAGATGAGGTGATGACTAAGCTGGATGAACAACGAGTAATTGACACGAAAATCACATCTCAAACCCCCTCCAAACTCTTAAGCAAGGCCAACTTCAAAGGAAAAGTCCAAGCTCCTAAAGTACAGCCTAAAAAAGAGAATTCTACCTTTAAGCCTGCGGAGGCAACTGTTTCTCACCCCAAGGCTCAAAAAAATCGCTCTTCAAAGGATGCTACCCCTCAAAAACCTCAGTCTAAACCTCTGCACACTGAGGAAAAAAATTATACTCTGGAAAGTTTAGCCAAACAAAAACAGTGACTAACAAAGGCCAAGATGCCAAAGAGCTCTGAGCTCCTCTACCTTCCTACAAAGTATTGGATAGGGTTGTGTATCACTGCAATCATACAACTCCCTGAAATGTCAAACTTGGACCAAATTGGGAGGGGCCCTATACCATCATATATAAGATAGGAGATGAATATTCCATAAAATCTTTGGCTACAAGGAATATCATAATCCAGGTACATGGCCACTTCCTCTGGCCCTACACCCCTACCAACATTCTTGAGGGGGCAATGTCAGACATTCTCTTTCTTGACTAAGTGAAAAGAATGTTGGAGGTATTAGGGCTCCCAAATCTGCCATTATGATTGGCCTATCTCCTGCCCAATCCTCAAATAGTACTGTGGCTATTAATGATATGAGCACCCATAGTGAAAAGACCCTAGCGGAATCTTGGTGGAATCCTAACTATCGGAAAAATATGATTTACCATAAAAATTGGCTTAGAAAGTTAAATACTAACAGTAGAAATACTCTGACTCCTCGGTCAAATATGAGGAGTATAATATCGCACGGATCCAAACCTTTGCAAGGCAAGAAGTTTTTACTCAATGATGATTGGATGTCAGTTAACCAATCATTATCATCCAAGTTTAACCACCGCTGAGGTGCAAAGATTTTACTCGAGGCTGATAGGGTAAAAATTAGCCAATCATTACCATCTGAGTCCAACACCTGCCGAATTACCCAATCATTACCAACTGAGTCTGACCACCACTGAGGTGAAAAGATTTTACTCACTGGTGATTGGATATGATTCATCCAATCATTACCACATGGGTCAGTTTTGCCTAAAAATTCTATCTTCCATCTGATAGGCCAAAAGCCTATATTACCTAATCTAGATAACTGAGCTTTACATTCTTTTACCTCAAATATTGATGGTCTCTAAATCCAAACTAGTTTAAATAGGAAAAACTAGTATCAGAAATGGGCCTTTCTTGGTTTTGCCGCGCTTACCATAATAAAAAACCTAAAAACTTCAAAAAGTTATTATTTTATACTTTTATTAAAGAGTAAATTTCTCTGTCTGAGAAATTATTTGTGGCCTCCATTCGCGGATCCCACAATGTGACAGGGTAATTTGAAGTAAAAAATAAAATCTATTTTCTAATCATCTGTCCCCAAACCACATAGGCTTTGGAGCACAACGTAATGAGGGAATTTTGTGTTTGGATATTTTTTGATGAGTGTGTGATAAGAAAATTTCAGCCTGTAAATGTAGGTATTCAGCAGCCACAACCACAGGCACATTCTATTGAGTTGCGCCTCATCAGAAATAAGTAGTGGGAGAAAGAAAAATTAATCATCTTTCTAATTTTGATTTTCCAGAAGCTAGGATTGAGTCAGCACCTATGAGTTCCTCTATCATTGAAGTAATTGTGACCCTTGGGTGTCTTTAACTTTAAAAGCAGAAACCGCATATTTTAATATAAATTATAATTAAATTAAGAAAAAATAAGCAATTTATTAAGAGATAGGTTATGGAACATAAGAAAAAATAATACTCACTTCTACCAAAAGGTGGATGATGGATTTTCAGGCTGTGATGGGAAGTGATTACTAAGTTAAAATCCTGTAATAGGGAATAATTGCTAATTTTGGATACGTAATTCATGTTTCAAACACCAATTCCCCTTTTGATAGTATTGCCTGACATTTCTATGCTTATATCAGATTGTTTTGGAAATTTCACTAATGAAAAAGCACATCTAAAGTTTGAATTCTATTTTTTGTTAAAACTTTAACCCAAGTAAACTTACTATAATTTCTATAATAGGAGCTATTTAGGGTAGCAAAATCGCTGACTAATTTATCTAGTTTCATTAGATTTGGTACTTTATACTTTCAGCTCTGAATTAGCTCAATTCAATTGAGCATAGCTATTTCAATCTTGGAATTATTTCATGTATTGGCATAAATTGCAGATAGTTTTTAGTATATAATTGCTTTGCATGGTGTATGATAGATTTGATGATTGTGTTTATTAAGATTACTAATGATTGATGCTGAGAATAATCAATCATTTTATATTTAGTACCTATTAGTATTTACTGGAAATTGGTACCAAGGATAATTAACTTGTAATTTTTTTGCAATTGATGCAGAGGATAATTAAAAGAATGTTTGCTAATAACTGTTGCCAATAATTTATAGGGGGGCGTTTGATTGGCAAACATCAGCTAGGTAAAAGTACCCTAAAATTTCTTATGATAAAGAACTTTCTTTTACCTACCTATGCATATTTAAAGTTGAGTTTCTTTGACATTTAAAGGATAGGATTAAAGATCCTTGGTAGTTGGCGCCACCATTATAATACCTGGAGCTACATTGAAACCCATGCAGATTACCCAATTGACTAAAGATACCAAGAGACTAAAGGCGATCAACCCTAACATACTGGGTTTGAAGAACAAGAAAGGGCTGGGATGCCCTAGTGGGTGTAGGGCTCTTGGCCTACCACTATAGTTATTTGTCTGAGAGTGAAGTATTTGGCTATGCTGTGGTGTGATTTGCTGCTGAAAACTTTTAATGAAAGGTAGATGGTGAAGGAAAAATAACAAGGGATAACAGTATTCTTCTGTTGGCTTACACACTAGTAGAGTACCAAATGTGCAAAATAAAATATTTTTTACAGGTATTATATTTAATCACCATTTTCTGCCTTTCCTCTTCAACTTTATGCTCGAATCTACCTTACTATATAGCTTTTTCCCTTTCAGGTTGGCTCCTTTTTTACCTCCTTTTGGCAAGAGGCATGAGGCCCTGGCTGTGGAAAGTTTTTTGAGATATATTAAACTTAATAGTTCTTGATCTTTGTCAAATAGTACTCTGCATATTTGATAACAAAGGTGGGCTTGGTTTAGGTGGAGAGAAATATGGAAGGTAAATAGGAACTGAAGCTACACATCTCTCATAAAGACTATGATCTAGATCAGAGATTTGGGTAAGGGTCAGTATTTTGGGTTTTAATCCTTTTTAGTCCTGAAAGGATGCATGACCCAGTCTATATTGATGTCAGGAGCCAAGGACCCTACATTTAAGGATAATGAAGAGATTAAAGTTTGTACAAAAACATCAATTATTATGGCAAGTTCTTAAATGCCAGGCCTGAGTCAAACTAAGCACTTGGAGATTATTTTGTAGCACTGCAAATTGGCCACATCGTCATATATGATCCATCTGTGTTACATGAGAAAATCCACTACAATTTCCTTGTAATAATGTAGTTCCATATTAAGTTTGACAGTCAACTTAAAAATTAGATTTCAGTCAGTCTGCTCAGTTACAAGATGCCACTTTTATCTCAATAAAAAGAAAAGAAGGAGTGGAAGAAGCGAGTACCCTAGTCATAACAAAGCTTTTTAGTTATCCAGACAGCTATACCCTGAAAGCATAAGGAACAAAACAGCTTTACCGGACCTTAAAAGCTGAGTCTGGTTTACCATGTAAGCCAGCAAAGAGAAGGACCTTCTAACCAGAGAAAGGAAGTCCATGCTGTGCAACATCAGTATTATTATACCTGAATAGACAATGCACAAAATTACTGTCCTGAAGGAGCCAGAGAAAAGAACAATATATTGAATCCTGAATTCTACGATTCCACCTAATAAGGAGAGGTCAAGTTCCTAAATTGAACTTTTTAAACACCTTGTAAGACTAAAAAAGGATAAACTATTAATGAAGCAAAAATGTATTGTTACTCCAACATTAAACTGTTCGCGCCATTAATGGCATCAAAGAGATTAGGCTTCATGAGTTAACTACTCAGAAAGAGCGTGAACAAATAAACTTCTGTACCAATATACCATATAATAGCAGGTGAGCCAAAAAATTATGGCTTGTTCTAGGGAGGAATTCACAGGATTGACACTGGGTGATCCTTTCCTTCCATCAAAGCCATATTGCCATGTCAAGAGCAAAGAAGAAGTTATTTTGAAAGAAATACAGTAGCTTATGTATGCAGTTCAAATATGCCTCCAAGAGTCCCTGGGTGTCACCCCTATGCTGTTAAAAAGAGAAGGCTGGGAATTAACACATAGTTATTGCTACCAAAGGTTAAATGACCTGTTAAAAAATTATACTTATCCTTTTTTGCGCAATTCAAACGCCTTGAAATGGCTTGAAGTATTGCACTACTCTCTGACATGGACTTAGCAATTGGGTAATGGCATATGGAACTGTCAGCAGAAGACCAGGAGAAATGTTATCTCATCACCAGTCAAGGCTGTTCGAACCCACATGTACCACAGGGCGTGTGCAACGCCCTGTCTACGTTCCAAAGAGTAATGGATCAATTCTTTTAGTGATTTGAGAATGTAAAATGTGATTATTTACTCAGACAATATTAAGGAGTTTATCAAGACGTTCAAGGACCATCACGAACACCTGAAGGAGGTTTCTGCCTTGTCAATAGAGAACAAACTCAACTCTTAATAGAAGCAAGTGCTTGTTCCTGAAGAGATAGTTAATATTCCTCAGTTATAAATTGAATCAAAAGTGAAATCAATTCAAGTAAAGAACACTAAAAGCATTTTCCAAAATGAGTTCTCAATGTGCCTAAGTGAAGTTCAAGTGTACATAGGCAAGATATGTTACTACCACCTAATTATGTCAAACTTTGTATACTTCTCTAGCCGAGAAAATACCTTCTAAAAAAGGAATACTATTAAGCTCAGAACAAGAAAAAGAAGAGTCATTTAAAAATTTTAAGCAGAGGCATATGGAAGCCCCAGCCTTGATATACCCAGATTTTGTTAAGATTTCTTACATTTACATAAATACCAGCGACGTGGTTATGGGCCAACCTAGCACAGTTGGACAAAAAAGGAGTAGGATACTCAATATAAAATTGCACAAAGAATTTCACCAGAGTTAAGAGCGCAACAACATTGTTATAGAGTTCAGGTGCCTAGCGGTGACCAGAGCAGTACACCACCTTAATTCTATGATTAAGGCATAGACTTCATTTATTTTTGATGATCACGCCTCTTTGAGATATTTAAAGAACATGAAGGATCCAGACTGAAGAATAGCAAGATTAGCCGTTCATCTTTAAGCTAATTACTAATTACCTGCACCTGACATGAGGGAAGCACCTGAATGCAGATGAATTGTTGCAGTTTTCTTTCTTCCATTTGCAAGTCAATGTGAGCAATAAGTTCTGTAGGCTTATAGAAAAACCAGAGGAAGATTAGAAAGATGATGATGATGCAGTCAAGAAAATATTTAAGAGCTATTCCAGAGCGATGAGATTCCAAAATTGACATCTAGAGAAACAAGTATGGGAAAATGGCTACTTTATGTGAAAGAATCCATTTAATGGAGCTAGTGATGGAAGGAAACTTCCTAGTGGGTCATAAATGGCTAAAGAAGATATTCTAGCATCCTAAGGAGAGATAATAATGTAAGTCCATTTTGGACAGTATCAGTCAAGCTCTGGAGCTCTTTGTATGCGGCTATAACAAGAATCTCCAAAAGAAGATTTGTTTTATCTTGTACCTTCAAGCGTCCCTTTTACAACGCTTCCATTAACGTTGTTGACCTATTCCCAAAGTTATAAGTGGAAGTTTATTATAGTAACAGTAAATCAATTTTTTTTGTGTACATAAGCGATCACTGTCAATGCGTGTACCACAAGAGATACTGTGAGGATCCTCTACCACTATGTCATTACACCCCAAAAAGTCCCTCAGATACTTTAATCTAATATAGGACAGAAAATTACATCAGATTTTGTGAGACATCTGAGAAACTAAGTAGGACTCAAACAGTACTTACCATGCCATATACACCATCTACCAATGAAAGAGTGGAATGAATCAAAGGAGCCCTTGCATCCATCTTAAAGAAGATTCTACTCAATAACAGATGCAAAAGGACTTTCAGAATGAGGGGGATAATAATATCTCAGAGATTTTTCAGGCCTCAAAAGATCCAGAAGCGATAAATTTCAATTAACTCTTAAAAGATTATACATTGAGAGGACAATCTCCATAAATGATGAATACCCTTATATTATGTAATATACTATCAAAAGGAGAATATAAAGTCTAACATTCAAAAGATAACCACGTCTATTTTTTGGGAGCAGTATTAGGAAAATTAAGTATCATTAATTTAGAGATTATCAAAAAATACCTTCTGAGGCATGATATAAATATAATACGCTCTTTGGTTTTTCTGTGCAACTTACAACCTGTTCAAACAGAGTGGCCTGGTTGTTTTTTGGGGATGATCCCCAACAATAGTACTAATCACTCCATTGGATTAAGATCTAGTTTTATTTTTTGAGGTGGCTGAACCTACAGATTGGATAGAATCATGGCAACGTTTTATTCAATATCTTTGTATATGGGGGTAAAAGGCTTTAAAATTGGTTATGTACTAAATCCACCATGATACCCTGGGCAACCTTAATTATCAATTGTTCATTTTTCTTTCTATAAATGACCTTTAATGTCCTAACCAATTGGAGGCTAACCTATCGTCTCTTCCACCTGGTTGGTGATGGTAAAAAAGGACTAAAACACCTTTTTGATAAGTATGTAGGGGAATATGTTAGTCATTTACTGGGTGGTTTCCCTAATGGTGGTATTAACAAATTATCTAAGCCAGAGCCTAAAGCTGAAAAATTTGTTAACAATAACCTTCATGGTAGTTTTGGGGGTTTTGGTTGATGCGTTATCTAGATAGATTTTGTACTTTGGATGGTAATTGTGGATTACTTTCTAACAAATCTTATAAGGGGGACATTTTTATAATTCTGTGGTGGCTAATTTGATAATCTAAAATAGCACTGGGTAAGTATTGTGGCCAGTTTAGAGGGTCCATCAAGGAAATTTTTAAAAGGTTGAGGCTAGAGTATAATTAACTCGCTCTACCATCCAACTGGTTGCAGGAGTGATAGGTGTTGGAAAACCTGAGTAATCCCATTAATTCTGCTAATTTTTTGTACCAATGATAAATAATTATGTACATTGGTGAGAGGATTATGTTAAGAAACCCATGTTAGGTCATGATGCAATTATATACAGAAAGCGGTAACTTTCTTCAAAACTGACGAAAGGGTTAAGGCTTTAATCCATTTGTGAGATGGTCAACTGCTAGTATGAGAATTGATGGGCCTTAGATGCTTGAGGTAGAGGGCCTACATCATCAATACTAACCATGTAGAAGGGTTAAGAAGGAGTAATTATTGGATGTTGGAGGCAATGATTAGGGCCAGCTTGGCTTTTAAATACTTGGAAGACTTTATACATATGGATTGAGGGGAGCACCCCTTCCTAATAGCACTGGGATTTAAGCAATTGATCTCTTTTCTGTATTCATTAAAGGACACCTTTTAGTAGCCTTCAAAGATAGTACCTGTGCACTTAGAGGGATAGATATAGGGTAGCCATTGATTTGATACTAGTTTGTATAGGTGATCATCCTAGATCTGAATGTCTGCTAACATTATTTCCAGCTCTTTTTGGACTGAGATGAGCTCATTTTTGTGATGTTACAAGACATTACTGACCTTTGCATTATTCCAATTAGTGGTTTAAATAAAAATTAACTGCATTTTAATTTGTCAGACAGAATTGGCTCCTAAATTAGCAATAGACGAAAAACTTTTTATTTTTCTAAAAATCAATCTATGTGAGGTTTGAAAATCTGGCTATTTAAAAAACAATCTGATGTTAATGCTAATTCAGCTCAGTTTGGAGGAATTAAAGTTTTGGTTTAAATAGTAGTTTTAAAAAGATGGGATCTTCAAGCAAATGGAGTAATTCATCTGAATCGCATTCAAAGACCATCATATATAAAGAAACCATCAATAATATTATTTTCATCATTGCATTATAATCAATTGAACTTGTAGGATCAAGACTATCAATAGGCTTTCTGAAGTAGGCATGAACGCTGTAATTTTCCTTATATTTTAAAACAATAAGCTTTAACTCTTGCATTATAGGTATACTAATAGACTTAAACAAGTCTGATATTTTTTTGTAATCATTTAAATGGGAATTAGAGGAATTTATTCTCTCATTTCTGTGTAATTATGTGGTTCCAGATAAATAAAATTCTATCTTTTAAAAGCCTTAAATTTCCTAATTTTTTGATAGGGTATACTTTTATGAACGCTTTACCCTGAACCAAGAGACTGAACTCAGTCACTTGATGCAATCCCTCTTTGCCCTCTCCTAGGGTCAAGGGGCGCTGTTAGGGCTAGGTATCATTTTTTAATCTTACTTCAAAGTCTGATTCACCCTTAAAATAGAGTTATGCAGCTATTTTAAGTTCTATCTGGGGTGCTTCATAGATTGTGGACAATTACCTGTTTGATGTTGCCCAACACTTTTATCAACTACTAGAAAGAGCCAGTAGGTTACATTACACAGAATACACACGCCATTTGTATGTTAATGTGATGGACAGGGTCTCTGAACACCGCTACAAAGCAGTTGAGCAAGATAGCCAGGTAAGTATCCACAGGCAGGACAACCCTACTGTGGTAATATCTTTAATACAAACATTTGGAAATTTCTTGACTATGAAATTTTGGAAAACAGTGAGAACTATACTATCACCAAACAAGAGGGTCTGACCTTTGGAAAGCGCATAAAAGGACACAATGCCTCATAAAAGTTTTAGTGTGATTCATAAGCGGTTTCACTTAGTGCTAAATAAAATGATGTTATAATTTCAAGATTTATTTTGAATATACTAAATATACTAAGATATTATAGAATCAAATCTGATTTGTGAAACTTCGTCAGTTTAAATTTAAAAAAACTATGGGGAAGAGCAGGTCTTGTTATCTTTGGAGTCTATAGACAACCTCATAATGGTAGGCATAACCCAAGAACTGGACCCTAAATTCCTCATTGAGACACATTCAGAACTTGGGATGGGTAATTTTACAGTGTTAAAACTTTTCCATATTTATTACTATGCTTTGAATTGTTCTCAAAGCCCAAACCTTTATTAAGATCCTTATCTCTAATATTTTAATTTACTAAAAAAGTCTTGGTGGCATTTGATTCACCAGATTGCCATTTCCAAGAGGCACGTCAAGGCTCAAATGAAGTGGTTGGATCTAGTTGGATAGTGCGCCTTTTACAAGGATTTCCATCTTTGTCACCTTCTTTAGTAATGTTGTTTGGCAGATTCAATTAGCCAGAGCGCCATTTAAAGGATTTTAGTTTTCATCAACACTTAGTAATATTGGATTTGGCATCATCTGGGCGGCCAGAGTGCCATTTAAAGGGTTTTTCTAATCATTGACATATCTAGTAAAATTATATTTTGAGCCATCTAAATAACCAGCATGCATTCTTAAAATTCTTTGCAGTTGTGCCCATCACCTTTGGCCCTGATCATTGCAATGTGTAAGATTAGGGCTATGTGCGGTCAGACAACGCCTTGACTGTTAAAATGAGGAGTTTTAAAGGAGGTAATCTTTTCATCCCTTTAACCCACCTGTTATAAGCATTCTACCACTATGCTGAGAATCATCTTTTCATTGGTACCCTTTCTGCATGAAAATTATTGGATGATGAAGGGGTGGTTGTATCGCCTATTAACTATGAGCCTGCTTTTAATAAAGTTAGTTCTTTTCAGTCCTTCCTAGAAACTATGGCCTTGGAAAAGTCCATGAGGATTTTTGACAAGGTTTATTTTCAAGGACACCTATCCAAGGTGATGGGATGGACTTCAACATTCGCTGATCAAATCTCTCAAGTTTTTAAATGAGTTACCTAATAAGTATGTCAACTAAGGGTTGGACTCTCTTGGAAAACAAGACACTCTGTCTTAAAATATTGATGAGTGTAATCCAATTGATTGACCTAGTTTCTTGCCCTGATGAGATCCAAGATTCAGCCTGATCAGCCTTGTTGTTGACAACTCAGGGGAAGGTTTCAGTAAATAAATTGTCCGTTTATTCTTCCCACTTGATCAGGCAGCTAAGTTTACTCCCTCACAGATTCCGTGAATGTTCAGACAAAACTTACACCTGGAACTTCCTTCAGCCTTGGCGGCGATGAGACTGGCTGAAAAATTGGAGGAGAAGATATGATGTACCATAAACGTAGAACACCAGCTTAAAATTGCAAGGACTAAATTGGATCTTAAGTATGAAAAGGGGTACAAGAGAGGAAAAGGGAATGACTTTCTCTATGAAGAGTCTTAGCCTTTATGTCTCATCAAGCATCCTCAATCATAACAACCCATGCGCTTTGAAGGAGGTCATGAAGTATCAAAAGTAGTGAACCCGCAAGGATTAGTCCAGAGTGATCTAGAGCAACATGGCATCTCTTGCTCCTGTCTGCAAATTCATACCAATAAAGCAACCTCTTCTCATTATTTTTATCTACTCTTAAACTTGGTATATTCAATTACGAAACCAAAAAAGAGATAGCAGCCTTAATAGACACCAGGGCTAATGAGAACTATAGACTAATTTAATTTTTGCAAAAATGGAATCTACCTTAAGGGGGCAGGTGAGGTGTCTCTAGCTGACTCTATCAGAACTGTTACTTTTGAAGGGTGAGCCAACATCGCTGAATTGGGTAAGAGAGACAATTGTTTGATGAGAGCTTCTGCACTCTGAACCACCTTCCATACCCTATGGTATCAGAAATGAAATGGTGGCATCGCTTCATATCCCAGTTCAACATGCTGAATAAGGAGGTCACTATTACACGTCTGATTCTTTTCCCATCCAGTAAAAAGTTGACAACCTGTGAGTCCACATCATATAAGCTTAAATATTGTCTAGAGAAACCAACAATAGCTCCTTACCCAAAAAATATGCTGATGACATTGTGTTTGGAGCTCATGAACTCCAAGTTTGAAGCATATGGTCTATTCTCTATCAATTTTCATTTTAGGGCAGACTCTGATTTGCCATGAGGATGTACCATCTACACCTTGAGCTAAAGATCAAAGGAATTGCTAGAGTTTTAACTCCATGTTAAAACTTGGATTCATTGCACCCTCCAAATCTTTAAAGTCTCCTCAATCCAGTTGGTAACTAATGACAGTAGAGAGCTCCGCCCATTAGTGGACTTATGCAAGCTAAATGAGGTGACAAACCTGACTCCTACACCCTACCAATATTTGAGAACATCTTGCTCGTGATTTCCAGGAGCACCTGGTTTTTCAAGTTGGACCTGGGTAAGGGTGTTTCATCAAGAACTAGTTCAACTCAATTATCATAAATATACAGCATTTAAATGCCACCTAAGATTTTTTGACTATCAGGTATTGCCTTAAGTATAAAGAATGCCCCTGCTGTTTTCCAACACTAATAGATCTTGTGCTCCATAATTCATTAGGACATTGTTGCATTGCATATATAGATGACGTACTATCGTTCACTAAATCTAAAGAACAACACGTAAAGGATGGTAAGTCTGTACTGAAAACCATCTATGATGCGGGACTCAAACTGAAAACCAAAAAATGAAAATTTCATAAGGCATTAGTAACTTTTTTGATGAACGTGGTGTTTAAGGGAAGACTAGCAGTATTCCCTGACAAGCTCAAGGCCATTAAGAAATGGAATACTCCAACTGATCAAACCTGTGTACAATGTAATTTAGGAAAGGTTAACTTGCTGATATGGTTTTCTAAGGACATAGCCGCGGTGGTTGTGCCTCTAACTAAGTTAACTATAAAGGTACTCTTCTGCTGGGGCGGAAAAAAAGAATAAGTTTTATAGAAATAAAAAGAAATCTTAGTGAAGTCCCTGCCCTGGATTACGCTGAACCAGAAACCCGTTTATTATGGTAATCATGCATCCAACTTTGCTATCAGCAATCCTTCTCCAGCAGGGGAAGATGGTATAGAACATCCCTTCTGCTTTTCAGTCATAAGACACAACCAGCGGGGACAAATTACTCATTTATAATAAGGAGTTAATGATATAGTGGCGGCCCTCCAGTAGTTGCAACCCCACATGTTGTATGCAAGATTGCCTAGCCTTATCTGTATTGATCACAAAGATCTGGAAATCTATATAAAGCCTCAACAGATGCATCAGAGACAATCTCTTTAGCATCTGGTGTTGTCTAATTTGTTTCCAAGATTAAATACTGTCCAGGCAAGGAGATTTGCTCTCTGATCTCTTAAGTTGAGAACCCAGGTTAACTTTACCAAGAAAGAGCTAGACAATTTAAATATGGCCACCATGTTGCCTCCTAAAGTTTTCACTTTAATTGAAGATGGTGCTAGAGGGAGCGATAGAAGAATTAGAGCAGCTCAATGAAGAACTAAATATAGTAAGACTCTTTAAAAAGCTAGTTAATAGAACGTTAAACAAGTTCAGGAACTTTGAATGATGGGATAATGGAAGCCATTATCGTGGGAAGATGTGAGTCCCAGCTGGAAACTTACAAAAGGAGATTTTAGAACCCTGCCACAACTATACTGTGGCTAGAAATCTGGGATTCACAAACCCCATGGAACTAATCACAAGGCACTTTTCTGACCTGGGTTAGTAAGATGAGTAAGGTTTATGTGAGTTAATGTCTGACCTGTACACGTGTCAAGCCTCAATGAATTCTCCCAGGTGGGACGTTGAATCTTCTTCAATTAACAACAAATTCTGGACGTCCATTATTGTGGATTTCATCCCTATCTACCTAAGTCCATTGGAACAGATCCATAACTGTTGTCATGGACTGGTTAGCTAATTATGCTTAATTATTCCCATGTTCCATGCAGATCACTTCAAATGGGGCGGCAGCTCTGTTTTTGGAGGAAGATTTTCTTGCCACGAAGTGCTAGAGGAGACAATATCTAATCATAAATCTCAGTATGTATCAGAGTTCTGGAACCATTTACTGAAAAACATAAAGATCAAACCCTCGCGATTCTCTGCCTATCATCCCCAATCATATGGTCATAAAGGGAGAGTACATCAGGTGGTTGAATAGTACATTCGTTGTTATGTGTCTGTCTATCAGCTGGACTGGAGGAATTGACTAGGATTAGGCCAGTATCATACAACAACATGGTCCATGAATCAACTAGAATGTCTCTTTTCTTTACCAACCAGGTTTATTATCTGGACCCCTGGGACCAATCAGTTGGAGGGCAGAACCCCACAGTGGATGATATCATCAAGGATGCCCAGGAGATCCCCAAACTTCTAAAGTAACACTTGGATCATGTGGTAAATTTCATAAACAGAAGGCGGACAAGAAGAGATAAGGTAATTTTGGAATAAAGGTGGGACGCTACGTTTTATTTAACTTATGAAATATTATACCAAGACCCCATAAACATATTTGGCCCTGTATAATTTTGCCCTTACAAAGTGATCTGACAAATTAACCCCATGGCCAATGTTTTAGCCTTACCTGAAACTTAGAGAACACCTCACTATCTTTAATTATCAAAAAAAAAGTTTTTTACAAGGACACTTCCAGAGAAGACCCTTCTCCTCTAACCAACACTTTCTAAATCTCTTGAGTATGAGGTCAAGGAGATAGTGGAAAGTAATTTGGTACGTGGTCAACGCAATTTTTGGTAAAAAAGATGGATTACAAATTGAGGAATCTACCAGGCAAACAGCTGAGGTTGCCGCCATTGTCCAGAGAAGATTATAGAGTCCTTTATCTCAAAGAGGGGGGTGATGTGACGTTACAGGACATTTTTGACCATCACATTATTTTAATTAGAAATAATAATATAGATAAAAAAATTAAAAGCAATTTTTAGATAGTCACATTAAAGTTGGAAAACAAATTAGCAATGGATGAAAGGCATTTTTTACTCTAAAAGAATCTGACAGAACTTAGGTCTAAAAGATTTTAGTGAATATATTAAAGATGATCTGACGCTAATGCTAAACAGCTAAGTCAGATTAATCAATGGACCGCCCTATAAATAGGAGTTCTAAAATGATAAAATATTCATACAAATGAAAATAATTCATCTGGACCACATTGAATAACCCTCTTATATAAAGAGAACGTCAACGAGCTCAATTTCTATCATCAAACTCATAATCAATAAAACTTGGAGGATCATGCTTATAAATAAACTTTTATGGAGTTGGAACAAATGCCGGGCTCTTCTATATTTTAATTCACTAAGCTTGAAAACTTGCACCATAGCTAATCTAATAGACTTAAACAAGTCTAATTTTCTATAATCATTTAAAATGGGAATTGGAGAGATTTTAATTCTCAATTATATGTACTTATGAAGTTCCTGCCAAATAAAAATCTTCTTTTAAAAGCCTTAGATTTCTAGTTTTTGTTTTGACAGAATATAATATTGCAAAGCCTTCATTCTGAGCCAAAAGGCTAAATTCAGTCACTTGGTACAATCCCTCTTTGCTCTCCCTGGGGTTAAGGGGCGCCGTTAGGGCTAGTTATCATTTTAACCTAACTACAAAGTCTGATTCACCTTCATAATAGAAATATGCAGGCATTCAGAGTTCTAAATGAGTTTCTCTCTGGGCTTTGGACGATTTCCTGGTTGGTGTTACTCCACTTTTTTGTCACCTACTGGAAAGATCGATTCTATTATTAAAGTTCATGGTTGATGCTGAGTAATGGGATTGTAGATTTAATATTCGTAAGTTTTAGTTGAAGTTAGGGTAGTATATATGTACAGATAATCCACCTTATGATAAATTGGCTAAGCTGATGGTTTACAGAGAAATTGTAATCTTGGAGAAAAAGACCCATCTTGCTAAATGCCCATTGGGCTCTTTCATTTGATGAATCCATTCAAAGATGTATGATCAGTAATTATAGTGAAGTGGGACACATATAGGTAGGGCTTCATATTTTATGGTTATTAAAACAGCCAGGCACTTCCTCTCTGTCACACTATAATTTTGTTCAGGCTCAGATAAGTTTTTGCTTTCGTTGGCAATGGGATGGTCCACTAAAGTTTTATTGTGTTGGGACAGAATAGCTTTTAATGCTTTATTGCTAGTATCAGTGAAAAGTAATAAAGGCTTATTAAAGTCAGGGAAGATAAGAACAAGAGAGTGTGTAAGAGCTGAACATAATAACTAAATGATTGTTGCTGTTCTACCCCTATTGGAAAAGGTATTACTTCTTTACCAAATAAACTAAAAAACAATTAATCTGCAAAATGAGAAATAAATTGGCAATATTATTTTTCATTCCTAGGAAAATGTGAACATCTCAGAGGGACTTTGGAGGGGACATTTAAAAGATGCCTTCGACTTTTTTTGCCCTTAGGATTACCTTCTTGAATTGCCTTATGTCCCAGAAAGTTTATTTTGTTTTGAAAGAAGAAATAATTAAAGGGTTATAACTTTAGCAAAGTTTGTCATAATTTCTGAAAACCCTTCCTAAGGTGAGCTAGGTAAGTTGTGAATATTTATAAAAAAACGTTTATGTTTTCAATACAGACTAACATACAGGATCGTTTTAAATTCCAAATAATTCATTCATCACTTATTGAAAATTAGAAAGGCGTTGCATAGTTCCTGCAGTATCCAGGTACGCTCATACAAGCTTTTTCTAAATATAAGGGCATATTTTTTCAATCCTTAGGGGATAGGTCAATCTGCTTGTAATCACTAAACAGATTCTTTGCCAGAAAATTCTCTAATCTCAACATTAGACATATAGACTCATCTATATGAGGTAGGGGATAATTAGCTTTTTTCAGTGATGGAATTTAGTCAGTGATAGTCAATGATGACTTAATGTCCTCCATCATTTTATTGGATTAATAGCATAGGGGAAGCCCAAAGGCTTTTGAATGGTACAAGTAGTACATCCTCTAGTAGTTTTTTTAACTCAACAGCAACTTATGCCTCATCTACTTTAGAATTTCAGTTAGCTTGAGTTTTAAATGGGAGATGATTTTCAGTTCTCACTTGTAAATAACCCAAACATTTCCCAAGATCGCCAGGTTCCTTTGAGAAACATCTTTATATTTCTTAAGTATAGATTATACATCTTGGCGCTCATTTAGGGTAAGATTGTCCCCAATTTTCTCTCAACTAGGGCATGGTAAGAGTGGATTAATCCTATTCATATAAAGTACTTAACAGCTTACATCTGTAATTTAATTTAAAATGACTTGCTTGATTAGGCAATTTACATAAACTTAAAAACTTAAAAGGCCTGATCAACTAAATTTAAGATAAAAATGAGATTGGTTTTTAGTTAGGTTCTAAGAAACCATATCAGGTCAGAACAACTTTACTTGATATTTGAGCTTTCTATATACTCCTAAACATGATTATGGTGAATGTGAGCTTTAAATCAGGAGTCTATCACAACATGCAGACCTGAAAGTATGTTGATGTATTGGGGGCATAAAGAGGCATTACATCTTCACAAACCATTGTATTGAGGGGCAACTTAGTTTTAAGCTTTGGAATCTGATACTCTATATGACAAGTAGAGTTAGGATATTCTTTGTGGCAATATTTTTTTTGGAACCCCTTTACTTTGATAGATAATTGAACACTTGGGGGTACTCAATATTACAAAAAAGAGCTACTGTTCCTTATGGGTGAATATACAATTTAATAATCTTATCAATTGGACTCCAATGAGGAATTTATTATTGGTTTATGTAAAGAGTAACTGGGGCTGTAATAAGAAGTTCTCAAAACTCTAGAGGTAAAGCAGAGTAGACTCTGATCGCTTTAGTGGGCTGAGCATCCACAGTTCCATATCCAGATTTATGGATTAAGTTAGTGGCCATTTTTATTTTTAATTGGTTGTATGGATACAACAATACCTTGAGATCCAGTGTCATTATAGTTAACTCTTTATATTTATAGACCACTACTTCTACCTGTACAACTAAGGATCCAAGTTTGGAATTAATGGCAAGAAGGCAGTCAAAAGGTATATGAAGCGAAGCTAGCTGGGTTTTTTGTTTAATACAGACTTGGTGTTTCTACTTTGTTTAGGAGTTTGGTCAGTTAAGGCCTGACTTTTGCTAGAAGAGCTGACTGTAATAATTTGTTGTGGTGATTGTCAGATATACAAATCACTATATTATGCTTATAAAGCCTTGAGTAGAAGTTTGCACTTCAGCTTCAACATGGGCATCTAATAAAAAATAGCTAGATGGACAAAACTTAAAACTAACAAGTCAATGCACTTAGAATCATCAATAGAGGGACCCTCTGTCTCAAAGCTAACTGTTCTTTTGATGACTTTTTCCGAGGGCAGTGATAGCAGCTACTAATGGTGTGGTTGTAATGTTTGGAGTATCTGTGGTATTTTCCCAAGATGATTACTTCAGGATGAATCAACGCTAGGACTTTGGATCATACTTTAGGTGCAGGTTGAGAATATTCAGCGGTTCTAAGGAGAACAGGTGGAGCCTATATAAGGCTTCCTTAAGATGCAAAATTGAGGTCACAGTATACTTTACCGCCTTAAGTATAGCTGAAAGTTGGTAATAGCCTTAAAGGCGGATAAAGCAGCTGTAAAAGTATCGTCCAAGGTGAGCTAATTTCCCAATACTAAAGTTAGTGCATCAAGATGAAATCCGTGGGCAACCTTATTACTTGATTCCCCTTTCTTAAAGCTAATCCTTTTAGATGCATGATTTTTGTTTGTCAAGAGGTAAATCACTCCTAATCTTCAGAACATAGCAGCCTTTGCATCATTCCAAGTGCGACATGTTATTAAATGTGGTATCATTATTTCTTGTACTACTCAGCTGAGGTAACTGGTGAAGTGCTTAAGTGGCAGCCAATAGCTTCCTCTATGGCACTTTTGTAGCAGTACAAAAAGGACTAAACACTTCCTTCCCCCAAAAAATATTTATCTTAAAAAAGATTATTTATAGGAAATGTCATATGTGGGAAAAAGAATTTACTAAATGGTTAGAACAGGTGGTACACCTTGATCCTGGAAAGAGTTAGCATTGGTGTAAGATTTATTTGAAGAGATTACCTCTACTTGTTGAGGCAATTTATTAAAATCATTCCAAACTTGTTAACCCAGCCATGGTTGGCATGATGTAGAAATTTGGGAACTTTTTCTACTCAATCACTCTCAGTAATTAGCACCAACTTTAACCCTCTGGGATGCTCGCTTAAGCTCCCACTTCTATTGCACAAGTTCTTAATATCTGCGTTCATCTTAATAATATAAACAAATATGGGTAGTAATAGTATGATGACTATTACTTATGTTGAGTTTTTAATCCATGTTGTGTAAAACGTCCAATGATAAACTGGTGCACGCCCTTCTTCTCATTGAAGGCACTTTTAAAATGACAAAGAGCTCTTACTGCTCTCTTCTTCATCTGATAGGAACTCTTCCCTATTCTCTTCTCACTGAGCCCCGTGGAGATCTTGATAGCCAACAACTTTAGACAAAGTATATTCTACTCTTAGACTCTTATCCTAAGAGCCAAATATACAACCAATGTATAAAAGTCTAAACAAAAAATGTAATAATTAGATATAATTTGTTGTATTTTAGACAGAACGAGGGTATTTATAGGGGATTTTGCATCAATCCTTTTTGCGCCTTACTTGAGGAGATAATACATGTTGCCATTTAATTAGCCTTCCTTTGGTCCCACTCTCACGAGCTTTTCTCAAAAGCTAGTTTGGTTTCGTCGCCTTCTAGCCCCTTCAACCAATAAATTTTTCCCCCATTTATTAATAACAACCAAACTTGTTTTAGAAGCGTCTTTAGCACTTCACAACTTCATGAACTCCTCCCATCAATCAGTGATTAACCCTAATTGACTTAGTAAAAACAATTAAGTTGTCAAATTATAAATCAGCAACTTAATTACTCACTAATTGTTGCGGATCATCCCTGACAAGAAATAAACAATCTGGCATATTGATCCAATGGATCAACCATGGCGAATTACCTAATAATTGTTAGAATGATTCCACTGAACAATAGTTTAATATGAAAATGATAACTCATATATCCACATTGGGACAAATCCCCTAGTGTTTCTGCGCCCATTGTAATCTAGGTAGCTGTATATCATTGGAATATCAAATTCCAACACCTGTAATTCCATTTTAGTGGTGCAAGTTGGGGTTAGTTGCCTAAATTTGCTTTTTATCCCAGTTGTTATCCCTCACAGTTCAAATTGATGCTGCTCAATGTTAAGGATTTGATGTTCCAATTCATGCATGGAGATTACTAAGTCAATAAACTTGGTTGCGTAGTCCACCTCCATGGTTGTGGCTGCTGAGGTTTACAAGGGCTCAGTAATTACCTGGCAGGAAGAACCAGTTTTGTCAGAACAAGAGGGTATATCCAATTGTCACAGAATTTTTAGGTCTCCTAAAGATCCAGGCGCGAGAAATTTTATTTTATATAAATTTAAATTATACAATAATAGGGAAATCTCATTAATTGATAAATAATATTACATTATGCTATATACTAGCAATAAATGGTTATGTATATATTTTACCAATTATAAAAGTAACCACAATATCACTTTTCTCTCTCATTGCAATCACTTTTGCAACCCATTCAATTCAAGTCAGAATCTAGTTTGATAATCTCACAGAGGAGATTAGTCTGCGCCCATGTCAGGGAGCAGTTGGGCAAGTAAGGTAAGAGGAGCATGTGGTAGGCCCGCGGCCTCAAACATTTGAAAACACCCCAGAGAAACTGGTGGAATAGAAATTTTTTTAAAAAAACTGGTGGTCACTATTTCCCCAGAAATCCTTGCTTGGCAAGCATGATGCAACCAGTACATCAACACGCCGCACTCCCAGCCACTTTTGTTGGTGGAATACAGAGTCTGCGTGTTTCTGGACATCCAACAAATGGCTTTATGGGAAAAATTTCGTGGGGATGTGCACATTTTTTTCCAGACCGCAGTATATGTCACACCTCAATCCATGTCATGTGGTTGTCTAGACCTAGGTTTCAAAAACAAGGAGGCAGCAGATGAGGCTGCTGCGGTGCATGTAGTGATCAACCTCCCCGAAGGGCAATGGGTTGTCAAAACCAAATGCACCAGATGGACAAAAGTCAAACAAATTTTCCGCATGTTTGACTTTTTGCCTACTACGGTAAAACGTGACATTTTGGAGCAACACCTGAAAGATGGTCTCAGCGTTTATGGCGAAATACAATCTTTTGAGATGCAACGCTTTATGCTGATGCCACACCTGTGCACCGGCAAAGCCATTGCAGTTCTGACCCCAACTGAGGAGATTGTGAAGGACCTAACCTAGATCCCGCACTCCACATATATCAATATTGAAGGGCATACCACCCACCCTTTCCGGGTAACTGTGGACAGCACGCCCCCATCTGCACCCACTGTGATGCATTCAGCCATAAGGCACATGCATGCCCCACCAAGGAGGGCGTCACATTCCAAGAGCACCCCTCAGCAGCAATGGCCAGCGGATAGGCGCACTAAGAACCAACTGCAAGCACCTAAGAGGCTTTCCCGTGGGGAGCACAAGGCTGCTACCTACTGGTGAAGCCTATTTCCCCGCAAGAGTGGAAGTAGGCCAAGAAGGCCCACAGGGCCGCGGCCAAGGAAGCAGCCAAAGTCAACACTTCTATCCCACACTCCCAATGCCAGGAGGACATCAAAACCTTTGTAACGGAAGCAACTTGGGAATCCATCAACCAATCAGATTGGGAAGCCCATGCCGATTAGGCCACCCAATCTCAGGATCTGATGGGGGACTCAATCTCACCCAATCTTTGTAACCAAGCTCTGGTTGAAACTGACTTGGGGCCCATCCTACCTGAAAAAAATTTTATGACCCTTTCAACAGTGCACCAAAATCATCCTCACCACAAAAAATTCATCCAACGTCAGGGAAACAAAGTAAAAAAGCAAAGGCAAAAGCCAACGTGAACCTTTCTGCTAAAATCAACAAAACTACGAATAGCATTGCAGCAAACACCCGTGTTGCCATGAAGGCCCATGGGGATCTAGAGGAGGCTAGTGGGCCTGGGTGCCCACCCCCTCACACCTAAGGTGTGATGGGGGAAACCTTCACTTAAGGGACGTTGAATATTGTCAGACTCAAGGCCTCCCCGTCCTGGGCTAGGAAACTGAGTTTTTTAAAACAAAATTTACCTGTGATATCCTGGCCATCCAGGAGTCCCACTGTCCACGAGGTTCCAAGGAAGCTTGGAAAACCATGCTCCTCCCATCCCTATCCTTTTGGTCAGAGCACTGTGGGGTGCTAGTTCTGAGAAATAATTTCTTCATATTTTTTATCGTTAAAAACCTTCCTCAATGGCTGAGTCCTCATTGTCACTTTCTCGTGGGCCAACGTGGTGCATGCTATCATCAACATCTATGCCCCAACCTGTGCACGAGAGCACCAGGAATTTTTCTCATCAGTCAAATCCCTCCCGCTACCCCCAGACCCTTTCATAGTTGGCAACATGAACTGTTGGCTAAACACACCAAGGGACCTTTGGCCTTCCTCCTCCCACGCCCCCCAGGGTAACATAGAACTTCGCGTTCTAAAGGCCACCCTTGGGTTAATGGATGCGCTGCCGTGGTAAGCCCCGCTGCTCAAAAACATTACGCGCCCCCACATCCAGAATGGCCAATTAAGGTCCATGACCTGCATCGACCTTATCCTCACGCTGGCAAAATTCCAACCCCACATCTCCCACTTCAAAACAACAAAAATGGAATTCTCCGACCACCAAATGGTCTTGATAACCTACCACCTACCTGTCACAGTGGCTAAGGCCCCACATTGGTGCAAACTCCGCCCCCCCGAACTTGCATCGCCAGGATTTTCCACTTGGGTGGAATCAGCAACTTTGGCAAAAGAGTTTTTTGCACCTTTTTGCGCGGACCCCATCTCCACATGGGCAACCTTCAAAGAGGATACCATCTGCTACTCTCATTACCTCTCCTCCTGATGCTCACGAGCCACATTGGCTGTCATTTCGCGCGCTCTGGCAGAGTTGGCACACCTGGAGTCCAACATCCTGGCTACAGGATACAGCCCTGCATGGGGCTGGAAGTGGGCGGAGGCAGCCGCCCACCTCAACACGCTTGAAAGGCAACACAAATATTGGGCTTGTGTTCAGTACAGGGCCAAACGCATTACAAAGGGTGACAAGTACAACGCATATATTTTTAATAAATATTTGCACCGCGCCAGAGCGTGGCCTGCACACAGGTTTGAAGAATGGATGATTCCATCGCAGATACGCCAGCTGAAGTGGCAATCAAAAAGCAGAAGTATTACTCCAAGTTATACTGATCTGATCCAATTCTTCTGGCCAAAGTGGTGGAATTTCCTGACTGAGCCCACATCCGCACCTTTTTTCCTGATATCCGGAATTAATGAATTTGATTACTCCAAACAAATTATGGACAGCCATCCGCGGTGCACCAAACTGGAAATGCCCAGGCCCAGATGGCATTCCATATGATTCTTTAAATAGTACTTCAAATATATATCCCCACTACTGCTTGCCTCACTTAACCAGAGCCTTTTGGAAACGCGCCTCCTACCAGGAGGACAAGAGGCCTTCACCGTCACACTCTTTAAGAAAGGGGACAAGCTAGACTTACCCAATTGGCGCCCCATTACTTTAACTAACATAGATACAAAAATTTTAACTAAAATCATGGATAACCGTTTAAGGATTGTAGCATCTGCCACCATCTCCCCAGAACAATTCAGTTTCATAACCACAAGGTCAATTTGGGACAACGTGCACTCTGTGGCTAATGCATGCCAGTCCACAGCCTATGGGGCACTTGTATTCTTGGACCAACAGAAGGCCTATGATAGATTAAACTGGGAATACCTCAGGGCCTGCCTCCATCAATTCTGCTTACCCCTCGCATCATCAACTGGGTGATGCTGCTCACGGAATCTGCAACAATGGCAGTACGTTTCCCTGGCTTCCTAACAGAAGTAGTCGGCTTCAAAGGGGCTTGCGACAAGGGGACCCCCTTAGCCCACTTTTATACAACTTCAGCCTTGACCCACTACTTCGAAACGTGAATGCCCAACTCACTGGGGTCCATGTGCTAGGCCAAGCCCCAGTCAAGATGATGGCATTTGCAGATGACTGTGTGGTTTGGGTGTCTAATAATAAAAAAGATGCACGCACACTTGAAGCTCTCATCCAGGAGTATTCCCGGGTAAGTAACGCTGCACTGAATGCTTCCAAAACCGAAATCATCCTCCTTGGTCAGTCTCAGAACTGCTGGGCCCCAGCAACCAGTGCTCAGCCTGACCCATCTGCTAGCACACGTGCTCGCCCTCCCAGCTCACCCCACACCGCCCCATTAGTGCTCCACTTCATACCACGCCCTACCATAGGGCTGGTCCGCCATCTGGGCGTGTGGATGGAGGCAGGCGGGTATGCATTAGCAGTAATGGAGAGTCATATTCGAGACAACGTGACGAAGCGCATCGCCTCCCTCAGAGCCCACCCTACTTCCCTTACTGGCAGTGTTGTTTTAGCCAACTCTATGCTCCTCTCAAAAGTCTTGTTTGGAGCCCACGCCATCCCCTTCTCCCCAAGCTTCTTCAAATCCTTGTATGCCCTGCTGCAAGAATGGCTTTGGTCAGGCCGCCCACCACCAGTATGGCTAGAGGTCATGTTTGGCCCTCATCATCATGGTGGCATGGGCCTGCTTGACTTCAGAGCCCATGTTGCCAAGATCTTGGGTACCTGGATTGTGGCCGTCACCGCCCCTACACTCCCCTCCCAACACTGGTCCCGCGCAGCCTGCTCCAACTTCTCCCGCGCCTTGGGCCTCAACAATCCATCGAACCCCCACTCCCTGATGAAATACCTCACTTCACATACATCGGCCACAGGTCCTCACGGGACTAAAACCCACTACAAACGAATCCTCCTCTCCATGCGGAGCGCTGAGTGGAGAATTTGTATTAGCAGACATACAACCCAAAGAGGCCGCTCCTCTCCTCAGTTCACACAAGAGGTACAGGGGCTACCCATCCACGATGGCGTGATCCCCATTTGACCCCATGTCCTATCCAGGGTGGACTACCTGGACATGATGGACATCCCTTACTCCATTGAGACCCAAAAAACTATCTGGAAACACGCACACCATCCTCTGTTGCAGTCTCAAATCCGCTCCCATGTGTGGCGCTGCCTGAGGCGGGTGTACCATATGGCAGAGCGCTCTAACACTTTACACTCATCCTGCGTCATGTGTGGCCATTATGGAACGCTGTTCCACCGTCTGGAGAAGTGTCCTACCTCTAAAGTGATATGGCGCGAAGTTCAACGTCTGCTGGGCCAGGATCAAACACATCCCTTCAGTCTGTCAAGAGATATGTTTGCTCTATCAATGGCCTCCCCTTCCACCCTCCCTTCATGCTCTGGTGGTTGCAATCGCCATGTAGACTATTCACACAATTGTTTTGGATGCCATCGCAGGCTCCACCCCCACCCTCCCAGAAGCTGTCCACAGATTCCAGTCTCATTTGGTGGACCACTTTCAAGCGTGGATGTTTGGATACCTCCCCACCAAATCGCTGACAGCTGGTCTCCTCCTGGTTCCCAGTTTGGTTCATCAAATCAGACCCCTTCCTCCACACATGTTCAATTGTGGCTACGGCCCCTTCACACGTTCCCTCCCCCTCCCCATAGGTGGTGTTCCCGCTGGCAACAAGAGATAGCATCGCTTCTCTGGGGTGCCTTCCCTGTTACTAAGTTTTGTCTCTTTCAGGTCAAATTTGGAAGTGTCCGTCCCATGGTCAGCCTTCCCCACAATAAATTCAAAAGTAACCACAATATTTTTTGGGAGCAGAATCTAGGGAAATTTTTAGTATTATTAATTTGAGTTAATCAGCAATACCTTCTGAGACAAGATCTAATCTGGGTAACTCTTTGGGTTTTCTGTGGCATCTTACAGCCTGTTGAAAACAGAGTGTCCAATTGTCTTGATTGGTGATGATCATAAAACAGTACTAATAATTCCGTTATTTTGTCCAAATCATGCTGTTAGAGATTGCTGAGCTTCTAGATCGGTCTGGATTCCCAACAGTGACATTTTGTTGCCATCAGCCTTGTTTTCTTACCATTAAAACTACCATAGGACTATTGACATGTCATTATTCGAAAGCACTATATTAAAGATAAGCTGCTTAGCAAGCTTTTAGTTCCAATGATGGATGCAGATAGTAAAAATACATATTGGAAGATCAAGGAAGAGTTAGAAAAGGAGTTAATCAAAATTTAGCTATGTCAGCAGCTATATTATGAAGTCACTGATTTAGCGTACTAAAGAGTGTGTCTAAAGTTGCCCATAACCGAGGTGAGACACTAAGTGATTTTCATTATATGAATGGAGGACCAGCTGAGAAGTTACAGGCCATCTAGATGGCGCCTGCGACTATTGTCATGATAAGAGAACTATGTACTCTATAAAAGATAATACCAACTATATCACATATAACCAAGTCCACATGCAGCACTTGAAGTCTTTCCTAGGTCTTGAGGAAGGTAATATAGGAAAATGCCTAACTATAGGGGTATTCCTTGACCTATTGAAGGATTATTATAAAAACCATCTATATTGTCATTCATATTGGTGCTAATTAAGTCAGTCTGAATGTGGACAGCTTTCAAACTAACATGGTCAGCAACCAAAAATTCAAACTTTAAATTTGAAGCCCCTTTTAGGATTTATAGGGCCTAAAATTCCTGGCACCAGATGCATTTTATATCCCCTGACCACTGAATAACTTAACAGCTAGTCAGCAAGACTTCAAAGTACCTGAAAGTATGAATACCATTCCAGACAATTATGTGCATGATGTCACAGACAGTAACTCAGAGAAACCCATTTTATGACCTTTTTTGAATTGATAATGGGAGAAATATCAGAAAACCATCCAAAGTGGGTTTCCTCATTCATACAAAGCTGAGCGATGCCATTATTATTAAAACAGGAAGAAAACTAATTTTTGTTTGCTCCATCAATTGAGACTACTAATGTACCCAAGCAGATGCAACGATCATAAGGGTTACAAGAAGACAAGGACAAACAAAGCAACAGCCACACATTCACATGTAGGCTAGATCTCCATACAATTTAAGAAAGATGCTAAGAAGTTCACAGATGATTACTGCATTTGACTCTACTGGCCTGAAACTAAGCATAAAATTTATTAATGCATTTTTAGAATTTCTTGATTTTATATAAACCTTTTTTAAGTAAAACACTTGAATTTCTTAAATACTATATATACTTTTTTATGGTAAAACATTGAAGTAAAGTGTTTGTAGAATCTGCCTTTAATCTTTTAGTGTTCATTTGATGCTAATAACAACAAATATAGTTATATTATAATAGGTTTCATACTGGACTTCTTGTTATCAGCAGAGGTTAAGATAACTCAGGTGTGCTCTGAATTAGCCCACATGTATATATCCAAGTCTTCAACAAGGTTATAGATTTTTGGAACCATGAGAAAAGTCTTATGCACAAGAGCAATACTTTATAGTTTGCATATCAGTGCACTCTGTGAATAAAAACATATATTAAAGTCAGTGGCTATACCCAAGAATCAGCACCTCATGAGCAAGCGGGCTACTTTGGCAATACCCCGGTCTAGACATCTACAAGACCCACAGTAACTTCATTTATGAATTGATATTCTTTACAGAGATAATGTATGATTTTAATCACAAGCAAGCATTAGGGCTCTTCAAAAGCTTTCATGAACGTCAATGGTAACCTGATATTTAACATAAACTTGGACTTTATCCTGGATGTCAAAATAGATAATAGAAGGATTAGTACAGGTAAAACTAAAGGAAATAGTGCTTCAAGATAGAAGAACTTTTTGAGTTCTTTAATTGTGAAAGAAATAATGAAAACATAATAAGCATTGAGACCCTAAACAAAGAAATATAAATATTTAAAAGCAAAAAATTTCAATAAAATAGTATCATTTTATTAAATTCATTTAAATTTTTGGAATTGAAAAATGATAGCAATATATCTAGTTATTTATTTTCAATCCGTGAGGCTCATTTTTATAGTCATTAGTGTTACTTGACTTAATACTTAAATTTATTGCGGGGAAGGCTGAACATGGGACGGACACTTCTGAATATGACTCAGAAGAGACAAAACTTAGTACCAGGGGAGGCACCCCAGAGAAGCGATGCTATCTCTTGTTGCCAGCGGGAACGCCACTTATGGGGAGGGGGAGGAAACGTGTGAAGGGGCCATAGCCACAATTGAGCACGTGTGGAGGAAGGGGTCTGATTTGATGAACCAGACTGGGAACCAGGAGGAGACCAGCTGTCGGAGATGTGGTGGGAGGTATCTAAACATCCACGCTTGAAAGTGGTCCACCAAATGGGACCAGAATCTGTGGACCGCTTCTGGGAGGGTGGGGGTGGAGCCTGCGATGGCATCTAAGACAATCGTGTGGATGGTCCATATGGTGAATGCAACCACCAAAGCACGAAGGGAGGGCAGAAGGGGGAGGCCATTGATAGAGCAAACATATCTCTTGACAGACTGAAGGTATGCGTTTGATCCTGGCCCAGAAGACGTTGAACTTCGCGCCATATCACTTTAGAGGTAGGGCACTTCTCCAGGCGGTGAAACAGCGCTCCATACTGGCCACACACGACACAGGATGAGTGTAAAGCGTTAGAGCGCTCAGCTGTATGATACACCCGCCTCAGGCAGCGCCACACATGGGAGCGGATTTGAGGTTGCAACAGAGGATGGTGTACATATCTCCAGATATTTTTTTGGGTCTCAATGGAGTAAGGGATGTCCATCATGTTCAGGTAGTCCACCCTGAATAGGACATGGGGTCAAATGGGGATCACGCCATCGTGGATGAGTAGCCCCTGTACCTCTTGTGTGAACTGAGGAGAGGGGCGGCCTCTTTGGGTTGTATGTCCGCTAATACAAATTCTCCACTCAGCGCTCCGCATGGAGAGGAGGATTCGTTTGTAGTGGGTTTTAGTCCCGTGAGGACCTGTGGCCGATGTATGTGAAGTGAGGTATTTCATCAGGGAGTGGGGGTTCGATGGATTGTTGAGGCCCAAGGCGCGGGAGAAGTTGGAGCAGGCTGCGCGGGACCAGTGTTGGGAAGGGAGTGTAGGGGTGGTGACAGCCGCAATCCAGGTACCCAAGATCTTGGCAACATGGGCTCTGAAGTCAAGCAGGCCCATGCCACCATGATGATGAGGGCCAAACATGACCTCTAGCCATACTGGTGGAGGGCGGCCTGACCAAAGCCATTCTTGCAGCAGGGCATACAAGGATTTGAAGAAGCTTGGGGAGAAGGGGATGGCGTGGGCTCCAAACCAGACTTTGGAGAGGAGCATGGAGTTGGCTAAAACAATCCTGCCAGTAAGGGAAGTAGGGTGGGCTCCTAGAGGCGATTCGCTTCGTCACATTATCCAGAATATGGCACTCCATTACTGCTGACGCGTATCCGCCTGCCTCCATCCACACGCCCAGATGGCGTACTGGTCCTATGGTAGGACGTGGCACGAAGGGGAGCACCAGTGGGGCGGTGTGTTTTGAATTAGTAGGGCGAGGACGTGGGCGAGCAGATGGGCTGGGTTGGGAACTAATTGCTGGGGTTCAGCAGTTCTGAAACCGACCAAGGAGGATGATTTCGGTTTTGGAAGCATTCAGTGCCGCGTTGCTTACCCGGGAATACTCCAGGATGAGAGCTTCAAGCGCGCGTGCATCTTGATTATTAAACACCCCCACCACACAATCATCTGCGAATGCCATTATCTTGACTGGGGCTTGGCCTGGCACGTGGACCCCAGTGAGTTGGGCATTCACATTTCGCAGTAGTGGGTCAAGGCTGAAGTTGTATAAGAGTGGGCTGAGGGGGTCCCCTTGTCGCAAGCCCCTTTGAGGGCGGACTACTTCCATTAGGAAGCCAGGGCCACGCACTGCCATTGTTGCAGATTCCGTGAGCAGCATCACCCAGTTTATGAAGCGAGGGGGTAGGCGGAATTGATGGAGGCAGGCCCTGAGGTATTCCCAGTTTACTCTATCATAGGCCTTTTGTTGGTCCAAGAATAGAAGTGCCCCAGAGGCTGTGGACTGACATACATTTACCACAGAGTGCAAATTATCCCAAATCGACCTTCTGGGGATGAAACCAAATTGTTCTGGGGAGATGGTGGCAGATGCTACAGTCCCTAAACGGTTAGCCATGATTTTTGTTAAAATTTTGGTGTCTGTGTTTGTTAGAGAAATGGGGCGCCAGTTGGCTAAGTCAAGCTTATCCCCTTTCTTGAAGATTGTGACAGTGAAGGCCTCATGTCCTCCTGGTAGGAGGCGCGTTTCCATCAGGCTTTGGTTAAGTGAGGCGAGCAGCAATGGGGATATATATTTGAAATATTTTTTGTAGAACTCATATGGAATGCCATCTGGGCCTGGGCATTTTTGGATTGGTGCACCGCGAATGGCTGTCCATAATTTGTTCAGAGTAATTAGATTTATTATTTCCGAGTATCAGAAAATGGAGCGGATGTGGGCTCAGTCAGGAAATTACGCCACTTTGGCCAGCTGAATTGGGTCGGAGTGGTACAACTTGGAGTAATACTGTTGCATTTCAATTGCCACTTTGGCCAGTGTGTCCACAATGGAATTATCCGATCTTTGCACCTGTGTGCAGGCCACGCTCTGGCGTGGTGTGAAAATTTTTTTAAAGAAATGTGCGGTGCACTTGTCGCCTTTTGTGATGCGTGTGGCCCTGTACTGAACACAAACCCAATGTTTGTGTTGTCTTTTGAGTGCGTTGAGGTGGGCAGCTGCCTCCGCCCACTTCTGTCCCCATGCAGAGCTGTATCCTGTAACTGGGATGTTGGACTCCAAGTGTGCCAATTCTGCCAGAGCGCATGAGATAACCGCTGATGTGGCTTGTGAGCATCTGGAGGAGAGATGGCGAGAGTGGCGGATGGTGTCATTTTTGAAAGTTGCCCATGTGGAAATGGGGTCCGCGAAAAATGGTGCAACAAACTTTTTTGCCATAGTTGCCTCTTCTACCCATGTGGAAAATCCTGGCAACCCAAGCTTGGGGGGCGGATTTTGTACCAACGTGGGGCCTTAGCAGCCATGACAGGTAGGTGGTAGGTTAGCAAGACCAGTTGATGGTTGGAGAATTCCAATTTGTTGTCTTGAAGTGGGAGATGTGGGGTTGGAATTTTGCTGGTGTTAGAATAATGTCGATGCGGGTCATGGACCTTAATTGGCCATTGTGGATTTTGGGGCCATGTCATGTTTTTGAGCAGCAGGGCATGCCATGGCAGCACATTCATTAACCTGAGGGTGGCCTTTAGAACGCGTAGTTCTACGTGACCCTGGGGGGCGTGGGGTGAGGAAGGCCACCAGTCCATTTGTGCTTAGCCAACTGTTCATGTTGCCAACTATGAAGGAGTCTGGGGGTAGCGGGAGGGATTTGACTGATGAGAAAAATTCACGATGCTCATGTGCACCGTTTGGGGCATAGATGTTGACAATTGCATGTTCTACATCGGCCCACGAGAAGGTGACAACAAGCACTCGGCCATTTAGGAATGTTTTTGAGGATAAAAATTTGAAAAAAATTATTTTTTCCAAATTAGTACCCCACAGTGCATCAACCAAAAGGATAGGGATGGGAGGAGCATTGTTTTCCAAGCTTCCTCGGAACCTCATGGACAGTGGGACTCCTGGATGGCCAAGATATCCACGGGTAGATTGCGTTGTAAAAGACTCAGTTTCCTAGCCTGGGATGGGGAGGCCTTGAGTCCGGCGACATTCAACATCCCTATGGTGAAGGTTTCCCCCATCACACCTTAGGTGTGAGGGGGTGGGCACCCGGGCCCACCATCCTCTTCTAGCTCCCCGCGGGCCTTCACAGCAGCGCGGGTGTTAGCAGCAACACTATCAGAGTTTTTGTTGATTTTTGCAGAAAGAGTCGCGTTGGCTTTAGCCTTTGCTTTTTGTTTTCCTGACTTTAGACGAATTTTTTTGGTGCGGGTGAGTTTGGTGCACCATTGAGTGGGTCGAAATTTTTTTTTCAGTTGGGATGGGTCCCAAGTCAGTTTCAACTGGAGCTTGGGTGCAACGATTGGGTGAGATCAAATCTCCCATCAGATTCTCAGATTGAGTGGCCCACTCAGCATGGGCTTCCCAATCTGATTGGTTGATGGATTCCCAAGTTGCTTCCACCGTGAAGGTCTCCATGTCCTCCTGGCATTGTGAGTGTGGGATAGCGGTGGTGGCTTTGGCTGCTTCTTTGGCTGTGGCCCTATGGGCCTGCTTGGCCTTCTTTCGCTCTTGTGGGGAGATAGGCTTTACCAGTAGGTAGCAGCCTTGTGCTCCCCACGGGAAGGCCTCCTTGGTGCTTGCGGTTGGTTTGTAGTGTGCCTCTCTGCTGGCCATGGCCACCAAGGGGTGCTTTTGGAATGTGACGCCCTCCTTGATGGGGCATGCATGTGCCTTATGGCTGAACATGTCACAGTGGGTGCAAATGGGGGGCGCGCTGTCCACAGTCACCCGGAATGGGTGGGTAGTATGCCCTGCAATATCAATAAAAGTGGAGTGTGGGATCTGGGTTAGGTCCTTTGCAATCTCCTCAGTTGGAGTCAGCACTGCAATGGCTTTGCCAGTGCACAGGTGTGGCATCAGCATGAAGCGTTGAATTTTAAAAGAGTGTTTTTGCCATATATGGCGAGACCATCTTTCAGGTGTTGTTCCAAATTGTCACATTTTACCATAGTAGGCAAGAAGTCAAACGTGAGGAAAATTTGGTTCAATTTATCCATCTGGTGCGTTTAGTTTCGACGACCTGTTGCCCTTTGGGGAGGTTGACCACTACATGCACCGCTGCAGCCTCATCTGCTGCCATTTTGCTTTCGAAACCTAGGTCCAACCATGTGACATGGAGTGAGGTGCAACGTATACCGCGGTCTGGAAAAAAGTGTGCACATCCCCACGAAATTTTTCCCATAAAGCCATTTGTTGGATGTCCAGAAACATGTGGACTCCGAATTCTACTGATGAAAGTGGCTGGGAGTGTGGCGTGTTGATGTACTGGTTGCATCATGCTTGCTATGTGAGTATCTCTGGGGAAATAGTGACTGCCAGTTTCTTAGTATTTTTATCAATTCCGCCAGATTCACTGGGGCGTTTTTGAACGTTGGAGGCTGCGGGCCTTCCACCTGCTCCTCTTACCTTGCTTGCCCAACTGCTCCCTGACATAGTGCAGACTAATCTCCTCTGTGAGATTATCAAACTAGATTCAGTCTTGAATTGAATAGGTTGCAATAGTGATTGCAACGAGAAAGAAAATTTTTTTCCTTAATACTTATATATATTATTATTATTATTATAGATCTTGCATATGATAAAAAATTGAGCTCACTTGATTAAATTAAAAGCATTTAGTAAAATTTATTTTATGTTTACTGATGTATACCATTTGCTATAACCCTTTTTAAACTTTTTTTCAAATTTTTAATTACCAGCTCTTGCAAATCTAAAGAGTATCTCATGTATATTTTAAGATAACACATATTTGGAAAACTTAAATCTAACCTAATTTTAAAGGAACAACTTTAGTTGTGTGGGTGTCCAATTAGTTGTTTGCTTGCTGGTGCTGGTTGCTGCTGGATTCCAAAACTGCATTTTTTTATTAAGGCTAAAAACACTGATAAATAAAAAACTAGTTTTTATAAGTTATATTAGTGTGGGCGCAGGAAAGTAAAATGAACCCTCTCAATATCCAACCATTTAGTATTTAAACTGTATTAAGGGATAAGGGAATTAATGGTAAGTTCAGAACAGCTTAGCATAGTTCAAATTAGGAAATATGTAAATTTAACCTATTGAAGCTCAGAAAACTTGCTTCACTTTGGCTGAACAACAGATGAGAAGTTATTATTAGGCAAGATGTACCTGTGGGGTAACAATTTAATAAAATTCAGCCAATACCTTTCAGGTAAAATTATTGCACCTTGGGGGACCCCACCAAGCTTATAAAAGGGGGTGGTCCCTGCTTAAGTGTTTGCTTTGAACTGGGCGTGACTTAGGGAAAAATCTCCGATGGACTCCCTAGGTTTTCTTATGTGGTCAGGGGTACTTTGACTTCCTGACATTGTGCTATTTTCCCGTATGGTAATTTTAAAAGTGTTACCTCAATTTGTGGGGTTCTTCCAAGAATTGGCCAGGGTCTTTTGGCTGATAAAATCGTTATTATTATCTAAATTACTCTTTTTATTATTGCAAACTTGTAAATCTCCAACATTCCACCTTTTGGCCCATTTTAACCCAAAACATTCTTTTCTTGAAGCTGGGAGGACAAATGTCTGACATCACCCCCTCAAGAATGCTGGGGGAGAATTGGGCTAGAGGATGCGGCCATGTACCCCATTGATGGTAATCCCTGAAGCCAAGGACTTTATAGAGTACTCATTTCCTCTCTTGTAGGTGATGGTGAAAGGACCCTTCCAAATTGATCCAAGCATGCCGCTTCTAGGAGTAATGTGGTTATGATAGTATAGGACCATGTCAGATACTTGGAATATAGGTAGAGGGGCTCAGAGCTCATTGGCAGCCTGCCCTTCTTTAGTCACCATTTTAGCTAAATTGGTCATAGCCTTATATTGGAGCTGGATGATGCGGTGAGTCAAGCTTCTCATGTCTTTCTCAGGCTCCTCAGCTCTAGAGGAGAATACATCTTTAGCTAATAGAGCAGGTATTCCTGTTTCCCACCCATACAAGACATGGAATGGGGACATTTCTAAAGATATGGTGATAACTAATCCGGTAGGCCATAAGAGCACTGTTAAGATTTTTTTCCCTGTGAAGTGGATCATAGGATGTCATTTTGTGCAAGATGGAAACTAAGTTTCCATTTGCTCTCTCCCCAGTCCCATTATTAAAGATATTATATGGAGCTGAGAAAAGTTGTTGGGCTTAGTTGGGATAGGGTAGCTGATGGTAGTTGTTTCTCTGAAGCATACCAAAATAGATGAAATAAATTATCCTTCAGAGAGTCAATAGCGGGGAGAGCTGGGAATCTTAGACGTAGGGTTCAATGAATTGCTGTAAGCTTAGTAATAGGTTATGAGGGACCTATTGTAATAAAACCGGTGATTGTGATGCTAATGGCCGGATAGGAGCTTGCTAAAAAGAGGCTATAGAAGTAAGTGAAATCAAGGTCAAACTGGAAGTAAAAAATGTATTTTTATTCGGTTAAAAGGATTGATAATTATAGGATGTGTCTTCGTCTTATTTTTTTCAGGATAACGGCGTCCTCCACCAGCAAGATCTTCAGCAACCTGACTTTTATCAGATGGGGAGTCAACAGCAGGCTTGCTTTTTATAATTATTAGTTTGCAGAGAATAGTGCTCTGATGAGGTTAAGGAATTTTTGGAGAGCTATTGTGGTAGGGATATTCAAATTGGGCTGAGTGGTAGCAGGTTGAATCCTAACAACACCCCCATCAAGATCTTTCCAAGGGAATAGTACTTGTGCAGAAAACAGCTATGGGCGTGATTAACTACAGTACCAGTACCGTAGCAGCAGTAGACTATTTGGGCCCCCTGCGGTGTATTACCCAATAAGGGCCATACCAAGTGGTGGCAAGTTTGTGGTTCCTACCCCCAGGGCGATGATGGTAGAATAAGACTAAATTTCCCAAAGAATATTCAGGGAGCGTAGGTTGGCGCTCATTGGCTTGAAAACCTTCTCTAAAATTATTAGTTTATATAGTTTCATTAGCCATAGCTTGGAAACATATTATCTCATCAGTTAACTGTCAAAAGTTAAGCTCTACACTGTTTAGATTAGATGATTCAAGAAAAGTGTGAATGCTGGAAGGCAACAGCAGCTCACGCCCATATAGGGCTTGGAATGGGGACATCTTAATTATTCTGTGGTAGCTACCTCGATAGGCCAAAAAGTCCTAGGGAAAAAAATCATTCCAATGCACAGGATCAGAAGCAGCTAACTTTCTTAAAATAGAAGTTATGGTGCTATTAGCGCGCTCTACCGCGCCATTGGTGGCTGGGTGATTTAATGTCTTGAAGAGGTGCTATATAACCAGAAGAGAAGTTAATCCTGAACTATAGAAGAGATAAAAAACGTGCTATTGTCTGATAAGATTTCCCATGAGCGACCATGATGGGGAATACTTGTTGATATAAGAAAAGAGCAGTAGTTCTGGCAGTAGCATGAGGTACCAAAGTGGCTTCAACCCACTTTGTTAAGTGGTTGATGGCAAAGATAATATAACGATGTCCATAGACAGCCACAGGCAATGGCCCTATGACATTGATGCTAACAATAACAAAAGTGGCGCCTGGGGCTACAAGCTCAAATTTAGAGTGCAGATTGGACTTATCTTAGGGAGCAGCAGGTTAAGCAAGTTTTTAAAACATCATGAATTGACTCGGCCATATTCTCACAGTAGAATTTTGATTTTTAGCCACTCAAGGGTTTTTTATAGCCCCATGCCTAAGGGTTTTATGGGACTCCATGATAGTTTTAGGTATAGAGCAAAGAGTGAAGATAGAGCAGAAAAGAGGTGCCAACCTGCTTTACTAAAACTCCATCAACAACTTTAGGGTTAGCAGCCATCTTCTTTAATTTGGATTGAATGTCTGGAGATTCTTGAGGCCATAACCCAGGGTGAGGGAGAAGCTCATTAATTCTGTCCTCTTTGAGGATTCTTACATGTTAAAATAAGGAGGCGGGATAGTCCATCTGAATTTTGATGAATGTCGCCGGCTCAGTGAATTTTATAAAAATTATAATTTTAGAGCCTGAGGGCCCAGAGAGCTAACCTCCCATCAGGATCTTTCATCTGACAAAGCAAACGGAGCAAGCATGATCAGTAACAATTGTAAAATGGTTACCATACAAATAGGGGTGGAGGAGTTTTATAGCAGGTAAAATTGCCAGGCACTCACGTTCAGTTACCAAGTTATTCTGCTCTGCTTTGGTTAAAGTATTGCTAAAGCAAGCAACTGTAGGTCAACTTGATCTGTGTCTAACTGGGAAAGGATAGTGCCCACAGAGGTGTCACTGGCATCAGTGAAGTGAACAAAAGGTTGCTCAAACTAAGGATGTATTACGGATAATAAGGAAGTGCGTAGGGAATAGAAAGACTGTTGCTGTTCAGGGCCCCAAAAGAAGGGCACATTCTGCGTAGGAGTTTAATTAAGGGCTCATTAAGGTAAGCAAAGTGAAAGATAAATTGGCGGTAGTAGTTTACCATCCCAGAAAGGCTTAGATGTCTTGTAAATTTTTAGCAGGCATGTATTTGATAGCAGAGACCTTATCAGGGATGGGGAGGATACCTTGCCGCGTCACCCTGTGCCATAAAAATTCCATTTCTCATACAAAAAGTCACATTTATAAGGTTTCAGTTTCAAGGAGGTCTCATGTAGCCGCTGGATACCTGTCAATGATGATTGAGATGAGCCATAAAATTTCAGTAGAAGATGGTGACATCATTGAGGCAGACTAACACACACAAAAGTATAAAGTCCCTAATTAATTAGTCCATAGCCCGTAGGAAGGTGGCAGGGGGTTACACAACCCCTGCAGCATATGGGTGGGCTCAAACAACCCCTCATGAGAGACAAGGGCACACTTGGCATGATTCTCAGCAGAGAGATCAATTTTCCAGTAGCCGCTGGCTAGGTCCATTACAGAAAAATATTCTGAGCCAGATAAGGATTACAAAAAGTTGTCAATGCGGGGAAAAGGGTAGCTGTCTTTACAAGTAATAGAATTTAATTGTCAATAGTCCATAAAAACATGGTGGCTCCCATCCTTTTTCTTGTAAATATGAGAGGGTAGGAATAGGGACTACGCAAGGTTTGTAGGAGGCCAGCATCAAGCAATTTTTTAATTAAGGGGCTACCTGGACTTCTTCGTTTTTTGATTTTTGATAATGTTAGGAGCAGAAAGGAGCAGAATCTCCAGTATCAACCTGGTGTTTTACACCTTGCATATGGCCATAATCATTTGGGCCATAGGAGAACTTATTTGAATGTTCGTAAATAAAAGCATCTGCAGCTGCTTTTTTATCAGCTGACAAATTGTAAACTATTTTCACGGGCACTGCAGCAACAACAGGGGGCTCCTCTAAACTAAAGTCATGAAGGGTCCCAACTCCATGAACCCCTATCACCTGGTCATAAGGCAAGAGGCGAACATATGTGATCAATTGATTTAGCTCAATGTCTTTAGGGGACCAAGAGAGGTTGTCTAGAAGAACAATGACAGTGCTTTGGTAGGCTGGATCTAATTTCCCTGGACAGGGTAGAGCTTTAAATACATATTGGTTAGGTAAACTAGAAATCTTGAGCAAGTGATCAGGAGGGGAACCAACTGAATTCCAGTGTCCACCAGGTCTTGGGCCTGCAGAGGTATGGTAATGACGTAGGGAGAATGTAAGGACATTTCCTCCTCAGCCTCAACTTTAGAAGGGGGAAACTTAACTTTTGTTTCCCATCACCATATTCTAAACGCTTGACTGAGGCAGGGGATTTAAGCAGGCATGACCTCAACTTCCGCTTCCCTTTTTCCTTAAGAGCAGAATTTAAAAGTAATGAAACGCGGGAACCTTGAATAGAAATAAGGTTATCCTTGAAGTTAATAATAGTAGCATGTTCCATAAGGAACCCTGTGCCTAATAGGAGGTTGTGGCTATTTTTATCCAGGGCTACAGCAGGGACAGAGTGCTGTAACCACCCAGCTTTAGGGGCAAGTGAGAGTAAGCACCTTTAGTTCGAGAATATGTGGTACTGGCTGTCTCATATACTAACAAATGGTTAATATCAGGCTGAATTTTAGTTTCTCCAATTATCAAGAAGAGATAATGTCAATAGGGGGACCAGAGTCAACAATAGTGAGAATCTTCACTTTGTGGACTACTGCTTCAATATGGGACACCTTCACTCCCCTCTGAGCTGGGATAGAATATATAGCTGTAGGGGCAGGATTAGTAAAAAGATAAGAGGAAATGTCACTAGGTTACTATTAGATGTAATCTCAATAGGAGTTTCCTCTCAAGGAGCACTAGGGTCAACAGGGTCAGCGGAAATAGTATGAACCAATTGGTTTTGAGGCACAATGAAGTCATCAGCATAGGGAGCCTCTCGCCCTATACTACCCCTCTTTTTCTTTTTCATCAGCAATTTTCGTCCAACAATGCTGAATGGAGTGGTTACGATGTACATAATAGGTGCAATTAGGTCGAGCACAATCTTTCCCAGACTCATTGTTGTCCACCACATGAATTTGAGGATGGGAGGATGAAGTGGAAGCAGGAGTGGCAGTAACAACAGAGGTGGTAGTTTCAAGGAGGGCCTCATTAATATCTAAGATAAAATAAAGTTTCATTTCACTGTAGTCATGTCAAGATGGAGCTGCGGGTTGAATCTAAAGTGGACAGGATGGCAACAACTGCATCTTTAAGTGTAAGGCGGTCAATGGCCACCAACACTTGAGCTTCAGAGTATAACTGAGCTGCAAGTTCTGAGGGGGATTCTTCACGTCTTAACTTTATACTCATAAGGGCCTGTTTCTGATTTGACAAGGTGAAATTACTACCAAATTCCTCAATAAGTGCAGCCTTAATTTTGCCCCAAGTATTGCTTTGCATTAGGTGAGGTATCATGATTTCTTGAGAGGATCTACTAAGGCAAGAGGATAAGTAGTTAACTTTCTGACGTTCAGGAGCTTCCTCCATTACGCTCTCAAAAATATAAAAAATGAAGCAATACTTACTTCCCCAGGGTGAGATTGTCTTTAAAAGAAGGTTTAAAAGTAGTTCCTACGGGAGCCAAAATAACACTAACGCCCAATGGACAAGTTCAATTAATTTTAGATAGCTTTGACTCGGAAGGAGGCATAAGGTTTTGATTTAAATCAGCTTGTTATCAAAAACTGTTCAATTCATCTTGAAGAGCCTCAATTTGTGCTTTTAGTGAATTCGTTGAAGCTTTTTGTTGAAGGCCATTTGTAATGATTCCATTTTGACACATTGATTTTAAATTTAATATTGGAGCTCATGATTGTATTTCTCCATCCTAATGATTTTTTATGATGAGTTGAATCTGAGGTGAGGGAATCATAAAGATGGCAAGTGTTGGCTACCCTTCCTTAATTACATCAACTAGTAATGTTTGAATCAATAGGTTCTATATAGCGATATAGCCAAAAATTTTTTAGCAAATTATTTTCAAGATCTTGTTCTAGAGCGTGAAGGCGGCTCTCTAGGGAAGGATCCTCTGGAGAGGAAGGAAAATGCATAGTCTGCCCAGAAGTCCCAGTGGGCCAAGGTTGGCCAGAGGATCAGGTTGTCTGGGAGGACCAGGAGGCCCATTGGCCAAGAAGATCATACGCTCATAGCCAGGGGGGCCAGGTGGCCCAGGTGGCCCTTCACCACCATCAAGACCAGGGGCCTCATCACTCCTTCAGGACCAATTAATCCCCACTCTCTGAGGGGCCTGGGGACCTACAGGGCCAGGAGGCCCTGGATTTCCGTGCATGCCTGAGACATCAATAGCTGGTTGAAGTGCTGTTTCATTATGGAACAGTTGTTATTAAGTTTGTTAGACAAAATGTAATAAGTTGGCCTGAGAGATTTGTGATGGTTTGTTGCAACTGACTCTTGATAATTGTTGTGGTTTTTTAGAAACTGGGTAGCTACTTCCTCATGAAGAAGTCTATCCACTCCCACATCCAGTTGAGAGAGTTGGGTTTGAAAAGAGATAGGTTGGGTGCAGTTTTCAAGAATGTCCTCACGGCTATCTCTTACAACCAAAGAATATGAGTTGTAGAATTCTAAAAGATAGGAGTGTAACTCTTGTGACAAGTTAAACTGTCTCAAGATTTCTTGATGGTGAATTACCATCATTTGAACTAAATGGTGAATGTCAGGTTGCACAAACTGGCGCAAATTTTGCTCAGTGCGAGATATTCCTACCTCAGAGCTGGGTAAGTCAACAGATTTAAAAACTTATATGTTATTGGGAACTGCAGATGCTTAGTTGTGTTGGGAGCGATCTCTGGGGAAAAGTGCACCTAAAAGTAATTGATTAATATTATCAACAACACCTGTAGGCTGAAAGCGATTGTTCTGGGCTTCAAGGGTTGGAATAGAGATATTAAGCATAGCATGGAGTTGCACAAGATTAGGTTCAACGTTCTCAGGGTTGTAAGTTTTATTGGAAGCTACCCATTGAGTGATGCTAGATATTTCATTAAGAGGCCAAGTAGAATCTTGGCGGGGATCATCCATTGTGAATATATTTAATCACCAGGTAGCTCAGGAGAGTACCTGGCAGGGAGCACCAATTATTTTGTTGGGATAGGGTAGCTGAGGGTAGTCGTTCCTTCAAATCATACCAAAATGGATAAAATAAATTTTCCTACAGAGAATCAATAGTGAGGGAGAGCTAGGTATCCTAGATGTAGGGGCTGATAAATTTCTGTAAGCTTAGGAATAGGTGACGAGGAACCTAATGTAATAAAACTGGTAATTGTGAAGCTGATGGCCAGAGAGGAGCTCGATAAAAAGAGGATCTAGAAGCAAGCGAAACTAAGCTTAAACTAGAGGTAAAAAACATATCTTTATTCAGTTAAAAGGAGCTAATATTTATAAAATGTGTATTCATCCTATTTCTTTCAGGGTAATGACATCTTTACTGGCAAGATCTGTAGCAACCTGACTTTGAACAGATGTGGAGTCAACAGCAGGCTTGCTTTTAATAAGTTTGTTAGATTGCATAGAATAGTGCTCTGATGAGGTTAGGGAATTTTTTGGAGAATATTGGAGGCAAAGAAATTCGAATTGATCTGAGTGGGAGCAGGACAAATTTCAACAAGCTCCCATGGAGGTAGCCAGGATTTTGACTACTCTGGAGAAGTTTTTACCATAATTGCATAGTAGTACATGGGGACAGCCATGCCAAGTGAAATTTTTTTATGTAAAAACGTGAATGTGGCCTTGGCCATTTGGGCAGAGAGAGCATAGCTTCAACCCACTAAATAAAGTTAATGGCTACTAAAATAAATTTATTCCCACTGGTAGTCTTTGGGAGGGGACCTAATACATCTAGACTGATGGTGTGGAATGGTTGTTGAGGGGTAGTGGGTTGATATTGGTATTTAGTCTTGAAACTGGATTGCTACTTACTCGTGAGGCAGGCATCCAAGATTTCAACTTCAGTTTCTATATTTTCTTCCCAATAGTTTCGATCTTTAATACACTCATATTTTTTTTTGTTTCTCCATGACCTAGGGTGGAGTGAGCTTCCAGGATAGCAGGTACACTTTCTTAGGGCATTAGGTAATGTAGTCAAATTTATCCCACCTGCTTGTTTTATTCCACTCTCCACTTTGGTGTTTCAGGAGTGCCAGGCTAACATTTTCTGTATGGGATTATCCTCTCATCCCAGTCATTGGGGGTCATTAAGAGGTCATATAACCTCTCCGCCTCGCTATTATCCAAGTGAAGGACTGCAGCCGAGTTAACCCATCACATTCATGTGATGGGTTCCAGTATGGTGTTCAATATTCATGTCATAATACTGAAACTTTAGAGGCCAGCATGCTAACCGGCCAGTTGGATCTTTCATGTTCTTAACCATTTCAAAGAAGCGTGGTCTGTAACCAGAGTGAATGTGGTCCCATACAGGAAAGGGAAGTTGTTCTTTGCAGCAAACAGAACGGCAAGGCACTCCTTATCTGTAACTCTGTAGTTGCATTCTGCCTTTGACAGAATCTTACTAAAATAGGATACAGGATGATCTACACTATTATATCCAATTGTTCCAAGATGGCCCCAAGGGCGTAGTATGAGGCGTTGGTAACAAGATAAAGAGTTTAGTATAATCTGGGTGCTGTAAGATAGGACGTTGTTGTGGCAGTTGCTCTAGCGGCTCAAACGCGGCATTTTGTTCAGCGTTCCAATGGAAAGGTATGTTCTTAGTCAGTAGACAGGACGAGGGGTTCACATAGTTATGTGAACTTAGGGATGAACTGATGGTAATACCCCATCATCCTTAAAACCTGATTACCCCATAAATATTTAGGGAGAAACATTTTTGAGATAGCTTTAACTTTATCATGGATGGGTTGGATTCCCTCTTTATAAATGGAATGACCAAGGAAATCCATTTTCCTTTGGAAGAGGGTAACCTTGAGGGTTTTAACTTGATATTTGACTCATGTAACCGTTAAAACACCTCCTTCAAGTGATCATGATGTTTGTTAAAGGTTTTTGAGAACAACATGATGTCATCAAGATAGACAATGACGCAACTAAACTTTAGGTCCTGCATGATATGGTCCATAGCATGCTGGAAAGTTGCAGGTGCGTTGCACAACCCTTGAGGTAATTGAGTGGGTTGAAAGAGACCCTCACTGCAAATGAGAGAACATTTTTCCTGGTCTTCGGGGGTAGAGTCCATTTGCCAATAGCCACTAGACAAGTCCATGGCGGAGAAGAAGTTAGAGCCTGAGAGTTGGGCCAGGGCATCATCAATGCGGGGGATAGGTTAGCTATCACTTTTGTGACATTATTTATTTGAAGTAGTTCATGACTATCTAATGACATCCTTTCTTATTTTTGATTTGCAAAAGGGGAGAAGACCAAGGGCTTTGTGAAGTATATAGTAGCCCCGCGTCTAGTAACTGCTTAAGTTACGTCCATATCTACTGTTATTCCGCCTTTGATTTTCAGTAAGGTTTTGACCAAATGGGATTGGCATCACCCACATCAATGGAGTGGCACCAGCCCTTCAAGTGGCCATAGTTGTTATCTGATTTGTAGAATATTTCTCTAAATTTTTCTAATAGAGTGTGAACTTTGTCAAGTTCAGCTGGGGTAGCTCATCTGAGATAGGGACATTGGGTAAGGTACATATCAGTTATCCGTTTGCAGGCCCATATTCTACTTAGAGCCAATGAAGTGAATCTGTTCAATGTCATCCAAAGGTTAATGAGCCTCTGCCAATCTCCTAGTGTTTTCTTAAACTATGTCCTTGTGAGTGAGGTTCCCCAACAGAAGAGTAGTAGGCCTCTGGTAGTCTGGGTCAAGAACGCCAGGCAATACCTGAAGCTCCAAGAAACTAACGCCCTGAATACTTATGATGCGCAACAAACAGTGGTGTGGGATTTGGATCATGATTTATGTGTCAACCACATGTTGTTCACCTAGCTTAATCAAAACCGCATCTGCAGCTTAGAAAGGGATACCATCCCTAGCATCTACTGAATTGGTAAAATTTTTTGTATCCACCCAGAGGTGGTATAATACAAAGTCATAGTTGAAAAGGGATATTCAACCAGGCAAGAGTATTCGTTCTTGTTGAGATCTTTATTTAATAAAACTAAAGGGACTTTGTAATTGAGTAATAAGTTGGTATTTTCTTCATGTTCATAATTCCCTCATACTCAATCATAAATTGGGTACCTATGAGCATATCAAAGGTGTTGTTGTTTAAATCCACTGAAGGGGCCAATAAGATAAGCTTATCTAATTCAAATGGGAAGGGAAGAGTATGCTCCAATGGCAAGGGTGTTATTTAGGCCTGTGGTTCCAGATTCTTGATTGTTCTCTAAGTCAGGCGCCATCTTTATCTTCTTGATGAGATTAGTGGAGATTACGTTAACTGAGGAGCTAGTGTCCAGGATGGCTATAACCCGGAATTTTTGAATGACCATCTCAACTTTGGTGAGTGTTCCTCCGAAGTTAGGAGGCAGGGCCAGGACCTCCTTGAGCTGAAAAATGGAGGTTAATTTATGATCAGTCCCAGGGTATTTATCCAGGATGGCTTTCATAGTATGGACCCGCTGAAGAGGTTGAATCAAGCCAGTTTTGAACAGATCACCATTGCTAGTGGTGTCAATATTTTTTGGACACCCTAGAATTTTGCTGAGGTACATTTCTTCAGGTATGGTGGTCTCATCTACTCCTCCTGCATTCAATCAATTGGGGACTTCCATTCTGTATGTGCTCCCAATATGTAGTAACCAACATCATTGTAACCCCCTCATATTCACCCTAAGGGTATTCTCAACCACTGGCAAAGTTGAAATTGAGATAGAGGAGACGGCCACATGAGGTTGGGTATCCTTAGGGCGCGCAACTACCAGCTTGGCTGGTGGGGAAGGCACAGCAGCTTTGGTGAGCTTGTGTAGGAACATGGTTTTAATACATTATAGGGCTTAGACCTACAGGAGGGAGTGATATCTGTTTTAAGTCATACTGAGGGAGCAAGTTTTACAGGGAGGATATGTACAGGTGGGCTAACCCCCAACTATTTTATAGGCGAAAAGCTCCTCAATTGTTAAAACAGAAGGTTTCACCTCAGCTTCATTTGTCGTTGCACATGAATGGAATTTGTAAACGTCTAAAAGAGCCTCTTTTAAGTTGCGGATGTTTTTTAGTGGCGTTTCACTGAGATGATATGCTTGGCTAGAGAGGGTTGGGAAGCTAACCCAATTAACATGGCTGTAATAGCATCATCAAGGGTTAGTATGTTAAATGTTGACAACCTTTGTGCAGCGAGCTAAAACCGCACAGCAAAGACAGCAGTTGGTTCACCCTCATACATGATAAAGCGCATAAAGGCCTTTTTTTCCCTATCTAAACTCTGCTTTGATCTGAATTCAGCCAAAAGAGCCTCCTTCACCTCTGCCCATGTGAACAGAGTGTTCATATAGGACTATCATCTATTGTGTCAAGCAACTTAAGCAAGGAAGGATGTGTTGGACCTTTTGCTTATCTTTTGTGCCATGCATGGCAGCTTCAGGGCATATAAAAAGGAAGCAATGCTCCTTTCATTCGTGGTGTACTTTCTTTAAAAGGGGTTTTAATGGGCGCTGCTCAAGCTCTTTGATATGGGATAAAGCGCTTGCTAGTTGCTTTTCCAGGGCAACTATTTGTAATTAATTTGAAGGGGAAAGTTGGAGGGTTACTCACTTTGGAAGCAACCATTTTTGAACTTGCTTGTTTTGGTGTACAGGGTTGACCCCTGTAGTGAGCACCACTTTTTGGTAATCCAGTAGTTGCTTTCTCGCTGGTTCTGGTTGCCGCTGGATTCCACAACTGAATTGTTTAAATTAAGTATAAAAACACTAATAAATAAAAAGCTAGTTTTTATAAGTTTTATTAGTGTGGGCTCAGGGAAATAGAAATGAACCCTCTCAATAGCTGACTGTTATGTATTTATACTGTATTGAGGGTTGAAGGGAATTCAATGGTAAGTTTGGAACAGCTTAGTATGGTTTAAATTAGGAAATATGTAAATTTAACCTACTGAAGCTCAGAAAACTTGCTTCACTTTGGCTGAACAACAGATGAGAAGTTATTTTTAGGCAAGATGTACCTGTGGGGTAACAATTTAATAAAACTCAGCCAATACCTATTAGATAGTATTTTGCACCTTGGGGGACCCCACCAAGCTTATAAAAAGGGGTGGTCCCTGCTTAAGTGTTTGCTTTGAATTGGGCGTGACTTGGGGAGAAATCTCCGATGGACTCCCTAGGTTTTCTAATGTGGTTGGGGTACTTTGACTTCCTGACTTTGTGCTATTTTCCCATATGGTATTTTTAAAAGTGTTACCTTGATTTTGGGGTTACACTGAGAATTGGTCAGGGTCTTTTGGCTAATAAAATCATTAGTATTATTTTGATTTATCTTATTTTCCTTGCAAATTTGTAAATGTCCGCCATTTCCCCCTTTTTGGTCCTTTTTAACCCAAAACAACCTATTCTTGAAGCTGGATGGGCAAATTTCCAACTGCGTGCCTCAATAGTCTTTGGTTAGAACAACAGAAATTTTTCTTTATCTTAACCTTTTTCATATATACAAGTCATTTCTTCACAAAGATATTTTATAACAAATATAACAGCAGTTTGTAATCCATGTAAAACTCAAAAATTAACATTCTATATAATAAGGTTTATTGGTAATAACATATTGTGTATGTTAATATAAATTATATTTGAGGTGGGTCGACCTTGGGACAAATATACCACACTGAGAATTTTTCTAGCCAGTATAGGTTTCAAAATCAAAATCTGCACTAAGGTGGAATCAGTTTTACCTGCCAGGCTAACCATCCTTTTGTGTATGTTAATATAAGTAAGACAATTTCATTCTATAAGATGCTATACAAAGCTCTACAAATGTCATAGTATTTAATAAATAGATATTGCTAAGTATAGTTTTACTGAGCTTATCACTTTTTGTAAGAAAGAATTACTTATAGCAGCCATATCTTTCTTTTAAAATTCCTTATATTGTCATCTAGAGCTAAAGTTAGCGCTCCTATGTGAGCAGTGGTGCACTTCATGAAGTAGTATTCAATACGCTAAAGTAAACACATCAGAAAATTCAGATTAACTATTATCAGGTTGTATCATTCCACCTGTTAAAACTAGCGCTTGGAATTGTGCTCTTCTGGTACAGGTAAATTTGCACTTATTTAAATAAGTTACTGTTTGAGGACAGTGACCTTAAAAAATAGATAATAAACGATATATCAAAAATAGACTTTATAAAAAAACTAAAAAAACGCACTTTAGTATTAGTATTTATTGTGCCTTAAGGACCAAAAGTGGTGGGTTTTTGATAGCCTTTGGTTTTTAATTATCTACAATAACAAGCTTTTTTTTTTACAATGGAAGTCTCCTCCTGATATGCTCCTCTAAATTTATTTGTTTTAATTGGTGCACTTATCTAATAACTTAATAGCAATAAGAATCCTTTGGTCAACCACCTAATAATTGGGAGACATGACCCTTTGGGAATTAGCCTTTTGTAAATTACATCAGAATATCAAATAGTCTATTAGAACCAAGTCCCAGACAAAGATTTCAAAAAAAAACCATTATATCATTTACAGATTATAACGTCAGCGCATGGCAAAGTGATTAATAAATAATAAAATTAATGTGATAAATAAACTAGTCCTGCAGGGTGAGGTATTGAAGTATTATAAAATCAAGAGTTTCACTGGCGGATAAAGGGTTTATCATAATTAGTAAATGTTAACAATTGGAGGCATGAAGGCGATAGTACCCATAGTAGTTGAATGCTGCCAGTTAATAGCTATATATAAAAACATTAGGTTAGAGGCAAAGCAATTACTAATAACTTTATCCTTAAGATTAACATTTGAGTTTCCCAGAATTTGTGAAGCCTGTTTCTACGTACAAATATGATATATTCATAATTGGATAAATGATATAGATGTTTGGTCAAACCAATTGCCACATTTCCCCTGCTTGACCAAGCTTGGAAAAAATGATTGGGAGGGTTAGATCAGATTCTGATAACCTATGACCAAAGAGCCAACGCTTTACTGGTACTCATTAAAGAACTTAGCATGCACTCAGTTAATATGGTAGCCCCTAAAGGGATCTTTTTGAGTTAGGCATCAATGGATGTCTTCTCAATGAACTCAGATGGTCCTTACCACATGTTCTACTTCTTGCTTGTCCTTCCAAAGCCACAATTATTATAACATAAAACCAAGTCTCCTATGGATAAGGTAGGTATGGCTATTATCTTTATTATCATATGGCATAGACCTGATTTCCAAGGCGCGTTGGATTAAGCTGCTATGCAGCTGGAATTTTTCTTAATGAATTTAGTTAAATATTTGTCAGAAATAATGTTCTATTCATTGAAAAATGAGTATAAAAATATGGAAGTGAAGGATGTTTATCATATAGTAATTATATTGTGATTTGCCCATTGGTGATTAAAGGCAATATTATACACAAAAACAGCGGATATTAAGAAGAGCTTTTGACTAGACACCTTATCTATGGTCAAATTGTGTATGGTATTATTAAGAGTACCTTTTACTTGTGTCAGATATTCTTTTTCTCGACCTAGGAGAAAGAATGTTGGAGGTATGAGTGCTCCTGAATCTGCTACCATGATTGGCCCATCACCTGCCCAAACTTTAAATAATATAGTAGTTATTAATGATATGGGTACAAAAGGTGAAAAGACCCTAGTGGGTTCTCAGTAGAAACCCAACTATTGGAGAAATAAAAATTTTAATCAAAATTGGTCTAAAAAGGTAAAAACTATTAATAAGATTACTCTGACTTCTCAGCCAAATCTGAGGTGTTCAGTATCACATGGATCCAAACCTCCGCGAGGTGAAAAAATTTTGCCCATTGATATTTGGGTGCAAATTAACAAATCATTACCACTTGGATTGGAACCCTCCTGAGGTGCAACGATGCTACTCAATGATGACAGGGTAAGGATTAACCAATCATTACCACATGAGTCAGACCACCGCCAAGGTGAAAAGATTTTACTCGAAGGTGATTGGATACAATACATCAAATCATTACCACACAGGTTGGTTCTGTCTTAAAAAATTTTATCTTTGAACTGATAGGCCAAAAACCTATATTCCCTAATTTGGAGGACTGAGCTTTGTATTATTTTGCATCAAGAATTGACGGTCTCAAAATCTAAACTAGTTTAAATAGGAAAAACTAGTATTGAGAAAAGGACCTTTCCTGGTTTTTCCCTGCCTAACAATAAAAAAGCATAAAAAATTTAAACAAGTAGTATTTATTACTTTTATTATAAGGTAACTATCTCACTTTAATAAATTTTTTGTGGCATCCATTGGCGGATCCCACAAATTAGTGCTCACTACAGGGGTTGATCCCCCTGAATACTTCAATAAAGTATTAACAAAAATAATGGAGGCTGCAAACGTGAGCAGCTTTCCTGAATCCCAATTAGTTGCTCTCAAGAAGCAACTAGCTAGCTTTTTCTCCCTTCTCAAAAAGCTAGAGCAACGGCCTATTGAATCATTGGGAGTGAGGCCACCTAGGCCTATCCTCTCTGCAAAATCTGAAGCTACAGCGCAAAGTAAAACAGAGATCCCTACTGAGGGTTCTACTTCCACCCAGCCAACAACTGCGTTCCCTAAGGATATATCCCCCAATTCAGTTACAACCTTGCCCATGGTTGAGAATACTCAGAGGCTGACTCTGAGGGGGTTACGATGATGCTGGGTACTACTTATTGGGTTGCTCCTGTGGAAGTGGAGGTCCCTGATTGCCTAAACGCCAAAGGAGTAGATGAAACCACCATACTTGAGGAAACTTACCTCCGCCAGGTTATAGGTTGTATGGAAACTATTGACACAGCCAGAGATGCTGATCAGCTCCTATCAAGTCTAATTCACCCTTTACAGTGAAGGCAAACCATGCAATCTTTTATGGAGACTCACCCTGAGACTGCACGCAAATTAACCTTCACTTTTCATCTCAAGGAGGTCTTGCGCTGTCAGCTGACTTTGGCAGCACACTTACCAAGGTTGAAGTAGTTGTTCACAAAGTCTGGGTATTGGCTATCCTGGATACAGGTTCTCCAGTAAATGTAATTTTATTCTGGCTGATGAAAAAGATTAAACTGATGCCTGACTTGGATTGTATCAAGGAATTTGGAACTGCTGGCCCAAACAATACCCGCGCTCTTGGCGCTTACTCTTCCATTCCCATATGAGTTGGGAAGCTTATCCTATCAGCCCCCGCTGTGGCTTTAGATAATAACTCCTATGATATTCTCATAGGTACTCAATTTATGATTGAATATGATAGCATAATCAACCTGAAGCAAGGGTTCCTATCTTTAATGAACTACGAAGTTCCATTAATCTTATCCAATAAAGAACCCGTCAAGAATGACTTCGCCTGCTTGGTTGAATACCCCTCTTCCGCTTTGTCTTTACATTATGTCACTTCTGGGCGCAACACTAAGAAATTGCCCAATTTAGTGGAGGCTAGTGATGGTATTCCATTCTATGCGGCAGATGAGGTGGTGATTAATCCAGGTGAACAACGAGTGGTTGACACAAAAATCACACTCCAAATCCTACGCCATTGCTTATTACACCTCTTAAGCATCGGTGGAGTTAGCCCATTTGAGCCTTTTGGTATTGCCTGGCATCTTAGACCCAGCCTATCAGAGGCCTATTACTTTACTGTTGGGAAACCTCACCAAAAAGGACATAATTGTAAGAAAACACCAGGAGGTGGGCCGAGGGTTTTTACTCCCTGTGGAGGAAGTTGAACAAATCCACTCTATTGGCTCGATGGCAGATTTAGGCCTGCCCACAGATAACCTGGTATGTACCTTGCTGAACGTCCATATTTCGGATGAGCTGACCTCAGATGAGTTGGAGAAAGTGCAAACTCTTATGTGTGAGTATAGTGATATATTCTCGAAGTCAGACAATGATTATGGCCACATGAAGGGCTGGTGTCACTCCATCAATGTGGGTGATGCCCATCCCATTAGGTCAAAACCTTATCGCAAGTCAAAGGTGGAGGAGCAACAAATGAGGATGGAACTCACACAGTTGTTAGATGCGGGGTTATTAGTTCCTTCACAAAGCCCTTGGTCCTCCCCCCTTTTGCTAATTAAGAAGAAAAGCGGAGGTCATTGGGTAGTCATGGATTACCGCAGGTTAAGCAATCTTATGAAAAAGGATAGCTATCCTATCCTACACATTGACGATACCCTGGCCCAGTTTTCAGGCTCAAACTTTTTCTCTGCCATGGACTTAGCCAGTGGTTATTGGAAAATGGATCTATCTCCTAAAGATCAAGAGAAATGCGCGTTGATATGCAGTGAAGGTCTTTTCCAACCCACGCGATTACCTCAAGGGTTGTGCAACGCACCTGCCTCTTTCCAGCGTGCAATGGATCACATTTTGCAAGATCTTAAGTTAACCTGCGTTATCATCTACCTTGACAACATTACTGTATTCTCAAAGACCTTTATGAAATACCTTAACCATTTAAAGGAGGTATTCCAACGCTTACAATGCTCCACTATCAAATTAAAGCCTTCAAAGTGTTCGCTCTTCCAAAAGAAATTAAATTTCCTTGGACATACCATTTCTTGAGAGGGTATCCAACCCATACAAGATAAGGTCGAAGCGATTGCCAGAATGCCACCCCCCAAAAACCTACAGAATATACAGGTATTTTTAGGGATGATGGGGTACTACCATCAGTTCATCCCTAAGTTTGCCCAACTAAGCGAGCCCCTTGTTTGCTTATTAAAAAAGATTATCCCTTTTTAATGGGACACTGAACAGAAGGCTGCATTTGAAACAATGAAGCTGCTGCTGCAAAAACGGCCTATCTTAAGGCATCCCAATCATGGAAAACCATTCATCTTGTTTACAGATGCTTCATATTACGCCGTCAAGGCCATCCTAGCCCAATTAGATGAAAAAGGGATGGATCATCCTGTCTCGTACTTTGGCAAAATGCTATCAAAGGCAGAACGCAACTATAGTGCTACTGAGAAGGAATGTCTCGCGCTTTCCTCTTGCAGTGAAGCATTACTGCCCTTTCATGTATGGACCTCTTTCACTGTGATCACGGACCACACATCTTTAAAAGGGTTGCAAAACATGAAGGACCCTACGGGGAGGTTAGCTTGCTGGGTTCTAAAGCTCCAGCATTATAATGTGAAGATTGAACACCGCACTGGAACCTGCCATATGAATGTTGATGGGTTACCTCGGCTGCCCATCCTCCACCTAGATAACAGTGAAGCGGAGTGGCTGTATGATCTTCTAATGACCCCAAACGACTGGGAAGATGAGGATGAGCCTGTACAGAGGATGTTGGCCCAGCAGTCCCATAACACTAAAGTGGATAGCGGGAAGTTGTATAAGCAAGTGGGGGTGAAGTGATTGCCTTACCTATGACCCTCAGAACGTGTAACTGTCATCCTGGAAGCTCATTTAACTTTAGGCCATGGAGGAGCAAAGAAAACTTATGAGTGGATAAAAGATTGATACTTCTGGGAAGGAATCATGGAAGCCATCATTGAAGCCTTGGATGCTTGCCTTAAGTGTAAGAAGCAGTCTCAATTCAAGACTAGATACCAATATCAGCCAACTACCCCACAACAGCCGTTTCATACCATGAGCTTGGATGTAGTAGGGCCACTTCCTCAAACCACAGGTGGAAACAGGTATATTTTGGTAGGCATCGATCACTTCATGAAGTGGGTTGAAGCTGTGGCGTTTCCAGCTCAAACTGCTAAAGCCACTGCTTCCTTTTTCCACCAAAATATTTTCACTTGACATGGGTGCCCTCAAGTATTATTCTGTGACAACGGGAAAAAATTCACCTCCAGAGTATTTAAAATCCTGGCTACTTCCATGGGAGCCCAGCAACTGTTCTCCGCTCCATATAACCCATCAACTAATGGAACAGTGGAGCGAGCAAATGGTACTATGGTATCTATTTAAATGAAAAATGGCTACGTCTGATCCCCTTCATTGGGATCATTATCTCCCAAGCGCGCTTATGGCTTACATAATTAGCTATCATCAAAAACTGAAAATGTCCCCTTTCTGAGTACTATATGGCAGGGAACCGGGCATACCTGCTCTGTTAGCTAAGGATGTCTTCTCTAGAGGAGAGGAACCTGAGAAAGCTATGCGAAGGTTAGCTAATCGCATCATTCAGCTTCAATTGGAAGCTATGACCAACCTAGCCAAAACGGTCACTAAAGAAGGCCAAGCTGCCAATGAGCTTCGGGCTCTTCTACCTTCATTCTAAGTGTCAGATAGGGTCTTATATTACCATAATCGCATAACTCCTCAAAGTGGCAAACTTGGATCAATTTGGGAGGGGCCATTCACCATTACATATAAGAGAGAAAATGAGTATTCTATAAAGTCTCTGGCTACCAGAATTATCATAAACTGGATACATGGCCACTTCCTATGACCCTACACCCCTCTAAACATTCTTGAGGGGGAATGTCAGATATTCACTTTCTCGACCTAGGAGAAAGAATGTTGGAGGTATGTTTGCTCCTGAATCTGCTACCATGATTGGCCCATCACCTGCTCAAACTTCGAATAATATTGTAGTTATTAATGATATGGGTACAAAAGGCGAAAAGACCCTAGTGGATTCTCAGTGGGATCCTGACTATCAGAGAAATAAGGATTTTAATCAAAATCGGTCTAAAAAGGTAAAAACTAATAATAGGATTACTCTGACTTCTTGGCCGAATCTGAGGTGTTCAGTATCACATGGATCCAAACCTCCACGAGGTGAAAAGATTTTGCCCATTGATGATTGGGTGCAAATGAACAAATCATTACCACTTGGATTGGAACCCTCCTGAGGTGCAACGATGCTACTCAATGATGATAGGGTAAGGATTAACCAATCATTACCACATGAGTCTGACCACCACCAAGGTGAAAAGATTTTACTCAAAGGTGATTGGATACAATACATCAAATTGTTACCACACAGGTTGGTTCTGCCTCAAAAAATTTTTATCTTCAATCTGATAGACTGAAAACCTTTATTACCTAATTTGGAGGACTGAGCTTTGTATTCTTTTGCATCAAAAATTGATGGCCTCAAAATCTGAACTAGTATAAATAGGAAAAACTAGTATCGAGAAAAGGAACTTTCCAGGTTTTTTCCTGCCTAACAATATAAAACCATAAAAAATTTAACAAGTGTTATTTATTACTTTTATTATAAAGTAACTATCCCACTTTGATAAATTATTTGTGGCATCCATTGGCGGATCCCACAACTTGTACCCATATTGCTTTAATCTCAAAGGTAATAGGTATTATAGATAATATCCCTCATATACTCATCAAGTTGCTGAGTTTAAGATACTTTAGTCTCAAAGTAAATCCCATTATCTGTTAAGAGAAACTGAAAATTCATGCCAATAATGAATTATTACAAAAAGAATCTTATGTGGTCATAGCGCCTAAGTCCTTGACCATTTAGCCTCCGCCCATTTGGTGGGGTGATTGATGGCCACGATAATATACCTAAATTGTCCATCACTGTTAGGAAATGAGTCCACACTTTTAATACAGATGGTGTGCTAGGAAATTCTAGGGAACAACTATCCTTGATAAGAAGTGTCCTTTTGGTAGGAAGCTTCAGCCTGACATTACTTACAACAGCTGGTCATCTCATAAATTTTAGGCATTATTTCTAATAATAGTGTGATCTTAAATGTTCAGTAATTTCTTGTATTGAATGTGCACGTTGCTACATGCGCCACAAGGATATAGTCTGTTCACTTAGTAGGCCATATAAACATGGAAAATAGTTCATTAATAACTTTGTACATTTTCCCATTCTTGACAAAGGTGTTTCACCTCAACTTTTTCAAGGTAGGTTTAACCTCTTTGGGTTTATTACAAAAGTGTTGAGTTATTGTTTATACAAACATATCATTGGCAACATCAGCTGCTAAGGCCATAGTGTAAAACTAAGATAAACAATAAGCGTTTTGACATTTTACAATTGGGAAGTAATAAATATCAAAAATGGCTTAAAAATTTAAAGGCCAACAGGAAAGCTGCCCTTATTGATCTTTCATATTTTGAAACCAGCAAAGTGTGCATGGTCAGCTAGAACTGCAAATTGTTCTCTTTGGACGTATATACATAATTGTTTACATAAATATATAAGCACCATTCACTCATTCTCAATTATCACTTAATTAAATTCAAGCACATCCAAAGTTTGGCTACAGTAATCCACTGAGTGCTCTATTCCTTCAAGTAAAACATTTGATAACAGCACTGTCAGGATCTGAGATGATGAGCAAGCCAAATTCCCTTCTCCTGAATCAAGCCTTAACAGAAAGCTCTTGAACCAGCACAGATGGAACTCTATTCTGAAAGCACTAAAACTAGATATAATCAGGAAGCATCACGCATATGAGAACTGATGGAATTACCTTCAGGAATTTGTCACCGCTTCCCAAATCTTGAGAGGCACTGCCTCCACAGCATCGGTCATTATGATGATGAAGTACAATGAGGGCACCATCCAGGCGGTTGATCCAGAATGAAGTAAAAGATCCTAATCTCATGGGGCACGAAGATCCCTGAGGTACCATGTACCCATGCAACCTATTAATATTAATGCTTTTTAACACAATAAAGTATTCTATATTCTCTCCATATTTTGTTTTTGACTTTCCACTCTTTTTCAGCTTTAAGCCCATTTTTGGACTTTGGCGACAGTCAAGAAATTTGTTATGCTGAGCGAAGTGGTGCTCACTACCTGGGGGTCCAAGATTTCCTAAGTGAAAACGTCTAACAAAAAATGGAGAATACTAGTAGTCACAAAGATCAATCTGTTGATTGGTCAAGAAGCATAACTCAATGGGTCAGTACTTCTCAGTATGAAGAGTTTCCAATGCAGCCTGAGAGTCTAGAATTCTGGACCAAGCTCCAGTTCTCCCTGCCCTCAGTTGATGGAATTTAGTATCAAACTTCAGTATGAGAACCTTAATGACATTGTCCAACAGTTAATATATGGCATCTAATCCATGGGTGCCTACTACAGCCGCTCTCACACCTCTTCCATGCCCTCTACCATTCAGGACCTTTATACCTCAAATCAGCTACCTGCGGGAGAACTCACCCTGGGATTTTCAACGTTACCTTCAGAAATTTGTTACCCCAGCTATTCATCACCTCCTTCAGTTAGTTGGGCTGCACTATCATGAAGTTCTTCAACAACTGGGTCTCACCCAAACATTACACTCCCAGGTTGTCAATTTTACAACGCAGCCTCATCCTTCATCCACAACAACTAGGAGGCCATTATGATAACTGACAATTAATCAACAAGGCCCGAGGCCAAATTGTGGTGTTGGATAGCAGGATCTCTAGCCACCTTGAGAACCAGCTGCGTCAGAGTATCCAACTCCTTGAAACTTCTTGGAACCAGCGCTACATCAAGTTGAGATCTGTTACAGACCCTCCAACAACGCTATCAGGAGCTGGCCTCTCGTGGGTACACCTCCAGGAGAGAAGGACCTGAAGGGCTTAGGGGGCCTAAAGGTCTAAAATGATGTGAGGGACTTGAAGGAGCCTAAGATCCCTGTGGGCCTTGAAGGGCCCTTTGGCCTTGCAGCAACTACTCCTGGAGACCCTGATGACCCTTTGTGAAAGGATGTTTTGGTAGCCCTAGCCTCCTTATGTGATTAATTTCTGAATGTAGTTTAGGGATGCAAACTATGTGTAAATGGAGTCCTCCTAACCCTATAGTCTCTATTGAGGCATTAAGGACAAAATGTATAATTTTAGCGCCTTCACCAATCTTACCAATAGCCACATTTCTCAGCTCAGATAAACCTGTTGTGGGTTTAAGAGCAATTTGATCACACTTGAGAGTCAACTTCTCCTTCATGGCGCCAATATTCAAGCCCTAAAGGAGCATTTTGCCCATGAGGCTTCCATTTCCTCTCTTAACCGAATCTGGGATGATATCTAAGAGGAAAACGAGGGTCTAAGATGATAGTTAGATCATCAAGTCCCCCACTACTATGTGGAGACCAAGATCTATGAGCCTTCACCAATGTTTGGCGTTAACACCCTCTAAAATCCTCTTATAATCAACTTTAAACCTGGTTTTAAAGAAAAGTTCGCCCCTGGCCAGGAAAGCATTAACTCCTTCCTGTATGGATACAGGTGTTCAATGAAGGAGGCCACCAAATGGCAGAAAGATAAAGCATATCCACTTCTTCCTCAACAGCACTGCATGGGAGATCATGACTCCTTTTTGAAGGAGTGCAACACCTGGGAATAAGTCTGTACGGCCTTGATCCAAGGATTTGGCAGCAATCAAACTCTGCCAACTAGAAACAAGTTCTCATGCCATCTGCCAGAATAAAGTGGAGAGCTCCATGGGGTTCACCAGCTACTTCTAGCCCCCAAGCTCAACCTTTAGTTTCTACCAATTGTATTGCCTTAGATGATGCTATAACTGCTGTCATCTCCACATTGGGATCTTACCCAAAGTTCAAATTCATATGATTGGACAAAAGAACAGACTTGCCTGAATCTGGAAAATCAAGGAAGTGATTAATAAGTTCCCTGAGTTGACCCTGCAATCAGGGATACCTTTTTGGGTCCCACCAACCATACTCAAGTTCATGTGGTCAAAGACAAGAAGAATCCTTGACCACGATGCAGATACTGCAACAGTTTCATATACAAAGCCAAAACCTTCTGGATACGACTTTCTGAGGAGGCAGGAATAAGGCCATCAGAATTAAGGATGAGGTGCTCCATGCTGACATCCCTATCACGCCTCAAGAGTCCTCCATAACATCTAATGTTCCTGGAGCTAACATACCTGATAAAGTTTGTTACCTGTCAAGAAATTGATATTACTGAATAATAAGTCACATATCTGACGGATCAAATTTATGAGTCAATGTGAGCCTCAAGATATGAGCAATATTTTATGTCAATGTGTATTTAATTAATCAAAGTATTAATAGTTTGAAAATCGAAGATACTCCACTGAAGCCTTGATGATAGAACAAAACTCCTAAAATTTTAGCAAATTCAGAATTACTAGGCGGTAGAGTTGAAACTTACTAGGAATACTGAGGATTAAGCGTTGATAGTGAGATTGGGAGGGAGGAGGTTTTTGAGAAGTAAGGAAGTAAGGAAGGGTAAAGGGAAGTAGTCATTAGTTTATATATTAGATAAATTGGTAATATTGGGGCAATAGCTCCTTATTTAAATAAAGTTTATTGTTATTTATCAAGGATCAGTAATCACCATATTGCTCGTCCATTTCTCAAGGGTTTTAAACTGTGAAACCAGCCTGGTGGAATTAACTAAGTCCGTCAAAGTTAACAGTGGTGCTCACTACAGGGGGCTCATCGATCAACATCTTAAAAGTTTCATATTCGTTAAACAATGGTGCAAACAGTTTCCCTTGATGAAGTACTGCCCCAGTTTATTGAGTTATCTTAATACGCAGAACTGAAACTTTCCTTAAATACACTACTCCAGGCTCAAAAAACGCTTTTCTGAAAGAATAAGAGTATAAAGATCAGCTTGAATAGTCCTTTCACCAGCTGAACCTGGTGGGTTGCCAAGCTTTAAAATTTGCTACCCGCTTGGGTGACACTACAGAGAGGCCAAACTGTGCAGAGTGTAAATTGGATAGTGTCGCTAGAGAGAGAGGTCAACATTGACAAGCTGCCCTCATTTAACCATAGCGGAAACATACCCAGATTTTTAAGCGGTTCAAATTTGCAGTAGAAAAGGGCTTCCAAATGGCTGAAAGCTAAACTATTTTTATCCGCTCTAGATGTTGAGAGAGCCAACCAGGTCACATGTTACCTTAAGAATAGTACCATAGTGTATCAAGAGGAGAAGGAGACCGTGATCCACCTGTTTGGGAGTGTGGCGAAAATGGCACGGTGCAAGGAAGAGTTTTTGATGATACAGTTCTTTAAAAGAATGAGTCCTTGGTGGAGTCCGCGGAGTGGTTCATAGCTGAGGCTCCTGTGTTGGTGGGAGAGAATGTCTTAACTAACGAGGAGGTGGGCATAGCAATGATGTCAGCTGTTAAGCCGTATTGAGAACTGTATAATGCTATGAACCACATTCTTCATGACGACATGGACTTATTGAAAATTATCATATGTTTACACCGCCTATCTATCACTTTTAATGCTCCCAATGTGGAGAGGAATTCAACCTGCAACTGTTACCAAATTTCCATCAGGAAATGGACACCAGTGACATGGGTGTAATCCGTTGGTTAATCCTAATCCACTTAACGCTCTAGAGGGTCCTTTCCATCCCTATTGTTCTCAGCCTGTTCTCTTTGGCTGAATTAAAATCCCTTTTTTTCTAACCTTCTTTGGGTGGGATAAAGAGATGAGGGACGTTTACAAATGTTTATTTCTCATGCGGCTAAAGAGGCCGTTATGCGGCTAGCCGTCCTGGAAAACTGAATGTCCATGCAGTAATAGATGCCCAAATTAAACAGGAAAAAGTCAAGCGGAGTAGAGACAGGATGATATACTTCCAATAATTCAAACTAAAATGCCTCTGATGATTCCCATGAGTCACTTTGTTTCAGTCCCAGTGCTCACCCTGACGATTTATTATATCAACAAATACCCTACAATATCTTGGCCTCCAGCCTATGGAGAGACCCCAATAATTCAGACTCAGAGTTCTGCCAAGATGTGCAAAAACTGTACGCCTGGCAAATCCTTGAGTGTAACAGTACAGTTAAAGTTGGACCATCAACCAATGTCAAAACCATAAAGGGTGTGGATGTGGCAATTCCAGTAGAGAAAATTGCTCAGGAGTATCCTCATGTAGCCACCAGTATTATCACTTTTCTGGATAACTGAAAGCCCTTGGATGTTCATGTAATAAAAACCAACTTTTTTATTATTTGGAGTGTACATGCTGTGATATTTTTGTATAAAATACAAAAATCCGGGCAATTATAGATACTGGCGCTCCCATCAATATTATATCCACTAAGCGTATGGCTAAGCTTCAACTGAATCCTGATATGGAACACCAAGTAATGTATGGGACCACGGGGGCACAGAGCACTAGTTGGAGGGCGCTTACAGCATTTTGCCTCTGAGGATTGGTTTGGTCAAAGCATCACTCTGGCGATGGTTCACTGAATAATCACTGTGACATGTTGATTAAGGCACATTTATGGGAATTCAGGGAAGTGATTGATATGGCGGAGGGAACATTTAATATTCTGGTACAACGGATCTGCATCTATTATACCTCCAATGAAGTCCCAGAAGAACCAAACTTCTCTAGTCAATTTAATCTTTTGTATAGCGACAGTGTGATTCCTGAACTATATTGGTAGATGAAGTGGAGGTAAAGAGCTCTTCCAAATCATATTTATGAGTATAATGGTATCTCGCTATAGGCTACATGTGCTTTGAGCATACCTTCTGAACATCAGGTCATAATAGGGATGGAGCTCGAAATAGACATCCCTAAAGGGCTATATGGGTAAATTACGGGGACATACCAGCAATTGTGGCTCAAACCCCATTTGTCTCCAAGTCTCCTATTACCAGGGAGGAGGAAGTGAAGGTGTTGATAGCAAATCTGCAGAAGGGGTATATGAAGATTCAAAGGCACCAAGTGGTGGCGTATCTGCATCTGATCCCTATTGATGAGGTCTACTATATACATGACTTTGGTTCTTGGGAGGACCTCGGACTACCTGTAAAAACCTCATCCAACGTAATGACTGTGGTTCCACGTGATGATCTAACTGGCCCGGTGGAGGACCAGAAGGACAGGGTAATGGATCTGTTGAAAAATCTCGAGGCATTTTTGCACCCAATGACCACAATTTGGGATGTGCACACAGTATTGTACATTAGTTGTACACAGGAGATAACCTCTATTTGGCCGCAGCCTATATATTTCTAAAAGCTGGAAGAGGAAGTTTTATTTGAGTAGAGAAAAATTGATTGAACAGAGAATGTTAGAGCGTATAAGAGTCCCTGGGCGTCACTGATGCTAATTGTCAAGAATGTGATGGCACCAACCAAGTATTGATCAACTAATGGAAGCTTAATAGTATTGTTAAATTCTGGGTTCAGAAGAGGAAACTTGGTGCTTATTCCTCTGAAATACAACAATGGGGGTTCTAAACACAAGTAAGTTAAAACATTTAAACTTAAAATTTAAGAAAGTATGTATTTTTAAATTTTATTAGATGCCGCGCAGGGGGTAAATAATAGTATATTTTTAATAAATTGACAAAGGTATTTAAACGTCAAAAGTTGATGTTCTTAAGGCTTGGGAATTTCCAAATTTAGTAATATGTGATTTTAGCCTCTTGAAACTTGACAAACTCGCATCTCTGGGACTGAACGATGGGTAGGGCATTATTATTGGCCAAAACATACTGTGAGGTAACACTTTAATAGACTTCAACAATCCCCATTTGAGAAATTTATTGCACCTTTGAGGACTCCCGCCAAGCCTATAAAAAGGGGGGTCCCTGCATAAGTGCTTTGAAGGAACTGGTTGTGACTGGGGGAAGTACCTTCTGATGGTAACCCCAGGGTCTGTTGCATGGTAGAAGTAATCCAACTGCTCAATTTTATGTTGAGTGCCTGTGCAGGATTTGAAACAGTATTGCCCTGATTCGTGGGTTTCCACTGAGAATCGGCCAGGGACTTTTAGCCAACCAAATCTTCATCTAACTCTTAATTGATCTTATTAGTGTCAGAGAATTTCAAATGTCCAACGTTTCTCCTTGTTGGCCTATTATTCCCCTAAACTTTCTTATTTTGTAGCCTAGAGGGAAAATGTCCAACATCGCCCCCCTTAAGAATTCTGGTGGAGAATAAGGCCCTAGAAAGTGGCCATGTACCCAATTTATAGTAACTCCAGAGGTGAGGGATCTGATTAAGTACTTAATCCCTTGGTTGTATGTAATTGAAAATGACCCTTCCCAGATGGGCCCAAGTTTCTCCCTTCCAGGGGTGATACAATTATGATAGTAAAGCACCAAGTCAAATACTTGGAAGTAAGGAAGAGGGGCTTGAAGCTCATTTGCGGCTTGACCCTCTTTTGTAACTGTCTTTGCTAAGTTGGTCATTGCCTCAAATTGCAACTGTATGATATGCTAGGCTAACTTCTTCATAGCTTTCTCAGGATCAGTCTTATTAGTGAAGATATCTTTTGCAAGTAAAGCTGAAACACCAGGTTCTTACCCATACAATACTTGGAAAGGCGACATTTTAAGGATCCAATGATAGCTGATGCAGTACGCCATGAGGGCACTTGGCAAGTACTGATACTCTTGGAGGGGATATGAAGTAGCCATTTTCTCATAATATAGAAACCAGGGTCCCATTAGCTCTTTCAATTGTACTATTGGTTATATGGTTATAGTTGGCGGAAAAGAGCTGTTGGGTGCCCATGGAAGTTGCAAGAATTTTCACCACTTAAGAGTTGAAGTTTTTATTATTGTTGCAGAACAAAACTTGGGGCAACCATGACAGGTAAAGATATACTGGTGGAGTAAATTGGCCATGGCCTTAGCCGTCTGAGCTGGGATAGCCACTGCCTCGACCCATTTGGTAAAGTGATCAATCCCAACCAGTATAAACCGATTTCCACCCGTAGTTTGTGGAAGAGGGCCAACCTCATTGAGACTTATTGTGTAGAAAGGCTATTGAGGGGGTAGGCTGATATTGATACTTTTTTTGAAGTTGGACTTCTTTTTTATGTTTAACAGGCATTCAAGACTTTGACGATGGTCTCCATGATTTCCTTCCAATAGTAGCGTTCTTTTACCCACTCATAGGTTTTCCACACTCCACTTTGTCCTAGGAGGGCATGAGACTCCATAATGACAGGCTCTCTCTGAAGGTCGGAGGTAGGGTAACCAGTTCCCCCCACTTTCTTGTATAGAGGGCCATTATCCACCTTATTGTTATGGGAATGGAGAGCTATCATCTTTTAAACTGGTTCATCCTCATCCTCTCAAGCATCAGGGGTCGTTAGGTGATCATGTAGCTTCTCCGCTTCACTTTTATCTAAATGAAGGATGGGCATTCAAGTCAACCCATCTAAATTCATGTGGCTCGTCCCAGTTCGGTGTACAATGGTCATATCATATTACTGGAGCTTTAAAACCCAGCGAGACAACCGTCCAGTGGGATCCTTCATATTTTGTAACCACTTAAAGGAGGCGTGGTCAGTAATCACTTTAAACGAGTCACATATAAAAAAAGGATAATAATGTTTAACAGCAAACAAGAAGGCCAGAAATTCCTTCTCAGTGACGCTATAGTTGCGTTCTGCCTTTAGAAGCATCTTGCTGAAATATGAAACGGTGTGATCAACCCCATGCTCATCCAGTTGGGCCAAAATAGCTCCAACTGCATAATTGGAAGCATCAATAAACAGCATAAAGGGTTTACTATAATCAGGGTGGCGCAGAATTGGCCGTTTCTGCATTAGCTTTTTAACGTTTCAAAAGCAGCTTGTTGTTCCACTCATCAATGAAAAAGGGATGTTTTTAGTTAGAATGCATACTAGGGGCTCACTGAGCTGCATAAATTTGGGGATGAATTGATGATAGTACCCCATCATGCCCAAAAACACCTTAATATCACAGAGGGTTTTGTGGGCAGGCATATTGGATATCGCCTCAACCTTATTTTGGAGAGGCTGGATCCCATCTGAAGAGATGTCGTGACCCAGGAAGTCCAATATCATTGGAAGAAAGTACATTTGGAGGGTTTCAGCTTAATGTTAGAGGCCCACAAACGTTGGAAAACTTCCTTTAAATGAGAAAGGTGCTCAATAAAGGTTCAGGAAAAAACGGTGATATCGTTCTAAATATACAATGACACAACTGAGCTTCAGGTCCTGCAAAATGTGGTCCATGGCTCGCTGGAAAGATGCGGGTGCATTTCACAACTTTTTTGGTAATCAAGTAGGTTGGAAAAGACCCTCACTGCAGATGAGCGCACACTTTTCCTAGTCTTGTGGAGAAAGGTCCATTTGCCAGTTTCCGCTAGCCAAGTCCATGGCGGAAAAGAATTTAGACCCAGAGAGTTGGGACAGAGCATTGTCAATTCATGGGATGGGGTAGATGTCCTTCTTGGTGAGGTTATTCAGGTTGCAGTAGTCAATAACTACTTGATGGCCACCATTCTTCTTTTTTATAAGCAAAATTGGAGAAGACCAGGGACTTTGAGTTGACACCAGTAGTCCCGCATCCAGTAACTGTTTAAGCTTCGTCCTCATCTGGAGCTCATCAGCTTTTGATTTTTTGATAAGCCTTGGATCAAATAGGCTTGACATCACCAACATCAATGGTGTGGCACCAGCCCTTCATATGCCCATAGTCAATTTTAGATTTGGAGAAAATGTCACTATAGGACTCCAGTAAGGAAACAAACTTTATTAAGTTCAGCGGGAGTTAGCTCATCAGAAATCTGCACCTTGGGCAAAGAGCATATCATTTGGTCCATGGGTTGTCCCATGTCTAGTATAGACCCAAGATAATGGACTTGGAGGATGTCTTCAATGGAAATCAACAGGGCTTTTCTAATCTCCTGATGCTTCTTTACAACTCTGTCCTTGTTAGTGAGATTCCCATAAGAAGATTGATAGGTCGCTGGTAGGAAGGGTCTGGGATACCTAGCAACACCCGAGGTTCCAAAGGGCTTATTCCATCAATGCTTGTTAAGTGCAGAATGCAGTTGCAAGGGATTTGCATAGTAATTTTGGTGTCTATCACAATTTGTTCAACTGCTTCAACGACTACCTCTTCTGATGCATACAATGAGATCCCTCTGAACCATCCACAGAGTCAGGAAGTTTTTTGTGTTTCTTCCTGATGTGGTATAAATAAGGGTGAGGGCGGAAGAAGGGTACTCAACTACGCATGTATATTCCTTCTTCTTAGGCTCATCATTTGTAAAGACTAGGGGAACCTCGTAATTTAGAAGGGAGAGAAATCCCTTTTTCATTTTAATGATTTCCTCATACTCAATTATAAATTTAGTACCAATGAGCAAGTCGTAGGCTTTATTTTCCAAAGCCACCGCAGGAGTAGCAAGTAGGAGTTTTCCAATTCATATGGGTAGAGTATAGTAGGCTCCAATAGTTCGAGTATTGCTAGGCCCTGCAGTTCCATACCCTTGGGAACAGTCCAGATCAGGCGCCAACTTAATTTTTTTGATGAGCTTAGAAGAGACCACATTCACTGAAGCACCCATATCAATAAGTCTATAAAATGTACTTTATTGATAAATCTCTCTACCTTGGTTATGGTGGTACCAAAAGTAGGTGTACGGCAAGGACCTCCTTCAAATGGAGAGTGGAAGCAAGGCGTTTATCCATCCCAGAGTAGTTGTCTTTAATATATTGGAGGGTATGCACCTGATGGGTGGATCATATCACTCCCAATAAGCTTGTCTGCATCACTAGAGGTATCAATCACCTCTGAAAATCTCACCAACTGTTGAAGATAGGTTCATCGTGGTAAAATGGAAATATTATTTTTTTTCTGGACTCAACCTATCCGGAACCTGCACTTCCATTGGGGCTCCCAAAAAATAGTAGCCTGCGTCTTCACCACTCCTATCAGACTCGTCATCAGAGGGATTGTCAATGCACCTCAATGAGTTACAAAAGGGGTGGAGAAACCGGCTTAATTTCCTCACAGGGGAGGGCTTTGTCACTCTCATACCATTTTGACCTTTGAAGGAGCATCGTGGCTGTACCAACTTTTGGGGGAGACAGTGTGTATTGGCTTTAACAGTTGCCTTAGGAGTGATCGGCTTGGACTGCCCCATAATGCCAGTTTTTGAACTAGAAACAGCCTGTGTTGAGGCTGAAGGGGATTTAGGCAACGGCTTAGAAGGTCATGAAGCATTATTCATCGTAGTAGACTGCTCTGCAAGAAAGGGACCAGGCTAAGTGATAACTTTCTTCACAGGCTGAGCTTTTCAACCTGAAGCTGGGGGAGCGCGGCCCTATAACTGCCAATATTTTCTGGTTATCCTAACATGGTGGAGGATTGTTAGGTCGATTCAGCTCTGCAGCAGCTGGGTTCCAGTGGGATACAGCCATAGAAAAGCTGAAAAGTTCGGAGTTGCTTCCCACTTTGGTACATATTTCAGAAGTTCAGGTTCATAAACTCCAGCTACTGCTTGAAGTGCCTCTTTGGTATACCGTACAGTTTGGAAGGTATGCTTGACTGCAAAAATATGCTTTGCTAAAGAAGATTAAGATGCAAAGCTAGCCACAATAGCGGCAATAGCATCATCTAGAGGGAGCAGTTTGGCCAACAACAGAGGTTGGGCTTTGCTATAAAAACGCTCAACAAAATGAGTGGATTAGTTCATCCTCTTGCAGGCTAAGGCACATAAAGGTCTTTTTTTGCCGTTGTAAGCTCTGTCTTGAACCAAATCGTCCATCAGCGCTTGTTTGAACTCCGCCAAGTGGTAAGTGAGGCCATTTGAGGAACCATGATCTACTAAGCCATCTGATTCAAGAAGGGAAGGATATACCTGGTTTTTTGGTGGTCAGTCGCTCCTTCCATCGCAGATTCATAAACATAAAGGAAGGAGGCAATACTGGCCTCGCCAGAATGAACTTTTCTCAGAATGGATGTTTAAAAATAATAGGGCTTCGGAAAGAGTGATGCTCAAGCCTTTTGATGCGAGACAAAGCACTGGCTAGTTGATTTCCTAATGCACCTAGCCTTAATTCTGGATAATAGTCATTTTGGTGGTATACAGGTGCCCCTGAAGTGAGCACCAATTGTTGGATTTTGAGTGCAGAAGAGGCTCGCTTTGTGCTTATTCCACCAAAATTCAACAATGGGGGTTTGATACCACAAGTAAAATAAAACGCTCAAACTTGAAAATTAAGAAAATATGGGTTTTTAAAGTTTATTAGACGCCGCGCAGGGGTAAAAGAGAGTATATCCTTAATAAATTGATAAAGGCATTTAAAACCTCAAATCTCAGTGTTTGTAGGTCTTAGGAATTCTTAAATTTAGTAATATGTGATTTTAGCCTATTGAGGCTCTACAAACTTGCATCTCTAGGATGAACGATGGATGGGGCATTATTATTGGCCAAAACATACCCAGGAGGTAACTCTTTTATAAACTTCAGTCAATCCCCATTTGAGAAAGTTATTAACCTTGGAGGACCCCCTCCAAGCTTATAAAAAGGGGGGTCCCTGCTTAGGTGCTTTAAAGGACCTGGTTGTGGCTGGGTAATGATGTTTAATGGTAAACCAGGGTCTATTGCGTGGTCAGAATAATCTGACTGCTCAATTTTATGTTTAGTGCCTGTGCAGGATTTGAAACAGTATTGCCCTGATTTGTGAGGTTCCACTGAGAATTGGCTAAGGTCTTTTAGCCGACCAAATCTTCATCTAACTCAGAATCAATCTCATTAGTATCAGAGAATTTCAAATGTCCCCCATTTCCCCTTATTTCCCATTATTCCCAAAAACATCCTTATTCAGTAACCTAGAGGGCAAATGTCTGACAAGTATCATGAAAAAAGACTCATACCTGCTTCCACAAATTTATGACGCTTTAGATCATCTTGGCAGTGCCAAATATTTCTCTGCTATGGACTTGATATTGAGGTACTGGCAAATTGAGTTGCCAGTGGCAGAACAAGAGAAGTGCACTATAATCACCTTGAAGGGGTTGTTCCAGCCTACACTTATGCCATAGGATTTGTGCAAAGCCCTGGCTAAGTTAGCAGGCTATGGACACTATCTTAGGTGACCTGAAGCTAACTTGCGTTCTAGTCTACCTTTACAATATTAATGTGTTCTTGCAGACGTTCATGGAATAACATGATCACCTGAAACAAGAGTTCTGCCAACTCACTGAAGCCAACATAAAATAAGCCTCAAAAGTGTCACTTTTTAAGGATTAACTGGAATATCTCAACTTTGTGGTAGACTCAAGAGGGATAGTCCTCAGCGGGCAAAGGTGGGAGCTATATTTAAGATGACTCTGCCAGGTGATAAGCAGGATAATAGGTGTTTTGGGGATGGTCAGGTACTACCAGCAGTTCATTCCTAACTTTAACTGTATTGGAGCTCCGCTCATTTCATTTAATAAAGAATAACGCCACTTTTGCCTGGACTGAGTGTTGTCAAAACGCTTTTGATGTTTATGATCTGCGTTGTTTAGTGCACCCATTTTTAAATACCCTAATTTTAAAAAGAATTTATTATTCAAATAGACGCGTTTCTTTCCACTGTAGGGGCGGTATTATCTCAAAAAGATGATGGAGATGTTGAGAATCCCATTGCGTATTGTAGCCAAAGTTAACATGCCCTGAAAGGAATTACACCATGACTGAGCGGGAGTGCTTAGCTTAATATATGCGTATAAACAGTTTCAGGTCTACCTCCACGGGATTAAGTTCAAGTGGTCACAGATCATGAATCCATGCGGTGGCTGCAAGATCTGCGGGAAACTGAAGGGTGGCATACATGATGAGCCCTGAAGCTTCAATTGTATGCTTTTGAGATTGTACACCAGCCAAGGGAGAAACACCAGAATTCGGACTGTTTCTCACAATTTACCAACAGTTGCCATTACAACAGATGTAAAGGACATAATGTATGAGAAGATGATTATGGGCCAATACCACAATGAGCCGCCTCAGGTGATCAAATTGCTAGATGAGCTTCACCACGACACCTTTTCACACAATGAGGAATTCTATAAGAGTTTTGGAGAATCTTTGCTGAGCTTCTAAAACCTTCCAATAGTCCAGCGATTATCTTGGGTGCGCATAAGGCAGTAGGTCATGGAGGATTGCGGAAGAGGTTGGAGTTTTTGTAACCATGTTACTATTGAAAAAAGTATGCATTAAGATGTGCTTGAGATGGTTGCTTGTTGTCACCAGTGTCAAGTGGAGAAACCTTTCCACAAGAAAACTACCTATAAGCAGGTTTTGGCCTGTTTCATGTGGCACACTGTTTCACTTGATGTAGTGGGCTATATACCAATGGGTGTGAATCACTACAAGTATATACTTGTAGCCATAGATCACTTGACCAGGTGGGTGGAAGCTTGAGCGATCAGGGACTTAGGAGCTGTAACCGTCGCTAAGTTCATTATGGAGTGCGTCATACAGCAACATGGCTGTCTGTAGTTTATTCTCATGGATAACAGAACAAATTTCACGTCGCATGTCCATCCTAAGTTGAACGAGTTGATGGCCATCTATGGGGTCTTACTACCCCATACCACACTGAATCCAATGTGATGGTTGAACGGGTCTATGGCACTTTGGTAAAGATTCTCTGTAAGCATGTAAATAATCAGACCGCTGAATAGAGCCTTCTATCCACCGCTGTCTTTGTGTACAAACTTGCCTATTATTCATTGACAAGGAAAAGGCCCTTCCAATTACTTTATGGAAGACATCCTTTTTTCTGGAATTGCTTTACTCCTGTGTGGAGGATACTGGCGTATTAGAGCCCAGCACTATTTGACTAACTTAACGGACACACTGATTAAACTCCAAACTTAAGCATATTTCAATAGTTTAGCTAAGAAGATTCAGGATCAGGAAGCTGATCAATGATGACGCAGCAGCCTCCCACAGTTCAAGGTAGGAGATCTTGTCCTTTTCCATCACCTAAAATGTGTTTGGAAGGAAGAACAAGAATGCTAACATTTATACCAGACCATTTGAGATAATTGTGAAGACTGTTTTTGATGCCTACATCATTAAGATCCTGCGGGTAGTTGGATTATCAACTGAGTACATGAAAAGTTCCTTTGGGCATACAAGCAATAGGAGCTTATTATCCAGTCAAGGGGGTAATCTTAGGAAATTTAAAAATGTTTGGATGATAAGTCACATATCTGGAGAATTATATTTATGAGTCAAGGTGAGCCTCAAATATGAGTGGTAGAATTGTCAATGTGTAGCGAATTTATCAAAGTAATAATAATTTGGTGAATTAAGGGGATTCACCGAAGTCTTGATGATAGAATGAAACTCCAAAAAAATGCTTCAAATAGAGAACTATTAAGCGGAAGGGTGAAACTGACTAGGAATATTGATTATTACGAGTTGAGCATGCGAACGAGAAGGGGGAGGTTTTTGAGAAGTAAGGAAGTAGGGAAGGGTTAACAGAAGTAGCCATTAGTTTATGAATTAGATAAATTGGTATTGTTGGGTTACTAGCTCCTTATCAAATACTTTATTATTATTTATCAAGGATCAGAAATCATTATTATACTCTTCCTTTGCTCAGTGGGTTTTAGCTTGTGCAACCAGCTCAGCAATATCAATAAAATCCTTTAAAAGTTAACAGCACCCATTGATAATAAAGAAATTGATATTGATTACTCTTCTTCTGATGACCCCACCATGTTTCTCGCGCTACCTCCCCAGTTCATAAGTCTGATTACCCATATCACAGTTTGAATTCCTAAGATTCTAGTCCTCGACATAGTCAACAGTGGCTACCCATGAACTTTATATCGTCCAATATTGATGAGGTGCATCAATATTGATCCAGACTTTCCAACTTATATGGGTTACAGCATGGTTGTCCTGCAATGCACTCGATCTATAGAGCCTATTCTTCCCTAGCTATCTAATTTGGGAAGCTCTCTGTGAATACCCCCGCCATCGCTCTGGATAAACCTATGACCTAATTCTTGGAACTCAGTTCCTTCTAGACTATCAGCAATGTTCCATTACAATGGTGGATTCCTATCTCTATAAGGCATTGGCTCCCCCTGATCTTTGAAACCTCCCACAACTCTAAGATGGAGGTCAAGGCTCAGGATTTAATATTAATAGTGAGAGATGAATTGATTGGCCCAAATACCACGTAAGGGGCTCTCAGGTCCAGTTGCCCCCCTGCTGTTGATGTACAAGAAGGCATGCCGATCTATTAACCTAGGGCGACCACTATACCTCCAAAGTTCTAAGTCATTTCCAACACCCAAGTCCATGTTATCATCCCCTCCAGATAATTGCTAGAGATCTAAAGCCTAGACAACCCTTCCACCAAGGAGGTGCTAATCTTACCAGGAATATTATATCCAGCTTATGCCAGATCTATATCAGTGTTATTGGCTAACCTTACCAACAAACCCAAGGTAGTGGGCCTAAACAGTCCCACTGCTTATGTCCGCCTCCTACCAGTGGAGGCTGTCAACGATGTTCATAGTTTTGGGTGCCTAAGGGACTTTGGGTTAAAGACGACCACTCCTGTGACCTTGGTTGACGACATTTTTGGAAAGGATATCACTAAAAACCAATAGCATAAAGTGTAAGAATTGTTGGAGGAGTATTAAGACCTATTTTGGCTGACCTACAACTTTGGAAGAAGAACGGAGTCCTTCATCATGTGGAGACTTGGGACGCTCCCCCTTCTGGTCCCAACCTTAAAGAAAGAGCAAAGTTGAAGAAGCTCAGGTGGCAGTAGAGCTCAGACAACTACTCGAAGATGGACTCCTTGTGCCTTCACTCAGCCCTTGGGCCGCTCCTCATCTGCTAGTTCATAGGAAGGATGGCAGCCACCAGGGGGGTGATAGACTATCAACGGCTCAACACCTTTTTTTAGTACTAGATGGTCCCTACGGCTCAACACCTTCACTATGAAAGACAGCTATTCTCTGCCCCAATTGATGAGTCCCTCTGAAAGCTCACCAGATCGCAATACTTTTCCGCAATGGAACTTGCTAGTGGATATTAAAAAGTTGAGCTCGCCCCTGAAGATTAAGCCAAGTGCGCACTCATAGCTAACAAAGGTCTATTTGAGTCCACGAGGATGCCCCAGAGCTTTGTAACGCGTCAGCCACTTTCCACCGTGCCATGGACAGGATCCTTGGGGACTTAAAGCTGTCATGTGACCTTGTATACCTAGACAATATCACTGTCTTCTCACAAACTTTTGATTGACACATAGAGCATCTTATGGAAGTTTTTAATCAGCTCTGTAAGGCTTCTATAAAGCTTGAACCTTCTAAATGCTCCTTCTTCCAGTCATAAATGAAGTTTTTGTGAGACAAAGTTTCAAAGGATGGCATCCAGCTCATACCGGACAAAGTTAATGCCATAGAAAAATGTCACGCCACCAAAACCTAAGGGATATTCAGGTGTTCCTAGGAATGGTGGGCTATTATCATCAGTTTTCCCACAGTTTGACGACCTAGATGAACCTCTATTTACCTCCTGCAGAAGTACGTGCCGTTTGAATGGCGGCCTGAACAAGAGCAGGCTTTTAATGTGCTGTGGACCTCTCTTTGTACTAAACCCATTTTAGTTTACTGACGTTATGAGTAACCCTTCTTGTTGTTCATGACTGTGATCAATGTCGCAGTTAGGTTTATCCTAGCCCAGCATGACAAAAATCGGGCTGAACATCCAGTGGCCTATTTTAGCATGACTCTGAGAAAAGCTAAACAGAATTAAAGAATTCCTAAGAGGGAATGGCTGGCTGTCTTGCTAGCCATCAAACATTTTTAGCGCTATCTCTACAGTATCCACTTTACCATCATCACTGATCATTCCTAGCTCAATGGTCCAGCAGATGAAATACCCAAATGGCCGTTTATCCAGATGGTCCTTACAACTTCAAAGCTTTGATTTCAACATTGTTCATCACTGGGCGCAATCCACCAAAACGCTGTAAGTCTCCCCAGGATTCCAGTGCTAGATGCTTTAACCCCCAAGGAGGATTGACTGATTAATCTGATTGGTAAACCTGAACGTTGTGAGTTGGAAACTTCTGAAGTACAATATGATCTCCAAAAGATGACCTGAGACACTCAAATTAAAGACAGGCTGCTCTACATGAAAGTCAATAAGAAATGCTTTCTATGTCCGCCCTTCTTCCCAAACTGACGTTATCTTAGAGGGCTATAACACTGTGTGACATATGGCGGTTAAGAAGACTAACGAATGGTTGAAGTCATGATGTTACTGAGATTAAATGGTGGAGACTATCCAAGAGGTTTTGGAGGAATGTATGAATTTCATATCCTAAGACTGAGCCATTCCTCAAAACCAACAATCAGTCGTTGCCCTGATGGGACCCTTCAGCATCTTTAGCATCGATGTGATAGGCCCTCTTCCCACTGGATTTAATGGCCATAAATATATCCTCTTAGCCGTGGACCATCTGACCAAATGGGTTGAAGCGATTTTGATCCCCGCTGCTACTGCAAAAGCCATGTCTTTTTTCTTTATTCAATCCATTTTCACCCAGCATAGATGCCCAAAAATTTTACTTTCTGGACAATGGCTTAAATTTTGCCTCGCAGGTAGTCCAAGAACTTACTTCACTTTTGCATTAACTAAAGTTTCGCCGCCCCTTACAAACCATCAGTAAATGAGATGGTGGAATGTGCTAACGGAACCCTTGTCTCTAATTATGGAAGATGGCCGCCTCCAACCCTGCTCACTGGAATTATTATCTACCCATTATGTTGCTTGCCTACCAAATAAGCTACTATCAAGTCGTTAAAATGTCCCCCTTTGAAGCTCTATATGGACGTGCTCCCTGGCTCCCAAGTAAAGTACAGCCCTTGCTCGAAACCTCTACTTCTGAGAACTCCAATCTATCTATGAGGGTCTTTGATAAGAAATTGTCTGACTTCAAGCTCTAGCCATGCAAGCCATTGTCACCACCTAAAAAGAGACATTCCAATCTTAATGTTGGCCAGCCCTCCTTACCCATTTTTAATTAGGTGTCCTCGTTTTCTTCTAACACCATTGACCTGGAGGTCAACAGAATAAACTTGACGCTCTTTGGCCTGGATTTTATAAGTTCATTCATAAGGTGAACTCTGATTATTCCATTGTTGATGTCAATCAGGGGACAGTGGTGAATTGAGTGCATGGCTAGTTCCTCTAGATCTATACCCCCCTCCAACGGGATTTTGAGGGGGCGTTGTTGGGATTTGAGATGACGAGCAAGCTTTAATCCCTGCTCCTGAATTGAGACTTGCCAATTGACTCTCAAACCAGCACAAATGAAACCCTATCCTGAAGGCTCCAAATCCAGATTTGATCAGGAAGATTCATACATACAAAACTTGATGGAATCGCCTTCAGGAATCCCATTCCCACTTCTTGACTCATGAGAGGCGCTGCCTCCACTGCTTCAGTCAAAAGGACGACGCATTTCAATGAGGGCACTATACAGGCGGTCAATCTGGAAGGCAGTAAAAGATCCTGATCTCATGGGACCATAAGGGTCCCTGATGCACCATTTCCCCATGCACCCTATAATATTGACGCTTTCTAACACAATAAAGTAGTCTATATTCTCTCCATCTTTTCTTTTTTTGATTTCTACACTAGTTTTCAGATTCTAGTACATTTTTGGACTTTGTGGACAGTCAAGAGAACTATTAAACCAAGAATTACCCTATGGCGGTGGTTGATGCATCCATTTGGATCAAAATGGTTTATTAAAATTTTGATATTGGGTATTGGCGCTTTAGTATGTAAAAGCCTCAGTTTATCAGAGGCCAATTGATAGTTCAACGACCACTCAAATTGTATATTTTTAAGGAGGTGGAATAAAGGAACACCTAGCTTGCTAAAATTCTTAATAAACCAACAATAGTTAGTGATCATTCCACGTAATACCTGGACATCTCATGTATGTCACGATCTGATGATATGATTGAGGAGACCAGCTTAAAATAAATTTAGTCGTCAGGAGGCTAAAAGGGTGAAGTTATCAGGCCTTCATGACCTCAAATTTACCCTAGACCAGCGCTGTGTTCAGGCCAGATATGCCAGTTCAGTCTAGGGATGTGTGCAACGCTCAGCCCTGTGTAATGACGAGGGCGTTAAAATGAACTAGCTATATCCTTATATAATAATAGTTTAATTCAGTTGAGCTGTAAACGAGGTTCAAAACCCGTTTGATTTTTGAAATTTTGAAATTGGGTAAGCTATGTCTACAATCAATTACTCAAGTTTGGGCAATCTTGAGCTATAGTACTTGACTGATGGAAGTGTGCGCTTATTGGTGCATGTAGGCTTAGCACCATTTCCACTAATAAACAACTTTCCCTCAATTGTTAATTATAATTCCTCAAGACTAACCTTACTCATTATCAACTTTCTTCTAATAAAATTCCCCTTTAACTTTACATTGTTTTAAAAGATGGTTCCTTGGGTGAACCTGTGCTTGGACCTCTTCAAAGAGGTCAAACAACGTTAAACACTTTATTTCACCCAAACTGAATATAGTATCCGGTGCATCTTTGGGCAGCCCTGGTCCCCTCCAGATTGAGGCACCCAAGCAAGAATCTTCACTTGATTATGGATTCTCCTTTGGGTCTAACCAGGTTCTGATGTTTCTCTGCTATTTACTATTATACACTGCATTGTTCATCCTCGCCCTAAATCCTTTTTGCTTTGGCCCCCTCCACGGTGCCATATTTCCAATCTTGTTAACAGCAAGTTCCATGGCAGTGTGGTTTGGCATCCCACACCACCTTTCTGGGAACGAGAGGTACAGATACTCTTTTGACAATTTACTTGTCAGCTGTGTCCTTATTTATTGCATTAATTTTTTTAGCTGAGGCTGTAAGACCTGCTTATTGATACAAAACTCAGGTATTTTATCTGTTTCCAAAAGAAGTTGCACTTCTGTGTCTTAATTTTCATATCTGCTTGGGAAGGCAGTGTTAGATCTCCTCCAAGTGTGTCAGATGTTCATTAACTGATATGGAATTTCGCTTATGCCATCATATAAACTAACATGCAAACTTTTTAAATCCTTAAAATATTTTCCATGGCCCTTTGGAAGGTCGCAGGGGAATTGCACTGCCTTTGCAGCAATTAATTAGGATGTTATAGGTCCAGAGTCATAAACTTAGCGCATTTATATTGTATTAATTTAAGCAGCTCAAATGAAGGTAGACTAAAATTTTATCCATGGCCTAAAATATAATATGTGCCGCCTAATTTTTCTATTGCATCATCAATACATGGTAAAGGATAGGAATCCTTTTTGGTAACATAGTTAAGTTTCCTAAAATTTGATTACACTCAATTTGAAATTTCCTTTTTTGATCACTAACACCAGGGAGACCCAAAGACTCAAACTAGGCAATAATATTCCCATCTGTACAAATTGATTGATTTCCTTATTGTCAATGGCAAAGGCCACTTTTAATCACCTATTAGGACATGTGAAAATTGGCGGACTATCTCCAGTGTCAATCTTATGTAACACATCCTGTGCACATCCTAAATCAGAGTCACTTTTAAAAAAGTACTATTTTTTAGACAAAGTCAGTGCTTGGTTTTTTATCTTCACTTTAACCAGAAATGCATTCCTTAGGGTAATAGAGAACATATTGATTAGAAACCTGGCCTTAAGTTTAAGTTTTTTAGATTCCCAAACTCATGGATGATTTAAATTTTTTTTGACAGAAAAATATGAACAAAAACAACAATCTGTTTTTGTTTAGCTAGATGTGATATAGATATAGATTAACAAATTAAATCATGTAATAGCCATCATTGGAAGAAATAACTCAGGCGTGGCAACTGGGTTAAAGTTTATATGACCAAACAGCTCAAATATCTAGCCATATATAGTCTTTTTAAATATTTAAAATTTTTTTAATCACTAATATAATTTTATGATCTGCTGTAATAGATAGACTCTAGTTAGATCGGAGAGGAATGCACTTTGATTATACAATATGATTTGACAAGCGCTTGGTTTAGTTACAAAAATTTTTATAATAACACAAAGACACTATGTCAACCTTATAATCGAGGTTAATAAGTGCCTGATTTTGGGGTTCAGGGCCGCTGCTTTTTTATATAGTGTTTTGGAGGGTGACCCAATATTTTTAAAATATAATCTATAAAATCAGCATTGATTTCATAAGTCCTTATAAATGATTCCCAATAGGAAAATTTAAGTGTGATTAGTTAACAACAATGGCTAGAGACAATATCACTAGTTAACTAAACCACAACATCAATGTACTTTAAGCTCCTCTGAATGTAATCAATATGAGACTCATGGTTTCATATTGTTTTTGATGGTCAATATTGGGCGCAAGCAAGTTTATATCAATTTAGTAGATTGATATTGATTGATTCCCTACTATCCAAAATAGCTCTTGCCTTAATCTTATTGACTGTAATATCAATAAAATAACATTCAGAATGATAAGCGTCATCTGCACAGATAAAATTTCTTCCAAGTGTCATCTTGTTCTTAATAAATTGTAAGTCATCACATAACAGATGGTTAATTTACTCAATTCCTTAATAGTATGGCCACATGGACCTCGTCCAATTTGAGCCCATCGCTAGAGGTAATTGATAGCTCTTGATATTCCAATTGCTGGACATATGGCTTCATTTTGGAACTTACTTTATATAATGATTTTGCTTTCCAACAGTGATGGAATGGTTACAACTGCCACTTCCTTGGTGTTAATTGAAGGGTAATACATTGGCAAAATGCCCCAATTATTTGTCAGCATTTCCTTTATAGATAAGATATGTGAATTTCAATAGGTTTTGGGGTTATTCTAGAAATGTGGAAGTAGAAATCCTTATTTATTCCGCCTCTTCTTTAATCAAGTCATAGTCAGTATCCTAGTCTACCACACTTATTGTATATTCAAAACCAAAAGCTGGACAATGAATGGCTTAAAACCCTAACGGGCGGCAATGCAAAAAGATATATAACTTCCATCTGGTTTATTATAGCAAAGTCTGTAAGGCCAAGCCAAATTTTTACTTCAAAGTATGGACTTAGTATCAAATTTTCTCAGCTCTGCTTTACTCGATTTAGGCCTAAAAAGTGACGGTGCTTCTGTAAAGAAATCTAAATTTTATTAAATGTGTTATTTATTGATCAGTGGTAACAATACCCAGTATAGTTCCTTATTTAACTCATGAGTGTGGCAAAGCACAATATTGTTGCCATAATATTTTCACTTTTGCTCTTTACAAAGCCTGATTCTCATGATAAAATAAAATAATAAACTTTCACATACTCAACTTTATTATAAGAGATAATGAGCAACGATTTTACGTTGTCAGCCATTTGTCACTGCCAAACGCTTGTATAATGAATCCTTTGGCATTGTGGTAAGTCATACTATCATCATCTTGTTTTGGCATTCACAACATCTGGATTTATAATACAAAGATTTCTCATGGTGGCCAACTTTGCAGTCTCAGAAGCACCTTTATGCTATTTTAAACAGATCTATGTAGTTGTGTACATTCCCAGTGTTTCAAAATTGGGAAATTAATCAGATTAACTGAACATAAACATCCATTTTTACAAAGACGTGAAGGCTGTAAGAATTTTGATAGAACCTCAGAGTTTCTTGAAAGATCCTTTAAAAATAAAGACTTTATTTAGCTGGAGCAGCCTGGGAAGAGGGAGCAAAGGAAGCTAGATTTGGCTATGAAGGAAATCCACTAGTTGGGATGACCAAAGTGTCTGCAGACCCAGAAATACCTGCACTTTCTAAATTTTTTAAAAATTAAAGCCAATGGAAGTGAAACCAGTGCCTCATTGACCTCAACATTAAACGCCAAAAAATCCACCTGTGAATTAACACAGTCGTTAATAAACTCCTGACAGAGTTTGTTTAACATCAAAAAAGTTGCGGTGCCTCTACCAGGAAATGTTGTTCACTTGCTCTATTTCTTGCTTGGAAGTTAGTAGTAAAATCGTAATATTTTATTTTCTACCCCTTAGGCATAAACTAACTTTTTAAGGGAGTTGATCTCCTTCTCCTAATCAGTATTAAACCGAATAGCTAAAGTTTAAGCTTGATCAAAGCTGTTGAGGTGACATTTGTCATCATCAATCATTTCTTCCTACTCCTAAAACATGTCAACCTTGATAAACAAAACATACAGGGAGTAACCAAGATGTATATCTATACTATCACAATTCTGACAACCATATTGATTATAAGTATGCTAGGCTTTGGATCAAACACTTCACCATTAATAAAACACACTGGATCAGAACAGCTTATATTCTCATGCTGATTATTATGCAACTGTTGATTTACAATTCCAAAAAAGTTCCCCTATAGTGAGAACCAAATGTATTAAGTGGCTCACAGGCATCCAGGTTTTAATGGTACAGATGAATTTACACTTAAATAAGTAGGGTACTTTATGAGGGCAGTAAACTTAATAAAATATACACTACACAAAATATGTAAAAATAAGTTTTTATTCTATAACTAAAGGAAAAGTGCACTGCAGTATCAATACTTAAAGTGGCTTAAGGGCTCACAGGGGGCTGGGTTATTGTTAGTCTTCAGTATTTGAATACATATAGTAAAATAGTCATTTATTAAAAATAACAGTATCCTACTGATATGCTCCTCCAAATCCATTGTTTTATTGTTTCATTTATTTTGAAGCTCAGTAGCACTAAGGTCCTCCAATCAATTGCATAATAATTAGGAGACATGACCGCTTGGGCATTGGCCTCAGGTTAAATTACATCAGAATAGCAACTATCCTATTAGAACTGAGACCCAAACAAATGGCAAAAGAAATTAACTATAAACCTATTATGACAAGTTTTTTCTGGCTTGGGTCAAAATAGTTGAAAATAAATTTTAATCCAATAGGTGATACAAAAACCTGCCTGGGGTCAAGGTTATCAAAACAATAAGGAGTTGAGATTTGCATCAGCGGGATAAAAGGATTTGATCTTCATTAGGCATTATCAGCAATTGGAGACTCCAAGGAGATGGTAACTAAAAGTACTCAATTTCAACTAACTAATGACTTCATATAAAAAACGTGGTGCAGTGCAAAGCCATCCATAGTAGATTAATCCTAAAAATTAGCATTGGCGTTGTGCCCAGATCTTTAAAAACCCATGTCTACATATTAGTAATTATATAATTAATTAAATACATAAATATTTATATATAGGTAGTTGTTTGACGCAAATTGCCAAACCTCTGAACCTTTCCAATCATCTTTTCCTAATCCACCTGTAACTTTTAGCCCAACTTTCTTCAAATAGTAAGATTTAATATGGCCTGAAAGTTAATAAGATACTCTGTTCCCCTATACAGACGCGGTCATTATAATTTAACACCAGTTGCAAGGGATCTAACATAATTCATCAACATCTGCCTTTATAAAACTACTTTGACCTCAGGTTCTCCTATTTGGATGCCATTGCCGCTGAAGCTCTAATTTAATTTAGTTTACAAGAAGATCCCACCCGTTTACTACGCATGCATTCCAGACACTATGATCCTCATTAATAATTTTCTACTGTTATCGCCCACCTATCTCATGTGGTGCCATACTGGGAGCTAGTGGATGGGTTAGCCATGTAAAGAAAAGCAATCCTTTATTTTTGTGGTCATAAAAAGAAGCCTACTTTTTGGCCCTGGTGTAAGTCCATATGCACAGCCCCTCCACCTTGATTGTAATCAATACCACTTCAGGAATAGAGGGACCCCAAGCCACCTGTGGCTCCTTTATTTCAATTAAGTGACTTGACTCATGTTTTAGATGAGTGAGAGGGTTGCTGCCTTACCCCAAGGAACCTCTCTCCAAGCTTCTTTTATTTATTATTTTCTATTAAACTGATAGAAAGGGTTTGAAGGACGTTCCAGTCCAAGAATCCTCTGGCAGTACCTTAAGGCCCATCCCACTCCTAGTTCAGAAACTTTCAATATGTAAACAGAGGCTCAAATCCTCCTCAAACATCAATTAAAACCAAAGAATTCATATTGTGTTCTTTCTAATAGAACAGATCTTGAGTTTAATCACCATGAATCACTCTACTCCCCTTAAAAGTATTCCAGTCTTACCCAATTATGATAGATCCATGCAGAACTGGATGCGCCACTCCATCAATTATAACAAATCCACACAAAACTAATGCTATCAATCTTAATTCTTATTAATATTGTATCAAAATAGATATACTATTATTAAGATATTTTAAAGATTACACAAACTCATAACAAATTCCTCAGCATAGCCAATTGGAATATACTTCTTGGTTTACAGTCCCCAACTACTTCTCAGGATCTCCTCTCCAATCGTTACCCTCCACATAAATAAAATCAACATCTTCACCTTAGGTTTATTGCCAGTTTATTCTTTATTATAATTCCTTTTAGTAAGTAATTTTACCCTTCCCTTATTTACTTTCCACAAGATCCAGCTACTACAACATATCATCAAATTAATCAGGTAAATCTGGAAAAGCACTTGATCTGTTACAAGTATCTATAACTTTGTAGAGGGCGCTCTGCATCATCAATCCAGCAATATTGTGTCACAGCCAAACTAGTGAAAGTCTACATCCCAACTATTATTGACATTTTGTTGCAAATACCCCACATTCCTGTGACCTCAATTTAGCCCACCAATCCATAAAGTATCTGTCGTGATACAAGCAATGTGTATCCTCTTATTATAGTCCCTTATTGTTTGATGAACAATAACTTCATAATCCAGAGTATTTATCATCTTTACTGACTCTCCCACCCCTTAGGGTTGCTATAAAAAGACTTGTGGTGCCCTTATTGCAACCATATGCTTGTTATGACGGCCCTTTGGTATATCTTTATAACAATCCTTCTACTCACGTTTACCCTAAAGCGTCTCCTTTTAGAGCCATCAAGACAGCTGTGCCCTTGGAATTCTGGGATTTTTTTGGATAGTAACACACCCAGAATGAAGCTAGTCTACCCTTAATTAATCGCATCCATGACACTTGGCATATGCGACTATATTCTCCCTGGTGAAGGTCACGCCTTGCAATCCCTCATTTAATGGATTTAGCCACATATAACCCAGTTGGTGATTTTCGACCTCTGAAAGGTTTAAAAATGCAGTATGACACCAAAATGTGAGCCTCAATGGTTGCAATTTAGCCATTAACTTCAGATATGCTCTGTACATAATTGAAATAAAACTGAGCAATAACGAGAATACCTTACCAACTGTGCCTATATAATGGGGTACAACAGACAAATTTATAATAAAATAACCACACTAACAAATCTTCAGATTGAGGTCCTATAATTGAATGTAACAGTTGGGCTTCGCCCTTTACTGAGTGAAGCCTCTACTAGAGGTCATGACTCGCCTAGTGGCAGATGCTGAATCAGGCTCCCCATTGACTTGGGTTAAACCCAATTTGAGGTATCAGAAATCAACCCAATAATAATTGATATTATTAGTATAGTAATTTTGACTTAAAGCTGGTAACTAATGTCAAGGATGTCAAAATAATCAAATGGGTTATGGCAAAATCCCATCTCAACGCTGAAATCCAGACTTTGGCCATTTAGGAATTTACTGGCGATTTATGCTGAGTATAACCCAATTCCCCTCTTTATTTGTTGTATTTTAAGGGTATTTAAGCTCGCTGGTGCGTTTGAGGCTTAAAATCCAACAATTAGGGGATTTAAACCTCTTGTTATAATAAAGATAAATAGATAATAAAAGCTAGAAAGTCATGTTTTCTATAGTTTTATTGGTAACTGCGGGGAAAACAAACCCTCTTGATATCAAACCATTCAGTATCTAAACTGTATCAAAAGAATAAGGCAAATTCAACAATAGATTTGGAATAGCTTAGACTGGTCCAAATTAGGTAATATGAAAAAAGTAGCCTATCAAAGCTTGGAAAATTCTCTTCACTTTGGCTGCACAATAGATGGGGAGATATTGTTTGGCAAGACGTACCTGTGAGGTAACAATTTGATAAATTCCAGCCAATCCCCATTTGTTAAATTATTTCACCTTGGGGGACTTCCGCCACGCCTATAAAAGGGGGTAGTCCCTGCTTAGGTGTTTGAAGGGAATTGGACGTGGCAGGGGGAGAAACTGCTGGTGGGCTTCCGAATTTACCTTGTGTGGTTGGGTCAATTTGACTGCCCAACTTCATACTAATTGCCCATTTATTATTCATAGTGTTATCCCAATTTGTGGGATTTCACCGAGAATTGGACAGAGTCTTTTTGTTTGATAAAATCATTAGTATGATCCAAATCACCCTTATCATCATTGGAACCTTTTAAGTGTCTGACATTTCCCCATGCTGGCTCATTTTGACCCACAACTTTTTTCTTGGAGCCATGATGGCAAATGTCTGACATCACCCCCATAATAATGTTGGGGGAGAATAGGGCCATAGGAAGCGGTCATGTACCCAATTTATGGTGATACTGGTAGCCAAAAATTCTATAGAATACTCGTCACCTCTCTTGTAGTGACAGTGAAAGGACTCTCCCAAAAAATAAGCTTGCTACTTCTGGGTTTGATTCAGTTATGGTTATATAGGACTAAGTCAGACACTTTGGATGAATGTGATGGAGCACAAAACTCATTGACCGCTTTTCCCTCTTTTGAAACTGTTTTAGATAAGATTGTCATAGCCTCAGATTGAAGCTGAATAATACGTTGAGCCAATCTTCTCATGGCTTTTTCAGGTTTCTCAACTTAAGAGAGACCCTCTTTAGCTAAAAGGGTGGGTATCCCTGGTTCCTACCCATACCAAACACATAAGTGGAACATTTTCAGGATCAAGTGTCAACTAATTCATTATACCATAAGAGCACTGGGTAGGAATTAATCACAGTGAAGTTTATCAGAGGAGGCGTTGTACGCAAGATGGAAACAAAGGTTCCATAGGCTCTCTCCACAGTTACGTTGGTAGAGGGATTATATGGGGCTGAGCTGTGTTGTTGGGTATCTAGACATAGCCAGGATCTTGCCTAATCTGGAAATGAAGATCTTATCATTATCACAGAGTAGTACTTGAGGACATCTGTTGGGATTTTTGCCCATATTCCCAGCCTGCTAGATTACCTGGTGTTACTAGAAGAAAATTCCCTAAGGCAAAGTGAATCAGAAATTGGTTGGCCTGAGTTTTGGTGAAACTATGTTTGGGGGATTTTGGGATATTCACCTGGTCATATCTTTCAGTGATCAATCTGGATGAATACCTAATATCTCATTGGGCGGAGTGGCTGACAAAATAATGGCATCTGATAGTGATTAACTATCAGGTATACTGATTGGGATCGGTTGGGTTTCATCACTGACTGATTAGAAATTTTTAGTGAATTGTGAGGTGAGTGATACCGCCTGCAACTAGCAAATTGATCGGTTGGTGTGTGACATGCCATAATGGGTAACAAGTCCCATTAACTAAGCAGGTCGCTTGCAAATTATGGTTGGTTTTCTTGGATTGAGAGGAAAATGTTAGGGACACATTTTCTGACTCTTTCTGTTTGAGGTCTTGAGGATGTCCAACAACGGAATCCTAGCCAGGATGGGGAGGACCATCGCTGCTGAGACGAGGAAGGGTGATTTAATGGCAATGGCTGCCATTTCATCAAAGAGGTGTCAACTGAGGGTTAGATGTCTGAATCCCCTACTATATAATTCCCTAGGATTCACTATAATAAAAAACTAGCATTTGGAAAACCATCATTTAGTAAAACATTATTATTAGTATTATTAGTATGAGTAATTTTATCAATTTGGTGTATAGTCAGACTATCAGCATCCATTGTGATGTTCCATCTCAAGGATATTGTTGCAGAAGGCAATAATTGGAAGACTCTCAGAGAGAATAGTAGAGATCTGAGCGAGGATCTATAGACAAAGGGAACCACAATCAGGGATAGCTGCTGACTGTGTGTTGGGCTGAAAGAGACTGTCAATGGGGTATCTGGACAAAGATTGGGTAGACAGGAATATAGGGAACAAATCCCAATGAGTATGACTTATCAAGTATTTAATCAGAAGTACTGGCTGAAGCGTTGGGCCTAATAATAGTTTAAACTCAACTATGGATAATAGTCTCCATACTATTATCAAATAATAAGTTCTGTACAACGTAAAGTGCACGAGGAAATCAAACCTGTGCAGTAGAAAGGTTATTGGTTTGACGACCATTAATCAATCCTTAAGTAAATTTTTACAATTTGGTGCTCACTACAGGGGTAGTTGAGTAAAGAATCTGTTAATAATGTCATATAAAGAAGAAATGCGCAAGTTGTGGACTGAGATCGCCACAGTGAATCAGAATGCCTTAAACTCAGCGGAGCATCAGGAGTTTGCGGCCTTGGAAGAGCGAGTCACCAAAGTGGAGGAAGGAGTAGAAAACGTAGTCAACTTTGGTAATAAGTTACTAGGCAAAGTAAACTTGTTAAAGAAGAAAGAAGGAGACCTCATTCGAGAGGTCCTATTCCTGAAAATGGAGCGAGAAGCAGATTGCATTTATTTAAGAAAGTTTAGTGCATATATCAAGAAATAGATTCTGAAATAGAGGACTTGAAAGACCACAGATGTGCATGTGAGCCCATTATGGCCAGTGATGCTGAAGAGAGAAGTCCTCACACAATACTTGGGAAGTCAAAACCCTGAGAAATATGCTGCCCACCTTTAATGCCATTTTGGAGATGACGCCTGAAGTCACTCCACAAGTTAGCTGAGTAGCTGAAGTAAGAGAATCGGCCCAAAATGACTCAGAGGAATTTAGAGCAACCCTGAATTTGCCAATATTTCACTAGGATAACGCCCCAGCATTTTCTGACTGTTTGACATGACTATGAATGTATACGGGGATTATCAAAAGGCGTTGACAGTCATGTACTGCTTGGACACCAACTGCCAGAACCTAGTGTTACCCCACTTGGAGGGGGACAGCTGGTCATATGCTGAGGCTAAGGTGGCCATAATGAAGGAGTTCAGGAGTCCAACCCACATGTCAAAATGCAAGCAAGAATTTATGAAAATTCAATTCCATAAAGATGAGTCTTTTGCTAGCTTCGCGGATTGATTTTATCAGGAGTTGCAGATCATGGCTGAAGCAAAAGTGTTAGATGACTTTGATGCAAGAATCGCTTTGTAAACGGCCCTTTGGCCCTATTGCAATTTGCATCAAAAGGTGTCTTCTGTATTTGCGGCAGAGATAACTACCTTGCAAATGGTAGATAACCTGAAGATTTTGGGAGCAACGTTCAATGCTCAAATAGAAGCTTCAAGTCTAATCAGGTCCAAAATCCAAATCCCATGAAGGGAAGCAAAGGAGCAAAAGAGGCTAACAACTGAACTGTGCTGGGAAATAAGCCCAAGGAATTCAGATAGTTAAGCAAGAAAAAGAAGGTCTGCTTTCAGTGTGGCGGGAAAGGACATTTTGCTGCACACTGCAAAAAGCTGAAGGATCAGATTAACATGGTCCAGGCCAAGGAAACAGCAGTAGCCAAGGATTCGGGAAAAGGTCCTTCTGCCTAGACAAGGAACAGTATAGAGCGGCAGAGAAACCAGTTCCTCCTGATATCATGAATGAAGAAATAGACGTTAGTGATCTGTTCATAGATGACGAGCAGGATCAGCCATACCAAGTGGTCAACATGGATGTAAATGCCGTGACCAGAGCTGGGGCAAAGAAGATCGACCCCAAGATAATTCAGGAAGTTGCCAGGCTGTATGCCCAACAACTGGTGGAAAAGATTTGGAATGCCGAGAATCCTGATGAGTTAGCAGATGTTCGTTTAGATGAGGCCAATCTGTCAATACCCCTTGGCATGATAAATGAATCGTTTCCTGAATTATCAGTGCAGATTATTCATACCTTAGATTAGGCTAATAATGGCGCTATTCACTCAGTAAATACTATATTACAATACTCTGAGTGTACATATATAGATATTCAGGTGAATCGAGTAAGGGTGAGGGCAATTGTCAACAGTGGAGCGCCCATCAATATTGTGTCAATCAAGCTGGTGAAGAAGATGAAGATCTCTCCGGACTTGGAACACAAGAGAGAATATGGAACAGCTGAGCCAAACACCACCATTTCCTGTAGAGCGTATAGTGCGCTGCCACTACGATTCAGGTCATGTGTAGTATCCACGCCAGCGATAGTTTTGGCGAACCAAAACTATGATATCTTGATTGTAACAGAGTTTCTGCGGAAGTACAGAGTTAAATGTAACTTTGAGGATAATATGTTGACCATATTGGGTCAGAAGTTATCATTGGTATATCAGAAGGATGGTGAAGCTCCACTGAATCGGAGAAACAATTTCATCAATATAATATACAATGATGGCATTGTCCCAATTTGGTACCAATTAGTTGGTAGAAAGTGATGCAAATTGTTGGCAGAAATCCTAGAAAACCGAAGAATTCCACTGATGATCAAGAATGAGAGGACATACCAGCTGGATCACAGATGATAGTTGACACAGGGTTGACTTTGGAGATTCTGGAGCTGTTGTATGGAGAAGTTGGAAGCCCCTGAAAGAAGTCCAGAGTGGAGCCATTGGTGGCTCCCAGGAAAATAATTCTGGGCCATGGAGAAATATGAGTTTTCCTGGAGAATTTGAGCAAAAAACTGATGAAGATTTAGAAGAATCAGATCATCACGTTTATTCATTTAATCTTAATGGCAGAATTGAGATGATTCCACGATTTTGGGTCTCTCAATGAAAAGGGATTACCAGCCGGGATGGCAAAAAGCATCAACCTATTGGTTGATAGAGAGCAGCTTGCAGATCTGCCGGAAGGGCGAAGGGGAGGTGCTCAAATTATTCAAGAAATATTGGTAAATGTTTGCTCAGGACAACCACAATTTGGGATGCACACGAGATGTAATTTACAAGGTTAACACTGGGGAAAATCTACCAATAAAGATGAGACCGATCTGAAAATTGACAGCCACAGAAGCAGTAGTGGAGGATGAGATCAGCAAACTAATGAAGCATGGGCTTCTAGTTCTGTCATTAAGTCCCTGGGTGAGTCCAATTCTGATCATGAAGAAGAAGGATGGATTGAACCAGGTAGTGATTGACTACTGGAGGCTGAACAAAATTATGAAGAAGGATTCATATCCCCTACCAAGGATCAACAATGCGCTGGATCAATTAGGAGAAGCGAAGTATTTCTCCCTGATGGACCTAATCTCAGGTTACTGGAAGATCGACTTGCCAGAAGAAGACCAAGAAAAATGTGTGATTATTACCGCGCAGGGGTTATACCAGCTGACTAGGATTCCCCAGGGTTTTTGTAATGTGCACGCAACATTCCAGATGGCCATGGAAGCGATATTAAGCAACCTGAAGTTGTCATGCATCCTGGTATATTAGGATGATATCAATGTGTTCAGTAGAACATTTACTGATTACCTGCACCACTTGGAGAAAGTTTTTAAGAGACTATCTGTGGCTAACCTGAAGATCAATCCGTGGAAGTGCCACTTCTTCAAAGAGAGTTGAAATACCTGGTATTTGTGATCAACTCAAGTGGATTGCAGCCACAAACCCAGAAGATAGCAGCTATAGAGCGCATGGCTGTTCCAAAGAGTGTCAAAACATCCAAGTATCTCTTGGGATGGTCAGATACTACAGGAGATTTATTCAGGACTTTTCCTGAATAGCCAAGCCTTTATTTTATTTATTAAAGGATCTGAAAAAAGGCTTCATATGGAATGAAGAAGCCCGGGAATCCTTTGATGAGTTACGCCAGTATCTGATAAATTCGCCAATTCTGAAATATCCAAATTTTGATTGGGAGTTTATCATTCAAACTGATGCTTCATTAATGGCGATTGGTGCTGTACTCAGCCAAGTAGATGAACTTGGGGACAAGCATCTAGTGTCATATGTGAGCCAGACACTCTCAGCCACTGAGAGGAATTAAATTGTGACTGAGCATGAATGCCTTGCGGTCATTTATGCCTGTAAGCAGTTTTGGGTGTACGTCCACAGAATGTACTTTAAGGTGGTGACAGACCACTCTTTGCTGCGTTGGCTGCACAATCTAATGAAACTGGAAGGATGACTGGCCCGGTGGGCACTTAAGCTTCAGGCTTACAATTATGAGATAGTCCACCAAGTGGGAACTTCTCATCAGAGCGCGGATGGCTTATCATGGATACCAATGGTCCAGTTGGTATACTCGCAGGTGGATGAGCTATTCCAGAGAATGGTCGAAGGAAGAATCGAGGATGAGCCTCAGGAAACTCAAGATACGCTTCAAAAAGTGATGGAAAACACTGAGACTATGGATGGACAAGTATTCAAGACGATCAATAGGAAGCGGCTATTATTCCCAAATCTGTCAGAAAGAGCAGCAATAGTATGAGCAGCTCACAAGGTTGTCAGGCATGGAGGCCTGAGAAAAACAACTGGCCATATTCGCCAGTATTATTACTGGAAATCAATTAACTATGATGTTGTGGATCATCTGGCTTGTTGCATGGAGTGCCAGCTGCATAAACCACACAAGAATACAACTGGATACTCACTTGTCCAGCCTGGATTTGTCTAACACACAGTGTCCATTGATGTGATGGGACTGCTGAAAATGAGCACAGGAGGAGTCAAGTACATCATAGTAGCCATTGACCATCTGACGAGATGGGTGGAAACAAAAGCCCTTACCATACTTGATGCTACCAGTACTGTGAGATTCATCCTGGATCAAGTAGTATACCAGCATGGATGTCCGCAAGTTCTATTATGTGACAATGGGACCAACTTCACATCTCATGTGATCCTAAGGCTAAATAAAATAATGGGGACCCAAGGAGTCATGTCAGTACCATACCAGCCAAAGACAAATGGACTGGTGGATCGGATCAATGGGACGTTGGCCATGATGCTGAGGAAGCTAGTTGCAGGGAGAACTTCCGCGTGGGGAACATAACTGAGTTTGGTGACATTTGCCTACAACATTAGTCATCATACGGCGACAGGAAAGATGCCATTTGAATTACTATATTAGAGGAAGGCCGCGTTGCCACTGATATTATATTTGGTAGTAGAACCTACGTCAGTGATGAGTACCAAACAATACTTGGACTGACTGACAAGTATTCTGATCAATATGCAATTGCAAGCATTTGATACCACCTTGAGAAAAAAGGATATGAGCGAAATTGACAGATGACAAGAAATGACTGGCATTGAAAGAATATCAAATAGGAGAAAGGGTCGCCTATTGCAATACACATGTTTTCAGACAAAGAAACAAATTGGATGTGTTGTGGTCAGGTCTGTTTGAAGTAATCACCAAGATGGCAACTGATGCTTACTCCATCAAGAATCTCTTGGATGGAAGAGTAGTAAATTAAGTCCACACTAAGTATCTAAAGCATTGGATCGAAGAAAAAAATAAAAGAGTTCCCAAAGGACGGATGAACCATTAAGTTGGTAATGTCCTTCTGATTAGGTCAAGTCCAAAAAAGGACCTCTGAACCAATATAGATGGTTAAGTCCGTAAAAGTACCTCTGAACCATGGAAAACTGGTAGGTTTAAGTACCCAGGACCCAGTTTGGGGGGAAAGATGGACCTCTGAACCAAAACAAGGTCAAGTCCCATAGGAAAAAAAGAAGAATAGATAAAAAATTGATAAAAAATATTGGAAAAAAGATTTTAAAATGCATAGATAATTAAAGTCAATATATTTTTTATTTTTTATTTTTATTGGCCTTCCTCAGTATGGGGATGATTCAGCCTATGTCGCCTCTTGGGGGAGGGAGGATGGATTTCAGTAGGAAGAAACAGCCCATCAAAATTGATATGTGATCAGACACTTGCGATGGCAAGACCTACATGAAACCACGTTCATTGAGCAGATGCTGAGCCCTGAGAAAACGCGACTAGGAGAAGGAATATTGAAATGTCAGAAGATGCCAATTGCGAAACCCCGGAGCAGGGAGGAAAACAGCAATAAAGAAAGAGGCAATTTGCGAATAGCCCCAAGTAATCCTGATAAGGCACTGGAGCTGAAAGATTTGTCGTGAGCACCTACTGACAGGCTTCATCTTGGACTGGACATGTGAGCTGGCAGCAAAGAAGGAATACTTGATGGGGGTTGTTGAATCATGCCCCCTATTAACACAATCAACGGAAGATAGCAATGGGAAGCTCCAGAGAAGAGGTAGTTGTGCAGAGAGCAGATTGCATCCTGCAAACAACAACTATAGGCTTCACAGAAGCTAAAGCTGAATAACCAGTGGAAGCCAAGCGAGGCTGGAAGCTTCGTCAACCAACTTTGAAGAACTTGTCCAGCAAAGCAAAGAGCATAAGTGGCAGTATCCCAATCCAGAAGGTTGGTCAGATCAGAGGGATTCAGCGCTAATGTCAAAGCCTCAGTGACTTGGGCCCATAGTTCAGTGTAGGGGAGCTCAAAGTGTATGATGTTCCCCATTGAGAGCTCAGAAACCAGTACAGCGGGTTTGTAGAATTGATGAGTTGGAAGAGGAACTCAGGAAGCAAGTCTTAACCAGCCAAGAACAAACGATCTAGTGCGACTGGCATGATCTCTAAAGCATTGTTGATGATGTTCAGAGCATCAGCAAAAGGAGCCAAATCCAGGAGGGTTTTGAAGTCTAACTCTGGAATTGACTGCAAGGGAAGAGTCAGCTGAGAGTTGTTCAAAACGATGGCCAGCCTGGTTTTGGAGGGATTAGTTACCATTTCCTGTAATTCAATGAAAGGACTAGCTGCTTGTACCAGACTAGGTGTATGAGTCCGGAAGGACCATAGAAGAGGTTCCATTGAGCATCCTAACTCATCTGCTGGAAGAGATGGAGGTCTGGATCAGACAGACTGTTGAGGAGCTGCTGGTAGCAAGATTCTGAATTTGACATATGAGCTGGACTAGAGGGGGATGTCAGACTTATATAGAAGTTGACATTATGCACTATATAATCCATTAGGCTCCAATTTTGGGGAAATTAATCTTAAAATTTATGAGATAAGCTTTCTGAGGGAAGAATTAAGAATGACTTACAGCCAAGAGGTTATGAATGAAATAATGAGGGTGAATAGAAATAAGTATTATTAATCAAGCTGTGAAATGAACATTGACGGCAAGAGTCTCCTGTCTAGGATGTGGAGATAATCAGGAAATCAAGGACGCCAGACCAAGAATCCTAAATATGACAGCAGGTCATATACCCTGATGGGGGAAAACCAAATCTTGGGACTAATATCATCACGAGTAAATTGATCAGCCCAGCATGACAGAAGGTCATGGGGACTGCGCTCTGAGAAGGCGGTAGCAAGGAGGAAGAAGAAGAATGCCATATGCCAAAGGTAATCCTGAGCAGCATTGAGTAAAGACGAGTGTACTCTGCTTGAATCAATGAAGTATTTGGCCAGGTGTCTGAAGCGGTGCTCGCATGCCCCATTCCTTTTCTCACTGGAAATCTAGGCAAGAGGGGGGATGTGTTGGGATTTTTGCCCATATTCCTAGCCTGCTAGATTACCTGGTGTTGCTAGGGGAAAATTCCCTAAGGCGAAGTGAATTGGAAATTGGTTGGACCAAGTTTCAGAGGAACTACATTTGGGGGATCTTGGGATATTCACCTGGTAGTATCCATCTGGGATCAATCTGGATGAATACCTAATATTTCATTGGGTGGAGTGGCTGACGAAATAGGGGCATCTGATAGTGATTAAATATCGGGTGTACTAATTGGGATTGGTCAGGTTTCATCACTGACTGATTGGTAATGTATAGTGAGTTGTGAGGTGAGTGATGCCACCTGCAACTAGCAAATTGATCGGTTGGTGTGTGACATGCCATAATGGGTAAAAAGTCTCATTACCTAAGCAGGTCGTTTGCAATTATGGTTGGTTCGCTTGGATTGAGAGGAAAACGTTAGGGACACGTTTTCTGACTCTTTCCATTTGAGGTCTTGAGGATGTCCAATGACGGAATCCTAGCCAAGTTGGGGAAGACCATTGCTGCTGAGACGAGGAAGGGTAATTTAATGGAAATGGCTACTGTTTCATCGAATAGTTTTCAACTGAGGGTTAGATGTCTGAATCCCCTACTATATAATTCCCTAAGATTCGCTATAATAAAAAAATAGCATTTAGAAAACCATCATTTAGTAAAACATTATTATTAGTATTATAGTATTAGTAATATTATCAATTTGATGTATAGTTAGACTATCAGCATCCATTATGATGTTCCATCTCAAGGATATTGTTGCAGAAGGCAATAATTGGAAGACTCTCAGAGAGAAGAGTAGAGATCTGAGTGGGGATCTATAGATGAAGGTAACCACAATCAGGGATAGCTGCTGACTGTGTTTTAGGCAAAAAGAGACTGTCACTGGGGTATCTGGACAAATATCGGGTAGACAGGAATATAGGGAATGAATCCCTATGAGTATGACTTATCGAGTATTAATCAGAAGTACTTGCTGAAGCGTTGGGCCTAATAATAGTTCAAACTCAACTACTGATAATATTCTTCATACTATTATTGGATAATACATATATACAATGCTAAGTGCATGAGAAATCGAACCTGTGCAGTAGAAAGTTTTTTGGGTTGATGATCAATAATCAATCCTTAAGTAAATTTTTACACCATCCATGGTGATTGAAAATATTTTAATGTAAGAATGTTGTGATGGATTTGCTGTTTGTTCAAGGAGGACCACGGCTTCAACCCACTTTATAAAGTGGTCAATACCTGCTAGGATAAATCTATTCTCACTGGAAGTCTGTGGGAGGGGACCTAATACATCTAGACTGATGGTGTGGAATGGTTGCTGAGGGGTAGTGGGTTGATATTGGTATTTAGTCTTGAAACTTGATTGCTACTTACACGTGAGGCAGGCTTCCAAGGCTTCAACAATAGCTTCCATGATTCTTTCCCAATAGTACTGCTCTCTATCCACTCATAGGTTTTCTTCACTACCCCTTGACCTAGGGTAGAGTGAGCCTCTAAAATAACAGGTACACATTCTGAAGGATTAGATAAGGAAACTACCTTGCCCCCACTTGCTTATACAACTTCCCGTTCTCCACTTCGGTGTTGCAGGAGTGTCAGGCTACCATTTTTGGATAAGCTCATCCTCATCTGCCCAGTTTTGGGGGACATTAAGATATCATGTAACCTCTCTGCCTTACTACTACCAAATGAAAAATAGGCAGACGAGTTAATTTATCAAAATTCATGTGATAGTTTCCAGCAAGGTGTTCAAATCTTCATGTCATAAGCTGGAGCTTTAAAGTCCATCGTAATAATCCCAGTAATAACCTTCATATTCTGCACCCATTTTAGGGGATTCTGGTTGGTATTTAAGTGTAAGTAGTGCCATACAAGAAAAGACAGCAATCTTTTCAGCTGGTAAAACAACAAGGCACACCTTCTCTGTGTTGTTGTAGTTGCGTTCCGCCTTTATTATCATCTTACTGAAATAGGATACAGGATGATTCACACCATTTTCATAAATTTGGGTAATATTGGATTTTTGCCCATGTATCCAGCTGACTAGATTACCAAGGATTGCTAGGAGATAATTATCTAAGAAGTGATTTGTATATCAGTTGACCCTGATTTCAGAATAACTATGTTCAGGGGATTTTAGGTTTTCGCATGGTCAGATCCATTGTAATCAATCTGAATGAATGCTTAATATCTTTTTGAGCAGAGTTGCTATTGAAATAGGGGCATCCGATAGTTGATTAACAATCAGGTGTACTGATTGGGATCAGTCAGTTTTCATCACTGACCAATTAGGAATTTAAGTTTTAAGTTGCAAAGCGAGTTGATGCCCTCTGCAACTAGAAAATTAATCAGTTGGTTCATGACCTGCCTTAATGGGTAACAAGTCCCATTAACTAAGTAGGTCGCTTGCAAAATATGGTTGGTTCACTTGTATTGAGAAAGAAACGTTAGGGACACGTTTTCCAACTCTTTCATTTTTGTCTTGAGGATGTCCAATGACAGAATCCTAGCCAGGAAGGGGAAGACTATCGCTGCTGAGATAAGGATGGATGATTCAATGCAACAGCTGCAATTTCATCAAGGAGGTGCCAACTGAGGGTTGAGCGCTGAATTCCCCACTTTAAATCCCTAAAGAATATACTAATAAAACATAATTTTGTATACTACTTTACAAGTATAATTTTACAGAATCCATTTTAAGTTCAACCCTTTCTCAAGGAATTATTAATGTGTGCAATAAATTGGGAGACTCTTTAAGATAAAGAGTAAGGATTTGAGCGGGGATCCAGAGAAGAAGCTGAATCAAATTAGGGTTGTTGCCGACAGTGTGTGTCAAAGAGAAACTGTAAACATGAGACTGAGTGTAGATTGAGCTAAGCGGTACTAGGGAACTAATCCCTATTAAGGACATCATAAGTATCTTGAGAGGAAATACTTGCCAAGCGTTGGACCAAAGTCTAATACTTCCATTCAACTCATATAATATTCGCCATACTATTATCAACTAATTATATCAACTACTGTTATACAATGTGGAGAATTACACTAAACCTGAACCTATGCAAGTAATATCTTTATAGGGGTTAATGGCTGATTTTAATCAGAACCTATAAATTTTTATATAGTGGTGCTCACTACAGAGGTGTAGTTGAGTAGAAGAAATTATAATGTGATCTCATATAAAGATGAGATATGAAAACTACAGACGGAGTTGGCAACTGTTTATCAAAACACCCTGGACTCAGAGGATCATTAAGAATTTGCAGCTTTGGAAGAGAGAGTCGCCAAGATGGCGGAAGGAGTCAATAATGTCACGAGACTCAGGAATGAGTTACTTGGAAAAGTAACGTCATTAAAGAAGAAAGAAAGGAACTAAATTCAAGAAGTCTTATATATGAAAATAAAGCGTGAAACAGATCACACTCATTTAAGAGAATTTTGCACTGATATAGAGTGTCTGATTAAACAGTTTGAATAGTTGAAGACTCACAAATGTGAATGTGAGCCATATGCAATGATTGATGCTGAAGAAAGAACAACTTGTATGATAATTGTAAAGATTACAACCCCAAAAAAAATGCTGCCCACTTTCACCACTATTTTGGAGATGAAGCTCAAAAACACTCCCCAAGTAAGCCGAGTAGCTGAACCCAGAGAGGTGGTTAGAGAAACCTCAGAGGAATTAAAGGTGACATCAAAGCTGCCATCTTTCCATCGGTATAACGCCCCAGCATTTTTCTGATTGTTCAATATGACAATGTACGGATACAGTGATCGTCAAAAGGCATTGATGTTGTTGAATTGCCTAGATACTGATTGTCAAAACCTAATGTTGCCCCGCCTGGAGGGGGACAGCTAGTCATATGCAGAGGCCAAAGTGGCTATTATGAAGGAATTTGGAAGCCCAACATGCATGTCAAAGCACAAACAAGAGTTTATGACATTCAGTTTTATAATGATGAATCCTTAGCAAGCTTCGCTAATTGTTTCTACTAGGAATCACAAATCATGGTTGGAGAGAAAGTTCTAGATTATTTCAATGCCTGGATCACACTATAAGCAGCCTTTTGGCCCTACCACAATTTGCACCAAATGATGTCTTCCATGTTTGCGATGGAAATTACTACCTCTCAGATTGTAGATAATTTAAAAAATCTTGGGAGCTACCTTTGTTGCCTTAAATAGAAGTTTCAAATCAAACCCAGCATGAAATTTGAATCCCACGAAGGGGAATGAAGGCGCTAAGGAAATCAATAACTGAATTGTGCGAGGGATAAGCCTGAAGACTTTAAATGTATTAAAAAGAAGGTGAAAGTCTGTTACCAATGCAGAGGAAAGGGACATTATGCTGTACATTGCAAGAAACTTATGGATTAAAGTAATGTGGTCCAAGCGAAAGAGTCTGCAGCTACAAAGGAGTCAGGAAAAGGGCCTATGGCCTAGATGGAGAACAGTCTAGAGCTGCGGCAAAATCTGTTCCTCCCAATATTATGCATGAGGAAATTGACATCTGTGATCTGTTTGTGGATGAAGCCATACAGGATCAGCTGTATCAAGTAGTCAATTTAGATGTGAATGCAGTAACAAGATTTGGGGCAAAGGGGATCGACCCCAAGATAATCAAAGAAGTTGCCTGGCTGTATGCCTGACACTTTGCAGACAAGATTTGAGCCACAGATAATCCCAAGGAATTGACTAAAGTTCGATTAGATGAGGCAAACCTGTCAATCCCCCTCAGCCAATCAAGGAACCATTCCATAATTATTGGTGCAAATCATTCACACCCTCAATTTGGGTAATAACGCTGTTATACACTCAGTAAATACTTATTACAATAATCCGAGTGTACATGTAATTTAGATATACTAGTGAATCAAGTACAGGTAATGGCGATTGTTGACAAAGAGCGCCAATTAATATTATCTTGACCAAGTTGGTGAAAATACTGAAGATTTTTCCTGACTTGGAACACAATAAGGAGTACGGGACATTTGGGCCAAATACCACCATCTCATGTGGAGTGTATAGCGCTCTGCCGCTTCAATTTGGATCCTTGGTAGTGTCTGCACCAGCTATAGTTTTGGTCAACCAAAACTATGACGTTCTTATTGGATAGGAATTTTTATGAAATTACAGAGTTAAACTTAACTTTGAGGATAATCACATTGACCATATTGGGTCAGACGTTACATTTTGGTCTATCAGAAGGATGAGGAAGCTCCACTAAGTAGGAGTAATGACTTCACCAACTTGATATACAATGATGTCATTGTCCCAATTTAATACCAACTAGTTGGCCAGAAGCGACTAGAGATGCCAACGGAAATCATAAAAAATTGGGGAATCCTAATGAGGAACAAAAATGTGAAGTCCATACTGCTGGGATCACAAATAATAGTCAACATGGGGTTGACTTTGAAGATACCAGAGCTACTGTATAGGGAGGTTGGAAGCTTCTAGAATAAGTCCATAGTATAGCCTTGGGCGCCTCCTGGAATAATAATGTCAGGCCATGGAGAAATGAAAGTTCTTCTGGCGAATTTAAGTGAAAACTGATGAAGATTGAGAAGAATCAGATTGCACTTTTTCATCAAATCCTGATGCCCAAACTGAGATAATTCCATGATTTTAGAACCCTCAACGATATGGGATTACCAGCTGGGGTAACTGAGAGTTTAACCTATTGGTTGATCATGAGCAACTCGCAGTTTTAAGGAAGGACAGCAAGAGGGGTGCTCAAATTGTTTGAAAAGTATCATGAAGTATTTGCCCAGGATGACCACAATTTAGGATGCATGAGAGAAGTGTTCTAAAAGGTCAATACTGGGGAAAATAAGCCAATAAGGATGAGAAAATTTGATGGTCAAAGGTGGCCAAAGAGGTAGTGGAAGAATAAATTAGCAAACTAGTGAAGCATGGGCTTCTAGTTCCATTGTCAAGTAGCTGGGTGAGTCCAATTCTTATTGTGAAGAAAAAAGTATGGCTCTAATAGGTGGTGATCAATTATCAGAAGCTGAACAAAATTATGAAGAAAAATTCAAATCCCCTGCCAAAAATCGACAATGCGCTATATTGGTTGGGATAAGCGAAGTATTTCTCTGCATTGGATCTGATATCAGAATATTAGCAAATCGATCTGCCAAGAGACCAAGAAATTTTGCAATTATTACTGCAAAGGGGCTATATCAACTGATGAGGATGTCCCAGGGTCTGTGCAATGTGCCTGCGACGTTCCAGAGGGTCATGGATGCTATACTAAATGGCATGAAGTTGTCATGCGTCCTGGTGTACTTAGGCAATATTAATGTGTTCAGTAGGACGTTTACTGACCATTTGCACCACTTGGAGGAAGTGAATAAGAGACTTTCTGCAGACAACCTGAAGATTAAGCCAAGGAAGTGTCACTTCTTCAAGAAAGATTTGGAATATATGGTATTTATAATCAACTCTAGTGGACTGTAGCTGCAAGCCCAGAAGATCGAATCCTTAGAACAAATGACTGTGCTGAAGAGTGTCCAAGATATCCAAGTGTTCCTTGGAATGGTCAGATACTATAAAAGACTTATTTGGTATTTTGCCAGAATTGCTGAGCCCTTATTAATCTGTTGAAGAATCCAAAGAAAGGATTTGTATGGAATGAAGAAGCACAGAAACTCTTTGATGAGTTATGTCAGTACCTGATAGATTCTCCAATTTTGAAACATAAAAATTTTGATTGATAATTTATAATACAAACTGATGCTTTGTTGACAGTGATTGGCATCATATTGAGCCAAGTAGATGAACTTGGGGGATGAACATCCGGTGGTTTATGTGAGATGAACACTCTCAGCCACTGAGAGGAATTACACCATAACTGAGTGTGAATGCCTAGTGGTCATTTACGCAATTAAACAGTTTTGGGTGTACATACATGTAATACCTTCAAAGTGATGACGGACCACTCCTCGTTGCATTAGCTTCACAATGTATGAGAACCAGAAGGATTACTGACTCAATGGGCACTGAAGTTACAGGCTTACGATTATGAGATTGTCCACTGAGCGGGGGCTTCTTACCAGAATGTGGATGGCTTATTGCAGTTACCAATGGTCCAGATGGAATACCAGCAAGCGGATGAGTTATTCAAGAGAATGGTTGACAGAAAAATTGGGAACGAGCCCTGAGAAATCCAAGGTGCGCTTCAAAAATTGATTGAAAACACTGAGACCATGGGTGAACATGTTTTCAAGATGATTAATGGGAAGTGGTTACTATTTCCAAAGCTGTCTGAAAGGGCAGATATTGTTCAAGCTGCTCGTAAAGTTGTTTGTCATGGAGGCCTGAGAAAATCAACTGACCATATTCACCAGTACTACTGGGAGTCAATCAACTATGATGTTGCGGATTATCTGGCTTGCTGTGTGGAGTTCCAGTTGCACAAGCCACATAAGAATATGACTGGATACCGACTGGTCTACCCTGGATTTGCTTAGCATATTGTGTCCATCGACATGATGGGACCTCTGACAATGAGCACAGGGGGAGTCAAGTATATAATAGTTGCAATCAATCATTTGATGAGATGGGTCAAGATGAAGGCCTTGAAAAAAGTAGATGCTACCATTACTGCAAAGTTCATCCTGGATAGAGTAGCATACTGACATGGATGCCCGCAGGTCCTGCTGAGTGACAATGGGAAAAATTTAATGTCTCACGTGATCCCACGGTTAAATGATATAATGTGGATCCAAGGATTCATTTCTGTAACCTACCAGCTGGAGATGAACGGACTGGTGGAATGAGTTAATGGGACGCTGGCCATGACGCTGAGGAAGCTGGTCGTAGGAAGAACTTTTTACATGAGGAATGTACCTGAGTATAGTGACGTTTGCCTACAATGCCAGTCACCATATGGCGATGGGAAGAACGCCGTTTGAGTTGCTATACAGTAGTAAGGCCACATTGCCACCAATTTTATATTCAGTTGTATAACCAGCATTTGGTATAAGTGCTGAGCGGTACCTGAACTGATTGACAAATATCCTGATCAAAACGCAATCACAAGCATTTGATATGATTTTGAAGAAAAGTATATGAGCAAAAACAATGGATGATAAGAACTGACCAGCCTTATTATAATACTGATTAGGCGATTGAGTTGCCTATTGCAATATGCATGGTTTCATGAGAAGAAACAAATTTAATGCATTGTGGTCAGGTCTGTTTGAGATTATTACCAAGATGGCGACGGACGCCTACTCCATCAAGAACCTCTTGGATGGAAGGATTTTAAATCGAGTCCATGCTAAGTATTTGAAGCAATGGATTGATGAAAAATATAAAAAGTGTTCCTGAAGGACTGCTGAACCATTAAGTTGGTTAAGTCCTAATGATTTAGTCCAAAAAAGGACCTTTGAACCAATTTAGATGGTTAAGTCTTAAAAAATTAAGATCTCTGAACCATAGAAAACCGGTACGTCTAAGTATACCTAGGATTTAGATTGGGGTAATAAAATAAAAAATGGATCGCTGAACCAAAAAAAGGTCAAGTCCCATGGAAAAAAGAAGAATAAAATATAAGATTGATAAAAATATTGGTAAAAATTATTATAAAATAGCTAGAAAAACCGTTATATTTTTATAGTTTTTTTCTTTTTCTATATTATCCTCAATTCAGGGATGATTCCGCCTATGTCACCTCTTGAGGAGGGAGGATGGATTGCAGTAGGAGTGAATAACCCGTTGAAATCTATGTGAGATTGGATGCTTGAAAGGGCTAGACTCACACAAACCAAGTTCATTGAGCGAATGCAGATCCCCTCAAGTAAGCAACTAGGGGAAGGGAAATTGAGATGTCAGAAGAAGCCAAACATGATACCCTGGAGCGGGGAGGGAAGCAACAGTACAATATGAGGCAGTTGGTAAATAACCCTGAGTAATCCTGATATGGTACTGGAGCTGGAAGATTGGTCTTGAGCGCTTGCTTATGGGCTTTGTCAAGGAAACTGGACATATGGGCTGGCAACGAACAAGGGATAAAAGATGGGGGTTGCTGAATCATGACATCTATTAAAGCCATCAGTTTAAGATACTGATGAGATTTGCCAGAAATGAGATAGTCATGCAAGGAGCGAATGGCATCATGCAAGCGATGACTATAAGCTTTTCAGAAGCTGAATCAGAAAGAGAGATGGAAACAGAAGAGGCTGGAAGCTTCGTGGACCAACTTCAAAGAACTTGGCCAGCAAAGCAAAGAGCATAGGCTGCAATATCCCTATCTAGTATTTTTAAGATTGGAAGAATTCAGAGCTATAGACAAAGCCTTAGTGACTTGGGCCCTTAATTTTGCATAGGGAAGTTCAAAATGTACGCTGTTGCTGATGGTGAGTCTGGTGGCCAAGACAGCTGACTTGTAATATTGACCAAGTCAGAAGAGAAACTTCAGAAGCAAGTCCAATCCAGCGAGGAATTAACTAAGAGCAAAAGGTATTGCTTAAGGAGGTTCAATGATGATGTTATGAGTATCTGTGAAAAGATCCAAATCCAGAGAGTATTATAACCTAACTCTGGAATTAACGATAGAGGAAGAATTGGCCATGAGTCATTTTAGATGATTGCTAACCTGGTTTCATCAAGGTTGGTTACCGTTTCCAGTAATTTTATGGAAGGACTAGCCACTGGTACTTGACTAGGAGTATGAGTCCTGGAAGGAACATAGAAAAGGTTCTGTCATGTAGATCAAATCATCTGCTGGAAGAGCAAAGATCTTGATCAAACTATTGAGCAGCTGTTGATACCACAACTCGGAATTTGACATATGAGCTGGATGAGAGAGGAGATGTCAGACTTATATGATAGTTGACATTATGTACTCTGAAACCAATTAAGCTCCAATTAAGGAGAAATTAAATTTAAAAATTAACGAGATAAGCTCTCCAGAGAAGAATTAAGAACGATATGAGCCAATAGGTTATGAAAGAAATAAACAAGGGCGAACATAAATGAGCATTCCTAATTGGGCCACTAAACAAACATTGTTGGCAAGAATCTCCTGTCAAGTATAAGGAGAAAATCGAGAATCCAGACCAAGAATCCTGAATATGACAGCAGGTCATATGCCCTGATGGCTGAAAACCAGATAGTGTGATTAATATTATCATGAGTAAATTGATCATCCTGGAACAACAGAAGTTCATGGGGACTGCGCTCTGAGTAGGCGGTAGTGAGTAGGAAGAGGAAGAGAGCCGCATGCCAAAGGTCATCCTGAGCAGCGTTGAGTACTGATGATCATACTCCGCTTGAACAAATAGTGTTCAACTGAGTGTTTTAAGCAGTGTTCTTCTGCCCTAATCCTTTTATTGCTGGAACTCTATGCAAGAGGGGGGATGTGTTGGTATTTTTGCCCATATTCCCAGCCTGCTAGATTACCAAGGATTGCTAGGGGATAAAACCCTAATGCGAAGTTTATTGAATATCAGTTTACCCTGATTTTGGGATACTATGTTCAGGAGATTTTAGGTTATTCTCCTGGTTAGATCCATCAGGGATTGATCCAGATGAATGATTAAGATCTCGTCGGGCAGAGTTGCCAACAAAATAGGTGCATCTGATAGTTGATTAACTATCAGGCGTACCAATTGGGATCAGTTGGGTTTTATCACTGACTGATTGGGAATGAATAGTGAGTTTTGAGGTGAGTGATGCCACCTGAAACTAAAAAATCAATCAGTTGGTTCATGACTTGCCTTAATGGGTAACAAGTCACATTACTTAAGCATGTCACATGCCAATTATGGTTGGTTTTCTTGGATCAAGAGGAAAATGTTAGGGACACATTTTCTGACTCTCTCCGTTTGAGGTCTCGAGGATGTCCAACAATGGAATCCTAGCCAGGATGGGGAAGACCTTTGCTGCTGGGACAAGGATGGGTGATTTAAAACCAACGGCAGTCGTTTCATTGAGGAGGTTCCAAATGAGGGTTGGGCACCTTTTCCCCACTATAAATTCCCTAAAGTATCCACTAATAAAACACACTATTGAACACTACTTTACAAGTATACTTCTATCAGAATCCAATTTTGAGTTTTATTCTTTCTTAAGGATATTATTAATATGTTCAATAATTGGGAGACTCTTTAAGATAAAGAGTATCAATCTGAGCAGGGATTGAGGTAAGAAGATGAATTGAATTGGGATTTCTGCTGACAGTGTGTGTCACAGAGAAACTGTAAACAGGGATCTGAGAATAAATCAAGTTAGACGGTACTAGGGAACGAATTTCTACTCAGGACATCATAAGTATTTTAAGAGGAAATACTGGCCAAGCGTTGGACCAAAATATAATACTTCCATTCAACTATGGATAATATTCGTCATACTACTATCAACGATTATATCAAATACTATTATACAATGTGGAGAATTGCACTGAACCTGAACCTGTGCAAGTAATATATTTATGGGGTTTATTGGCTAAGAATAATCAGAAACCCTATAAAATTTTTCTAGCTAAGATGGCCCCAATGGCATAGTTTGAGGCATCAGTAAAAAAGATAAAAGTTCATTATAATCTAGGTGCCATAGGCTATAAAGTTATTGTAACAGTTGCTTCAGCGTTTCAAAAAGCAGCTGCTTGTTCTGTACCCCAATAAAAAGGGGTATTTTTAGCCAATAGTCAAATGAGAGGCTCAAGGAGCTGATAGAAGTTGGGAATGAACTGATGGTAATACCCCATCATTATAGGAATACCTGAATGCCCAAAGGTTTTTAGGGGCAGGCATTTTAGAGATAGCTTTGACCTTATCTTGTAAAGGCTGGATCCCTTCTTGGGAGATGTATGTTTGAGGAAATCTAGCTTCTTTTGGAAGAAGGTGCATTTTGACAGTTTCAACTTGATGTTAGAAGCCCGCAGGCGTTGAAAGACTTCTTTTAAATGAGTGAGATGATCAGTAAATGTTGCTGAAAGATGGTGATATCATCAAGATAGACAATCACACTGCTTAGTTTGAGGTCCTGCAGAATGTGATCCATTGCATGTTGGAAGGTGTTAGATTTTGATGGCTGACTAAAAATAAACCCTTTGAGAAAACCATCAAAGCTGATATATTGCTCCCATTGATGGATTTTTTGATCCTTCCCGATTTATCTGCATAACTAGATTCATCCTAAAACCGCCTCAATTGTACCTAAATCGTCCCAATTATTGTAACTAACAATAGCTATGATATAATTACTTTATGGCCAATTATGGGAACCACTTGGGTGAACAAAATTAATCTATGGCACAAACTTACTTGCAATTATGAATTTAATGCAAATATGATTAATGAATAATGATTTTTATTTATGTCAATCACTGTAATTGGCACAATAGTACTTACATATGGACTTCCCAATTAGGGAGTACCAAGTACTATTGAGAGGGTTGCTGATGTCCCTATTAAGGGTGCATCATTATTTTAATCCATATATTCTTTTCCATCAATCGTTGTATTTCATCAGCTTTATGACAAAATGATAGTACTTGCACATGGACGGCCCAAATAGGGAGTACCTAGTACTATCAAGAGGCCTGCCGATGCCCCAATTAGGAGTGCATCATTATTTGAATTCTATATATACTTTCCCCCCACTTATTGTATTTTGTCAGCTGTATGATGAAACATAATCGGGCTGAATGAAAGGCAAATAAACACTGCTAAGGTGCTAATATTATGCCTAAAATCTTCCTGATTATGAGAGTAGTAGTGCCTCCAATTGGGCTGAAATAATTGTAATTAAGTCAATTAAAGGGCTGAATTAACTTAGGGATATTTTAATAACCACTGCCATAATCCATAGCAGATTGGCATGGCTTTAATTAACTCATCTAATAGATGAGTATGGCCAGGAGATGTCCTAGAGGTATAAAATACTGGCACCTGGCCCTAAAATAAAATCATCATCCTTCCATATCTTTATATTTTCATCTTATACTTCTTATCTTAATTTGATCTTTATAACAAGAGTTTAGACAAGCATTCAGGGGAGCTTGTCATAATTACCTGTGTCTGGAGAGTTCCCGATTAGAGAGGAAAATTACCCTAGAAGAGAACAAGAGAGTCAGATATTGTTGTTTAGCTTTGTGAGCTTCTGAATGGTCAGGAAATACCGTAAGACACATAGCATATTTGAGGATTTATTGGCCAAAACTCTTCCCAACTAGTGAAACAGGAATACATTTAATAAGCGAGCTAATCCTCAAAAACTCACAGAAGGATTCCAGCACATTGCACAGCCTTGAGGTAGGTGGGTAGGCTGAAATAAGCCTTCACTGGAAATGAGAGCACATTTCTCCTGATCTTGGGGAGAAAGATCCATTTGCCAATATTCGCTGGCAAATCCATGGCTGAGAAGAATTTTGAGCTGGAAAGTTGTAAGGGCATCATCTATGCAGGAGTTGGATAGCTGTCTTTTTTTATTGAGGTTATTTAATTTATTGTAGTCCATCATTACCTGATGACCTCCATTCTTCTTTTGATCAGCAATAGAGTAGACGTCCAAGGGCTTTTGGATGTACTAATATCCCAGAGTATAATAACTGCTTGAGTTTAAACCTCATTTTGCTGCTCATCAACCTTGGACTTACAATAGGTTTAGATAAAATAGGTTGGGCATCAAAAACATCAATGGGTGGCTCCACCCCTTCTTATGCCCATAATCTGTGTTGGTCTGGGAGAAAATATCATTATATGTATCTAATAGAGAATGAACTTGCTTAAGCTCATCTGGGGTTAGGTCATCTGAAATTTGGACGTTAGGAAGAGTACACACTATCTGGTAAGTGGGTAAATCCATATCCAACATTGACCCAATAAAGTGGACGCTATTAATCAATTGATGTGAATTAGCAGACCTTTCCCTATCTCTTAATGTTTTTTTATAACGATAAATCTATTAGTAAAATTCCCAAATAGGACATTAGTGAATCGTTGATATATGGGGTCTAGTATACCTAGCAACACCTGGGGTTCTAAAGTGCTTACTCCATCAATGCTTGTTATGTGCAGCAGAAAGGGTCGGGTGATCTGTAAAGTAATATTGGTAGTGATCACCCGTTGTTCACCAGCCTTGTTACTATTTTTCTGAAGCATAAAAGGGAATGCCTCTGAAGCATCAACAAATTTGAGAACCTTTTTTGTGTTGCGTCCAGAGGTCATTTAAATAAAGGTAAAGAAGATGATGGGTATTTAACTAATCAGGAGTATTTTTTATGGGGTTCTTTATTGGTAAAAATAGAGGAACTTCATAACTCAATAGGGAGAGGTAACCCTGTTTCATGTTGATCATATCATCTAACTCAGTCATAAACTGTGTGGTAATAAGCAAATTTTAATGTTATATTCCAAGGCCACAGAGGAAGTGTAAGTCTTGGGGAACGTCCTTTGGCTCTTGATCAGGTCATATTCCTGTTCCTGAATAAAAAGACACTGAAGAGGATGGCGGTACCTCTCATCACTCAGGGCGATCTCGCTCACATAGTAGATGAGCGATGGGTAACAGCTCGTCCGCTTCAGATCCCACCCCCAATACCCACACTTACCTCAGCAGAACTGTTGCGGGAATTAGTGAAATCTGTGCTGAGATTACTGAATTGAAATTGGTCAAATCCAATTCAGCTGACAATCTGGCTGATACCCAAAATTTGAATGGCTGTAAAATTATGAAGAATGAGATATCAGCTGGATCACCCAATGGTTCCAATTCAATCACTAAACCAGTTGAACAAATATAGGGCACCATTAACGAGGGTTTAAAGCCTTGGATAGTAATTTGGGAATTGCACCCAATGTGCTACTGTTGACTGAACGAATGGTTAAATGACCGAGTGTGGGTGGGTTGGCCATCCTGAGCCTGTTCCCAACTAAATGGACCCATCCCTATATGGGATGGCCTTGGGGGATTCCCATTGCCCGTTGGGCTAAACACCGTTGTGCTAATCGTCAAAAATGTAGTTAAGCCCTGGTTTGGACGTTTGAGGTCAAACTGACAGAGACTCAGCCTGCCGCCAAATTTTGAGATGTCAGTTCCCAAAGAATAAACCTGCCATTCCCAAATAATTCGCCGGTTAGGTCAAATTTGTGGGTCCCAACCCTGCCCTGTCACTACCCAATTGACCACTATTTAATCAGTTGCATGGCACTAAGAAAATTGTTGGTTGATTTTATTACTTTCCTTTCCAAATAAATTTTTGCCAAAAAAATCAATTTTTTTATTTTCTGTTCTTACCACATCCCAGATGGCATTTCCCTGGTGGTCCATTGCCCCGCACTCCAGGTGGACTTTACCAATTCTTTTGGTCACCATGGCTCCCTCTATCACTGATTGGGCCCAGCGAGTCTGACACTTTTGGCTTTACAACCCCACTCTTAAGAACTTCTGACAACAATACATGGGGATCTTATGGCCCTATGTACAACAATGGAAAGAATGAATCCATCTCCCTATTGCCCCCAATGAGTTGGCCCCTCAAGCAAAGAATCTTGTCAAAACTATCCCAGTAATCCCACCTCATGCAGTTCAAACCACTGAGTTGGGAATGGGTTCAGTGTGGTTTGTCGTTGGGATACTCCTTACCCTGTTGTTGCATCACCACTTCGTGGTAACACTTTTCCCAGCTCCATATCAAGTCATATGGTCGGCAATGCTTCTGGCATTCTGGCTTGCTTTTTGGGTGTTCACGCATCCTGACTGGAAGGCCGGTCTAAACTTCTTCTGCCGTTTCCATGACAGGAAGCTGACAATATGAGCTTTCCAATTTGAATAGGCAAGGAGGATTAGGATCCAATAACACAAGTGTTGTTGGGACCCACTGTTCCAAACTCCTGCGCACATTCAAGATCAGGAGTCAGCTTAATCTTCTTGATCAGCTTGGAAGACAGAATGTTCACAGGAGATCCAGTATCCAAGATAGCCCTAACACGGACTTTTTGAACAACATCCTTCAACTTAGTTATGGTTCCGCCAAAATTAGGGGGGAGAGCTAATACTTCCTTAAGGCGGAGAGTAGAGGCTTACTTTTTAACTGTCTTGGGATAGTTATCTTTTATGAAATGTAGGGTATGAATATGATGAGTTGATCATATTAGCGAAGCAATACCCTGGTCAGCATCGCTAGAGGTATCAATAACCTCAAGGCACCCCAGCACTTGATTAAGGTAGGCTTCTTGATGGATCAGGGTTTTATATACTTCTTCAGGGTTCAGCTAATCTGGTATACCTACTTCAACAGTGGCTCCTAGGACATAATAGCCAACGTCCTCCTAACCCCCTTCAGACTCGTCATCCAAAGGGTTGTCCACATACATTGGGTGAACGCTAGAAGAGCAGTCGGAGGTGGAGGCCATAATTTTAGTAGCTGGGGGCCATTCGCAGTGATGATCACTGGATGAGCAGGCGGCTTAGCATGAGCAGCTTTCTCGTTGAGCTCATGGTTGTTGGGAGCAACTGTCACCAAAGGGAGAGGTTTGGGTTTCCTCGTAGCTACAGGTTTTGGATTAATGTTGGATAAAGGAGATAGCATCATGTAGGGTGATGCTTTAACTGCGCCAGCTTTGGGTTGATCAGTGGCTGTAAGCCTTGGGGAAACAGGTGCTTTAGCTTTATCGACCTGTTCCTTAAACCCATTCTTGTTGGGGGTGAATGTCACCTGAGAAAGGGGTTTAGGCTTAGGAGCAGGCTTTTGAACCACTTAAAGAGGTTTTTAGATGGCACAAGCTGCTTTTGATGGCAAGGTGAGGGCCAGGAGCGTTGCCCCATTGACTATGATGCACTCTGATTTACTAGTTTGAGAACCTCAGGTTGGCTGGGCAAAGGAAGATCAGGTGTGAGCTGCACCGCCAGTGCTGGCCTTAGAGTAGTAATCTGCATAAGGTCAATATAGCCTCCTCCGTTGGGGCTTCAATTGTGCGCTCCTCAATAGTCCAAACCTGGGGGTTCATCACAACTTCGTTGGTTATTGCACAGGTATAAAAATCAGCAAAATCTAACAAGGCCTCTTTTATGTCCCGGACATTTTTAAAAGGTTGCTTTAAGGAGATGATATGCCAGCTAAAGAAGGTTGGGAAGCTAACCCAGATAACATAGCTGCGACGGCATCATCCAGGTTTAGCATTTAGATGCTGACAACCTCTGAGCAGCAAGCTATAATCTCTCAGCAAAGGCAGTGATCCATTCACCATCATACATACTAAAGCGCAAAAAAGCCTGTTTTTCCCTAATAAACTCTGTTTGGATCCAAATTCCATTATAAGAGCTTCTTTAACCTCGGCCCAGGTGTGTAGAATATCCCTATAAGGAACCATCAGTTCTTGGGTTAAGCGACTTAAATGAGGAAGGATGTTCTTGACCTTCTAGTGGTCAGTCGCCCCTTCCATGGCTGCTTCATAAACGTATAAGAATGAAGCAATACTACCCTCGCCAGGAGTGAGTTTATCCTTCAAGGGTCATTTGAATGGGCGCTTTTAATGCTTTTTAAGTCTTGATAAAGCGCTTGATATTTGTTGTGTAAGGGCAACTAGCTAGGGTTTAACGGCAAAGGGGAGATTGCAAGGGTTATTTACCTCAACGCCCTCCATATTTGATAACTTATTGTGGTGTACTATCATTATAGTGAGCACCACTTGTTGAATTTTAAGGGTATTTAAGCTTGCTGGTGCTTTTAAGGCTTAAAATCCAACAATTTGGGGATATAAAGCACTTGTTATAATAAAGATAAATAGATAATAAAAGCTAGAAAGTCATGTTTTCTATAGTTTTATTAGTAACTGCAGAGGAAAACAAACCCTCTTGATATCAGACCATTTAGTATCTAAACAGTATCGAGAGAATAAGGGTAATTCAACAATAGATTCAAAATATCTTAGACTGATCCAAATTAGGTAATATGAAAAAAGTAGCCTATCAAAGCTTGGAAAATTCTCTTCACTTTGGCTGCACAATAGATGGGGAGATATTGTTTGGCAAGACGTACCTGTGAGGTAACAATTTGATGAATTTCAGCCAATCCCCATTTGTTAAATTATTTCACCTTGGGGACTCCGCCACGCCTATAAAAGGGGGTAGTCCCTGCTTAGGTGTTTGAAGGGAGTTGGACGTGGCAGGGGGAGAAACTGCTGGTGGACTTCCGAAGTTACCTTGTGTGGTTGGGTCAATTTGACTGCCCAACTTCATGCTAATTGCCCATTTAGTATTCATAGTAGTGTTATCCCAATTTGTGGGATTTCACCAAGAATTGGACAGAGTCTTTTTGTTTGATAAAATCATTAGTATCATCCAAATCACCCCTATTATCATTGGAACTTTGTAAGTGTCTGACATTTCCCCACGCTGGCCCATTTTGACCCACAACATTATTTTCTTGGAGCCATGAGGGAAAATGTCCAACAGTATTATTAGTATATTTTATATATATCCCTATTGGCAATCAATGGTGAGATCTCATTTACACTAGGCATTAATCGCCTAGCTCCCAATACAGGCCTATCATGAATCCTTTCTCCTATCCCATTTTAGCCCTAAGGTACTATAAATATCTCGCAGCTTATCTAAATAAACCTATTGTTTATCACATACTCTTGGTCTATTTGTAGATTTCTGTGGCCCTTAGGGCCTACTAACTTGCTGGTAGCTTCAATGCCCTGAATCAACAATGGTCTGGTTAAGAGTTAATCCCCACATCTTGACAGTTATAATGACCTAGGAACCATAAGATATCGCCACCAATTAAACTATGAAATAAAAAGGAACAACAATATAATAAATAAACAGGACTTTACCCTTGGACAGAAAGCTAATATCCTAATTAAAGACTAGTAAAGTTCTTGATCATGAGGAATCCACCTGAGATGAAGCACCTTTATCAGTGAAACTTAAACAATTGGACTTTACAAAAGGAATATAACTATGAAGAAGAAGGTAACCCTTAAGTTTCTTATTATAGAGCTTATAAAAATGATCCAATTATTTTAATTTAAATCAATTATTGTAATATCTTTTTGGAGTATGAAAGAACACTTAATTTATATTTTAAGTAGTCTAATTCATAAAATCCAAAGTTGTCCTTTTATATATTCTATTTAGCTTAGTGAAGATTTCTAGAAATCAGCCTGGTATTAATTAATAGAGAAGATCGTCAGTAATCATCCTTGGGACTTACTTAGTAAAGCACTCGCACAAGGACACCTTGTGAACATTAATCTCCTTTATGAAATAGGTTAAATTATTCTCTGTTAAGTTCATTAATATAAACTAAATTAAGTTTACCCATTTTAGAAGTGATAGATTTCCAAAAATGAGGATCCATCTAGCTTTAAAACACAATATTCTACTTTAATTTAAGTCTGTGTTACTTAAAACCCTTGTATGCATTTCAGTCATAAACATAAATTAAGATAAGTAAACAAGAGACGTTAAAACTTACTCCTTTCTAAACTTCTGTACCCTCTGTCCTGGATCATCTACTCTAAAACTGGACTTCAATGTGGTAGTGTCATCTTCTCAGTCTTCTAACTAGAATCGAAGAAAAACTTATTATTTTCAGTTATGAAAAGCTATCATGACTCCCACCCACTGGCATAATAAGCTAATTTTTAATGGGGTAACATATATGCCCCATCTCTTATAAACAAAAAGTAATTAGATTTGGCCAGCCAACTAAATTATGGCCATAAGCATAGTTATAATTTTATGACAAACTCAGATTAGCCTTGGCTAGGGCTGATCCTAGCACTAACCACTGGAGTCAAAGATTCAAGTTCTTTAATAAGATTAGGATTATGAGTTATAAACAAGGCGATTATGTTAAAAATGGATTAATAATATCTGTTAACCAAATCAAGCAAGTAATGGAGCGCTGATTGAATGGCAACTTGGAAAAATCAATCAATATATCAAGTACTGAAGAAGTAATCAATAGATGAAACGCAAAGTGAATTGAAACGTGTAAAATTTAATTTTAGTTTATAATGTTGGACTGATGCCAAGGAGAAGCCAAGAAGAAAGTGTCACAGATGAAATTACACTAAAAAATTAATTAATAAATATGGACAAATTAATTAAAGAGAAACAGTTTTTCAGAAAATTACGTATCAGGCTATACATTACAATTCACTGACCAATATTTATTTAATCAGGTAGGGTGACAAGGGGACGGGCAGTACCAATATGAGCTATATGGAATGGGAGAGGGGAAGGTGAAGTAAGACGATAGTTAGGCACCCCAGAGTAGACGAGCTAATCCTGTTGCCAGCTGATACTGCCAGGTATATGAGGGTTGGATATCCTATTCCAAGGGGAGCTTCCCCTATGATGGAGCAGTTGTGAAGGAAGGGGTCCACATGCAGAAACCAGACTGGGAACCACGACTCAACAAGTCTTTGTTTCTGCTTCATGTATCCGTATATCCAGGCTTAAAAGTGTCTCAGTAGGTATACGTGAAATCTTCTGATTGTCCCACGGATGGCCAGCACAGTTCCCTTAAGGCATCCAGAGATTTTGTGTGGATTGTCCACATTGCAATGGTGACTATCAGGAAGTGGAGTGTGGGTGGTATTGAGGATTCAAGTTGGGTTGCGAGGAGGATTATGAATATTGACAGCTCCTGGTCATTTTTGGTTCTTAACAGATGCGCAACTTCACGCCATATGGCTCTAGATGGCGAACATACTTCAAGGCAGTGATGTAGGGTGCCATCTCCTCCACACACTGCGCATGCTGCATGAGAGTTGGAGCGGTCCGCTGTCATGTGCGTTCTTCTGAGTCGCCAGGTGTTTGCTTTTAACCTTGGATGAAGGAGCGGATGATGTGCAAGCCTCCATATTGCCTTCTGTGTTGTAGGTCATTGGGGATATCTAAGACAAAAATGTAGCCGATTCTTTCAATGGTTGGGGCCATGTTGTGTGTGTCCCTCTGGGGGTAGTTGTTAGGTTTCCTTATCGTGAAGCAAGCTCTGGGCCTTCACCTTCCCTGAATAGTGCCTTTAAGAGTGACAGTTCACCCCATGTGCCAAGTGGTGCGGATGAGGCATTTGAAGTGAGGGGGTATCATGTAAGCCTGCTGCGTTGGGGCGTTTTGCAAGGTATGTGAGCAGGCTGGATGGGTTGTGGGGGTCAGATAGTTTTAGCGCCTGTGCAAAGTTAGTCCCCACCGCTCTGGACCAGTGTTGTTGTGGAAGGTCTGGGGCTAGAACTTCCTCAATACAAGTGCTCAGTATGCGGTCGGCGTGGTCTTCAAAGTCTATTAGGCCCATTTAACCGCTGGAGTGCGGCCAAAGAGTTTTTCCACTTGTACAGGCGGCCGGGACCCAGGCTACAACCATAATTGTATTAGTGCACGGACTGAGGATATAATTGAAGGTGATAAAGAGATTGCATGAGCGGGGAACCACAGCATTTGAAAGGATGAGTTAATTGGCAACTGTTATTCGCCCCATTAGTCTTGAGGATCTTCCATTAAGGGAGGCGATGCAATTGGACATATGCTGTTGTAGGTTGTTCTCAATTGTTTCAATGACATACCCCCCTGTTTCCAGACTCATTCCAAAGTGGCGAACAAGGTTAGCTGAGGGGTGTGATGTGAAGGATATGATGATAAGGTTGTTTTTTTGTAAGGATCTATGGTTTTTGGTGTCATGGCCCAGTTGTTAGTGTACTTGACTAAAATAATTGGTTCCGTTTTCTTGTTGAGTGATGCGTTGCTCACAATGGAATATGCCTCCATAGTGCATTACAACCGCAGGTCATCTTTATTGGTAGTTATTCCTGCCAAGCAGTCATCTACAAAGACTAGTGCAATGATTGTTGGTTGGCATTGTGCAGTGATGCCCATGAGGCGTGAGTCAGCGACGCAAAGGAGCAGATAAATGCTGAAATTTTACTGCAGCGGGCTGAGGGGTTTCCCTTGCTTCACCTTCTGCGTGGTGTGATTGTGTCAGTCAGAAAGCCAGGGCCGCAGACAGACATGGATGCAGACTCTGTTAGTAGCATTTCTCAGTCTATGAATCTGAGTGGGAGTTTTAAGGCGCTTACGCATTCCTTCAGGTATGGCCAACAAATGCGATCATATGCCTTCTCCTGGTCTAGGAATACTAGGGCTCCAGTTGCTTTGGACTGTCATATGTTATCGATGGAGTGTATAATTGTCCAGACTGATCGCTTTGGTATGAACCCAAACTTTTGGGTGACAGGACTTTGGAGGCAATGTTGCCTAACCTGGTGGCTAAAATTATTTTTAATAGTTTTGTATCATGTTAGAGAGTGCAATTGGACGCCAGTTGGCCAGGTCCAGTTTTTCACCTCTTTAAACAGGGTTATGACATAGGAGACCTGACCACCAGGTAGGAGGCGTGTCTCAGAAGGCACTGATTTATTGATGCCAAGAGGAGGGGGCGATTTTTGTAGTATTTTTTGCAGAGAATTATAGGGTATCCCATCAGGCCCTGGGCATTCCTATGTGGTGCACCGCAGACTGTTTCCCAGAGCTGCTCCTTAGTGATAAAGTTTAAAAGGTTGTAGTCTGGCGGTGTGCTTTGTTTTATATCATTGTGTATAGAAATTTAATTTTTGGGGGGTCAGTTTGAGTATTGCATTATAGTTTAATGTAGTAGAGGTATACTTCTGCCTTGACCTCCTCTGGGTCAGTTGCCACAATGCCATCACCTTTGTGGAGTTATGTGCATGCGGGCTGGTTGCTGCTGGAGTAAAATTGGTGGAAAAAGTATTTTGAGCAGGTTTCACCTTCTTTTATAGACTTCCCTTTTTTAAAACTTTAATTCTGTGCAGGTGTTTAAAGATGAGGGTGTTTAGGCGGGCGGATATTTCCACCAATTTATGCCCCCAATTGGGGCTGTAGCCATACTTTGTGGTGTTGAGTTTGAGATGGTCCAGTTCTGCCAAGGTGCGCCTGATTATGGCTGTTTCAGCGGTGTACTTACATGAGGCAAGATGGTGAGTTTTATTCATTAATATGACTTTGAAATTTGCTCAAGCTGGCTTGGTGTCCAAAATGAATGGAGATGCAAATTTGGGGTTCACAGTTTCATTTATAACCAGGTTGGACAATTTGGGCAATTTTATGTTCTCAAGGTGCATCTTCCTACAGTTTGACGCCTGTGTGGGAGTGCAGGTTGGCAAAAGCTGCACCAAAATTGAGTTGGTGGTTAGTGAAGTTTTTCTTTTTAGTCAATAAGTTGGATATGGTCGAGCAGTGAGATTTTGGGGCAAGGGTGAAATCGATTTTTACCATTGAGATGAGTTTTCTTTTTTGCGTACATTGGGATGAGGCATGTGGGGGAGAAGTGGTGATCTGGGGTGGAGAGTATCATGTAAGCCGCGAGATGCCTTCATTTCACAGTTTTTAATGTGCTTCAGGGGTATCCCCTGGGTTTATGCCATTGGTCCGTGTTGGGGTCAGCCTAACAGTTGAAGCCGCCCAGTAGAATGGTGTCTGGTGGGAGGGCGAGTGTTGGGATTGTCTCAAGGAATTGCTTCCTCTTAGCTGCAGTGCGCGGTGCATAGATGCATGCTATCAAAATTGTGTCATTTTTAAATGAGTTTGTTGCCACCAGGATGCGGCCGTGCAGATAGAAGATTGAGCTAATAATTTTTTTTCTATAATTATGGAAAATCACCTCACAGTCAATTGTTCATACTGATTGGGATGGTGAGACCCTGGCTGACCAGGATCCCTCTTCCCCATGTAGACAAGGGTTTCTTGGATGGCCAAGATATCTACAGGTGGTTTCCACAGGAAGTCCAGCTTTTTGGCTCATGTCAATTGAGCCCTAGCTCCCACAATGTTTTTCATCCCTATGAACACTGAGGTGCCCGTGGCGCCTCAGGAGTGGTTGGGAGGGCTGTCTGGCCTTATCCCTTCACACCATCTCTGGTATTGGCTCTGGGTGACTGCGTGTCAACTGTGAAGTTGTTTGATCCCTTACCCTTTGCCAATTTTGTGCAGGTCTTACCGTTGAGTGGGTTTGAGTTGGTTACATCCACTTGTGTCTCATGGTGGCCCAATGCGGTGTGCTGGTTGCTCTCTGTCATTGCGGGGTTTGCACTCATGTGGGTGTGTCCTGCCTGTTCACCAATGGTGGAGCTGAATTGTCCAGCTAAACTTTGTTTGATTGGTGCCAAATGGTGTTTCAGTTGAATTGTTGAGGATTTTTCACCTTAAGTAGTCTGACCTGATTAGTTGGCATGGTTAAGCTCCTCCATGTCTTCCCAGAATTGATCTGGGGTGATGGAGGAGGCTGCAAGCGATGCTGCCATGTCCGCGGCCCATCTGCGGGCCTTCTGTGTCATTTTGTGAACTTTGGGTGAGACTGGGTCTATGAGAATGTACTTCCTATCCTCCCCATAGAAGGCATGGTTGGTGTCGATGATTTTGGTGAAGTCTTTGCTGTCTTTGTCCATGGTATTTTTCAGAAGTCTGGGGCCATTAGGCCCTCTTTCACAGGGCATTCTTGAACCTTTTGCCCCAAGGCGCTGCAGTGATTGCAGATTGGAAGTGTGCTTTCCGGTGTGATGTGCAATAATTTTGAGACATCCCCATCTGGGAGGTGGAACTCCACTGTGCGCAGGATCTTTGTGAGGTCCTTGTCAGCCTCAGGGAGTAGGTTGATCATGGCTATTGCCTTACCTGTTCATAGGTTCAGCATCAGGTGGAACCGCTGCACTTTGAATTGTTTAATCTCTCTGTAGCTGGCAAGTCCAGCTCAGAGCTCCTCCTCAATTACCTTGTGGTGGAGGCTGGTTGGGAGAAAGTTAAAAGAGATAAACAAAGTTTTTTGCTTTGTTCCATATGGTTTGCACGGTGTGCACGATGTTTTTGCCTTTGGGGAGAACAATTTTGATGAAGACTCTTGCAGCGGCGTCTGCATCTTCTTTATTTGAATCCAATGACTTTCCAGCCATGATGGATTGTATGTATGGTTATGTACACCGCGTGGGGAATAGGATAGCCTGTGCCTCTCCCACTTTCTCCCACAAGGTTGGAGAATCAACCCCTAGGTAGAGATGGAGCCCGTTCTCTAATAATTAGAGGGATTGAGAATATTGGATATTGAGATATGCGTTTTGTTTGGTTTTGAATTCCACATACCCATTTGGTGTATGGGTTTGTGGTTTCTTAGCGGCAATGGTTCCTGGTCTCCCCTCATAGTGTTTCTTGCTGTTTGGTGTACCATTCTGGCTATTGCCTGATATGACTTTCGCCAATTTTAAATTGTTTTGTTGATGTCGCCCGTCTCCTGTGTGAGTATAAAATTTGCTATTCAAATTGATCTTCATAACTAACGTGATCTTTACAGTGAAGAAAAGCTCGCTGACTAATATAAATACTGAATACTTTTTACTTTAGAAGCAAAGTGATCCCACTTAGCATAATATTAAGTCATTGCCTCTCCATCCCTAAGGATATATTTATTTATGTTATTTAATCTTATCATTTTGAATAAATCAAGCCATAGATTCCCATATACTATTTCCATGCTGTAAAGTTCACTTGATTGCTCTTGTGCTGCAGCAGCAAACAAATACAGTATGCTATCCTATCCTTTACCTAATTAATTCCTAATATTTTATGATCATGCCAGCCACTCTATATAAGTATTTGACTATAATAAATTTAAATATCTCTATTTGCCTATCTTTAGCTTTGTCTAGTAATTTACTCTACCCTTGTGGAGGTGAATGAAGGGAGATCCCCAGGGTGTGGGCATCCCAGTAAATTACATTCTGAAAAGTGGGTTGCCCAACCATTTACATACCTTAAACAGTGAAGAAACCCTGCAAGGGATGTGTTAGATAATTGTTGACTTGTTTCCTGGTTTGCAGATCAAAGCTGTGATACATTACTAACATCATTTTAGATTTTTTTATACCATGTTATTTTTTTAGTTTGACCCTATGTGTTCCCATCAACCACTTTTTCAAAAACTCGCCTCCTCTCATAACTGCATTTTATAATAGTCATTTATCCTCATCATGAGAGCTATGTTGAATATTAAATAAATGATTTGACTATAATTGTTATCTGCTTATTCTTAGTTAAAAATGCCTTATTAAATTTATCAGTCATTCATGTAGACCTTTAGCGTAGTCATACCTATACCAAAAGTATGGAGCTTACTGCATAGTTGTGCTATACAATAAAGCAAAGAGTTGGACTTGACAATTATTACCCGTTTTGAAGCATATAAAGGGACCTCGTGCTAGACAAGTGGTGCTCACTACAGGTGGATGTAGTAGGGAAAAATATAGCCCTATGATGGACCTGGCTCAGGGAGGGGGAGATGGTAGAATAACCAATCCATTATTATCTATGCAACCCTCCAACTTCTAAACAAATGGCGTTGGAGGAAGTTGGATTATAATATTTCCCTTAGTATGTGAGCTTTATGACTTTTTTTGTTCACTTTAGAGAAGCTGAGACATATTAGACAAATGCTAATTCAGTATTCTGGATCTTTGGCCACAAACAATATGATTTAGTATCTGCCTTATTTTATCATCAGCAGAATCAGGACCAACTAATTAATTAATATGAAAATTTTTGTTCTCTTAGACATCATCAAGTTATACAGAAATCTAATAGTATAGCCTATATGGGGTATTATCTCGCTGGGTATCTTAAACCCACAATATGAAATACTAACTGACCACTACATGCCATAATGATAACATCAGTTATTATGATTCGATTCAAATGCAATTTTTGATAATCACACAAAAGAGATGGTAGATTTCAACAAATATCAATTAAACTGGGCGAGAGCCGTATCAGGAAAAGGACAAAATGGTGCGCTTAAGGGCAAGAAACGCCCTGGAAGGGGAACAGGAACCAATGTCGCCGAGAAACCACATACTCAGACACCATCCAGGTTTGTGGAGTTCACCACGGCAAATTTTATACATGGTAATCCAATAGCCCAACCCCTATTGAAGGTAGAGCACAGGCTTTGACTTACCTAGGGGTTGAAGCTCCAACTCTGTGTAAGAAAATGGGCGAGGCACAGGCCTCCATTTTCCCCCAAGCGGTTTAAATTACTACCCATACCATCCACTGTGGCTGGATCAATATGGGCTTTGAAACTGAAGAAGATGCATATTCTGCTGCAAAAGTCTGCGTCAAAAATGCCCTCCTCAAGAGAAAACAAAATGTGCACACCGCGTGCACAAGATGGAACAAAGCAAACACTTTTTTCATCTCCTTTGAACCGTTCCCTACCAACCTTCCCCACAAGGTAATCAGCTCGGAGCTCTGAGCTGTACTTGAACTTTATGGAGAAATTAAACAACTCAAACTACAACGGTTTCACCTGATGATGAATCTTTGCACAGGAAAGGCAATCGCCATGATCAACCCAATCTCTGAGATGGCTGCAGACCTCACAAAAATCTCATGCATAGCGGTCTTTAACCTCCTGGATGGGGGAGCGTCAAAGCCATTCTGCATCACACCAGAATGTGCATCGCCTATCTGCAACCACTGCTTCGCATTGGGGCACAAGGAACATGCATGCCCCATGGAGGAGGGCATTATGGCCCCAGACTTCTGTGATAACTCCATGGATTAAAATGATGAAGATTTAGCAAAGTAACTGACGCTAACCACCAATTCCTCTGGGAAGAGGATGGGCACTACATCCTCATAGACCCAGTGTCACTTAAGCTACACAAAATGGTACAGAAGGCCCACAAATGGGCAGCGTCCAAGGCTGCAACACGGTCGGCCTCCTCCATTGACCCTGGCTAAATTCAGGAGGACATAGAGTAAAACAACCAATCCAACCAATCAGAACAGAATTGCCCAAGCTGAGGAGGACATGGAGGAAATTAATCAAGTCATCCAATCAGAGAAGAATGCTCAAGCTGGAAATTTCTCAACAATCTGACTGAAACACCATGTGGCATCAATCAAATGAACATAGCAGGAAAATTCAGCTCCAAAATGGGTGAAATTGTGGAATCTAAATATTACAAATTTGATCAACTCAATTACAGAAACCAATAAGCGCACTTCACCAAGCCACCATGAGTCACAAGCGGAAAAATCTGATGCAAACCCTAATTACTGCAAAACCTGCACAAAAGCGACACAGGATATGGAATCAGACAGCTACACAGAGTGGACAGGCCCAATGACACTTAGCAAGATCAAGGATTGGCACTCTGAGTTAGGGCTGGACAGCCCTCCCAACTGCTCATGAGGCGCCGTGGGCACCTCCAGTGTCAATAGGGACGCTAAACATCGTAGGAGCCAGGGCTCAAGCGTCACAAGCCAAAAAGCTGGACTTCCTGTGAAAAACCCCTGTAGATATCTTGGCCATCCAAGAAACCCACTGTCTACAGGGGGAAGATGGATCCTGGTCAGCCAGGGTCTCACCATCCCAATTGGTATGGACGTCCCATTGTAGGGTCATCCAAAATAACAAAAAATTAAAAATCACTAAATCCTCCTCATATCTACACAGTCACGTCCTGGTAGCAATAATTGCAAGCTAATAGGACACAATCTCAATATTATGCATCTATGCATTATGCACCGCAGCCAATAGGAAACAATTCCTTGAAACAGTCCAAACACTCACCCTCCCACCAGATACCATCCTGTTGGGCGACTTTAACTGCTGAGTAACCCCAACATGAACTGATGGCCTAACCCCAGGGGATACCCCAGGGCACATCAAATTCCATGCAATGAAGGCATCCCTTGGCCTACACGATACCTCTCCCCAGGTCACCACTCCTTCCCCACATGATTGGCCCAAAATACGCGATAAAACGCTCATCTCAATGAGCTGCATTGACTTCATCTTTGCCCCAAAATCCACTGCTCGAACATCTCCAATTTCTCAACAAAAAAGATCAATTTCTCTGACCACTGACTTGTTTTGGTGCAGCTTTTGCCAACCCAAACACCCATACAGGCGTTTTCCTGGTGGAAGCTACACTTGAAAGACATAAATTTGTCCAAAATATCTGACTGGGTCAAACATGAGGCCACAAACCCAGAATCTGAAACCCCATTCATATTGGACCCCATTGAAACCTGGGCAAATTTTAAAGTCAAACTAATAGATAAAACTCGCTATCTCGCCTCGCATGTACACCGCTGACACAGCCACAATTAGGCGCATCTTGGCGGAACTAAACTACCTTAAGCTCAACACCCCAAAGTCCAATTATAGCCTCACCTTAGGGCGCAAATGGGTGAAATATTCGCCCACCTAAAATCCCTCATCTAAATCACCAGTACAGAAACAAAGTAATGAGAAAGAGTAAGTTTATAAAAAAAGACAAAACCTGCTTGACATACTTCTTCCACCAATTCCACTCCCTCGGCAACCAGCCTGAATGCATACAGGTTCACAAAGATGATGGCACCATAGAAACTGACCCAGCGAATGGCAAGGCGGAAGTACACTGCTATTACACTAAACTTTACTGTGACACCCCAACTGACACACAAAAAATCAAAGATTTTATACACTCCACCAAAATACAAAGCACACCGCTGGACTATAACCTCCTAAACCTAATCACACAGGAAAAGCTCTGTGACACAGTCTGCAGTGCACCACGTAGGAAATTCCCAGGGCCTGCTGGGATACCCTATGACATCTAAAAAATAGTTCAAACAAATCGCCACCTCCTCTTGGCATCAATAAATCAATGCCTTCTGGAGACACGCCTCCTACCTGGTGGCCAGGTCTCCTATGTCATAACCCTGTTTAAAGAGGTGAAAAACTGGACCTGGCCAACTGGCGTCCAATTGCACTCTCTAACATGATACAAAACTATTAAAAAGAAATTTAGCCACCAGATTAGGCAACATTGCCTCCAAAGTCCTGTCGCCCAATAAGTTTAGTTCATACCAGGGCGTTCAATCTGGACCAATATACACTCCTTCGCCAACATATGCCAGTCCAAAGCAACTGGAGCCCTAGTATTCCTAGACCAGGAGAAGGCATATGATCGCATTTGTTGGCCATATCTGAAGGAATGCCTAAGCGCCTTAAAACTCCCACCCAGATTCATAGACTGGGAATGCTCCTAACAGAGTCTAAATCCATGGCTGTCTGTGGCCCTGGCTTTCTGACCACCACAATCACACCACGCAGAGGGTGAAGCAAGGGAAACCCCTCAGCCCGCAGCAGTAAAACTTTAGCACTAATCCGCTCCTTTGCGTCACTGACTCACTCCTCATGGATATAAAACACAAGATCAATCAACAATCAATATATTATCCTTTGTGGATGACTGCATGACAGATATAGCTAACAACAATGATGCCCAAAAGCTAGAACGCACTCTGGAGAAATATTCCATTGTGAGCAACGCGTCGCTCAAAAAAAGAAAACGTAAATAATCCTCCTAAGAAAGTTCACTAACAACTGAGCCACAACACCAGAACATCATACCCCCATATGAAGGAACAACCCACTTATCCTACCCTTTGCATCCCCCCTACAACCAACCCTGTCCGCCACCTTAGGATATGGTTGGAAACAGGAGGGTATTCCAATGAGACAATTGAGAACAATCTACTACAGTGAATGTCCAACCGCGTCACCTCCCTCAAGGGAAGATCTCCAGGACTAACAGGGCAAGTAACAGTTGCAAACTCACTCATCCTCCCAATTCTATGGTTCCTCACACACGCAAACTCCTTTTCACCCACATTCAAATCCCCAATCCGCACACTTATCCAGGGATGGCTGTGGCCTGGGTCCTGACCACCTGTAAGGGTGGAAAAACTCTTTGGCCCACGATTCAGTGGAGGAATGGGTCTATTAGACTTTGTGGTCCACGCTAACCGCATTTTGGGCACCTGGAGAAAGGAAGTCCTAGCCTCAGACCTCCCACAATAACACTGGTCTAGAGTGGCGAGGGACAACTTTTCTACAGGCGCTCAAACTATCCAACCCACTCAACCTGTCCAGTCTGCTCACATACTTTTAAAACCGCCCAACGCAGCAGACCCACTTGGAACCCAGTCACTTCAAACGCCTCCTCCACACCATTCAGCACATGGGGTGGACCGTCACTTTCACAGGCACTAGTCAGGGAAGGGGAAGGCCCAGAGATCAATTCATACTAAGGAAACCAGAAGATCAACCACAGAGGTTTATACATGACCTGGCCCCATTCATCGTGAGAATTGACTACCTAGATGCTTTAGACATCCCATATAATATCACAACACAGGAGACAATTTGGAGGCTAACACATCATCCGTTCCTCCAGCCAAGAGCAATATCTAGCACCTGTCGTTGTTTCAGAAGAACCTAAAGAACATCAGATCGCTCCAATTCTCTTCATTCAGCGTGCTCAGTGTGTGGAGGGAATGGCACCCTTTACCACCACCTCAAACCTTTCCCCCCATCTAGAGCCATATGGCGGGAAGTTGCACGTCTGTTAAGAACTAAAAATGACCAGGAGCTGTCGATATCCAGAATCCTCCTCACAAGCCAACTTGAATCCCCAATACCACCCACACTCTACTCCCTGATAGTCACCATTGCAATGTGGAAAATTCACACCGTAGCACTGGATGCCTTCATGGGAACCATACCCATTATCTGTGGGATAATCAGCAGATTTCACCTACACCTACTGGAACACTTTCAAGTCTGGCTATATGGATACATGAGGCCAAAGCAACAATAACTTGTTGAATCATGGTTCCCAGTTTGGTTTCTGCATATGGACCCTTTCCTCCACACCTGCTCCATAATGGTGGAAACCCTTCGGAGAAAGGCATACAACCCCCTATACTTGGTGTTACTGGCTGCCAACAGGGGTAGCTCGTCTACTCTGGGGTGCATAAATCTTGATATACTTTACCTCACCCTATCCCACTACATATATTGGTATTGTCCTTCCCCTGGTTGGCTCACCTCGGTTAAATAAACTGACTACTATTTGTCATTATGCCCTTTCAGACTCTGATGGCTGACTTGTAAATAAACCCTTCAACAACCATCATATTGGGATGATTATCCTCCCAATGCTTGATCTAATATCCTAATTCTCACCTCAAAGCCTATTGCAACTACACGGTTTGGGCCAAATATATCAACATCAATTTGATCAAGTACTTAAACAAAAACTCAGGCTGAATACGTTCGCACATTATGGCCAATTATCACTGCACCAAATCTTAACAATTGGTCACAATTATTGGGAACAGTATTAAACATTCAGTATTCAAAATCATTTGGGACTGACCCAAAGCTAACGTTTAAAAGTCCCATGTACAATCAGACAAATGATAGCATAAATAATTTCACGCCCTAGGGCGAAATTTAGATGTAATTCCATGTAATTGGCATTATAGCACTTGCACATGGACTGCCTGAAAGTGAGTATCTAGTGCTATTGAGAGAGAGGCCTGCTGACATCCTGGTTAGGGGTACTTCATCTGCTTCAATCAATGCAAGAATTTCACAGAAGGAGTATTTCATCAGCAGTATGACTAAACTCAAATCAAAAAGATCCTAGAACAATTTTGCATGTTTTTATCGTAATTTTTCCCCTTAAATCCTCCAGATTTTAAGAGTATTTTTCCAACAATAAACCTAAGAATAGGTTTCAGTAATATCAGTTAAGGGCTTAACTGAGGTGGTCATCTATCTGTCGAAATTTTGCGCTTGAATGTGGCCAGGAGATGTCCTAGAGGTATAAATACCGGCGCCTGACCTAATGACTGATTATCAAATAAATTTTTCTGATAAAAGATATATTTATTTTATCTCTTTCCTGGTCTTTATATTAATCCTAACTTTGTAGAAGCGCCAACGAGCTGGAAACTCCAAATCCACAGGTTGTATCAAAACCTGCCTCAGAAGAAGTTTATGATTAAATTGGGAAAATTAAGCTCAAAATTTGACCAGAAGAGTTGGGGCTATTCAAATATGCCTAGTGAGTTTCTGAATGATGAGAATACCATAAGCTATTGGCAATATTGAGGATCATTCAACAAAACTTTGTCCTGTTTAAGCGTTCAGGATGATATTTATCAAGTAATCAATTCTCAAAACTTCACATTCCCTGTAATGTAATTGTATAACAGAGCCTAGAAAAATGTGGAAGTGTGCTGCAGATCCTGAATAGGCAGCTCAAAGTCAGCTTTCCAGGTTGTTTGTCAGGCAGTTAATGGCAACCACTACCTTAGTTCCATATCTCATAACAACTGGGCAAACTTAATGATCAATCAAATTGGAACATGTTGGCCATAATATCAAGCCATAGATAAACTTGGAGTCACCAATTAAATATCTCAAGGATTGACTCAACTTATAGAGGTTGAATGTAACCATGTCACTCTGGAGACATTACTTGACAGGCTGAGGCGGCCAAAGAACTCTTCAATAAACCCAACGAAATGGGGGCCGCACAGCACTTGTGCAAAAACATTAAGATTACTAACCACCTTTTATCTGAGACAACAGACCAGAAATCAACAAGATACCGTGCAGCAGAAGAAAAGGATAGAGAGTATTAGTCCTGGTGCTCCAACAAAATATAGTAAAGATCTCCTTCAGTCAAACAGTTATCTATAACATCAAGTTTGTGAACTTTGTAACATGGAGATTACCCAAAATAATAAGTTAGATGAATTGCGCACTAGTGTGCATGACATGTGGAGAGATCTCATATAATTATGACAATTCAGTCAGAAATGCCTTAGAAAATAAGATTTGAGCCATTTGAGAATGAAGAATTGAAGGTGAGGTACATTATGGTAGATGTTGGCGTCCTCATCAAACCATACCTGTCGTAATTTTAACCAGATGGAATCATCCAATGATTTAGCGTTATTTGGAATGATATAGCCAATCCCAGAGGAATGATTTATTGACTGAATTTTGTGTTATTTGGTTCGATTGCTGGTTAGTTGCTCCCCAATTTGGGTGAGCCAAAATTAGTATTCCGCCAAGTTTAGTACTTGGGTTTGAGTGGGGCCAATCGGTGGCCCTGAATTAGTAGAAGGATCACTGGCAACTAATAGCTGAGGATGATCCAATCAATTCAGCAAAATCAGTGGTCAATATTAATGGCCAATCATGGTCCGTTGTGGGATTTCCAGTGGAAAGCTGATGTATCACTTCAGATGTTCGCTGCCTGATTATCTGATGCCGGTGGATCTGACAATTATGAGTTTGAGGCAGCTGAGGTTGTTTCCAGTGCCTCATTTATTACCAAGATTAGACAAGAATAGATGTTGGCGAGATGCTGAGATATTATGAGTCAAGCAAGCAACCAAATTAGTTTCTGGCACATTATTATCAATTTGAAGGTTGAATACAAATTTGACATTTATTTGGATTAATTATTTATATGGTTCACTGGTGACTTAAGGCCGAGGATGAACCAAAACTAATTTGGACATTGGGAAGGATGGAGAGAGAGGGTTGACGCCAGGGAAGAGATAATGTAAATAAAGAAGAAGAAGAAGAAGAGAAGTGGTTGGCTGGAAGAACCAGCGGAAGAGCTGATAGGTTGGCGATGGGCGCAGTATCCCTTTTGTAAATAGTATATATACCTGGCGCTTCCTTCTCAATAAACAACTCCCTTTGCTCATTATTATGATTTAAGTTTATATTTATTTTGTTGTTTAGGTAATGAGTATAGGGGATCCCCAAATTGGCGCGGGTGACACACCAAGGGGTTAGCCAGCGCTGCTAGCCCCGACGCCTAAGGCAAAATGGCAAGTGCTGACCAGTCTTCATACTTGTTAGCCTGCCAACTAGCAGAGCCCAAAGTCAATATTCCGACAATACCTCCTACCCAAACAGATCTATGTGGAGAGAAACCCTTGGTGGAGGTGGCTAACCAAAAAACAATCCATTGACCTACTTGCTCAGTACCAACTATGTTATTTGCTTTTCCCTCTTGTGGAGATTCCAGCACCCAAACAGAGTCAAGCCAGGTCTAATAACCCAGCCTCTGGGTTAGTACTGCGTCAGTGAGTCTTGGTCAGGAAGTTTCTATGGAAGATTCCAATAATTTAATCCAGTTGATTTTCCTAAACTTGATAAGCATAAAAATGCAACCATTTTTGATAATGTTCAAAGGTGACCACGCATGGAACTTATGACCTATTTAAAGCCACTACCACAATTATTGTTTAAATGACCAGAGTCAAGATTGGATCATTCCCTACTTACCTATAAAACATTGGACTTTTGCTGACGTGTAAAGTGTGATTCTATGAGAGTATGGATCCCCTAAAATCATGTTGACTCAGAAGTCTGAATTTATGTTCATTCAGTTCAAGAGTGAAAAATTATTAAGTTTGCTGACCAAATTTAACTGAGGCTTAAGTTCTGCTGGGTGCTAAAGTCATGGTGGATTTTTGACATCAAGACTGTGCTATAAAATGGCACATAGAGTTATCCTGAGTTGCACCGTTCCTTGCTTCCAGGCTTTTTAAAGGATTTAGATACAACATCTACGATTGAATATCTGATGAGGTGCAAAGTTACATTTGTAATGCTTAGTATGGGAGCCTGACCAACTGAACCTATGGGTTAATGCAAGCGATAGAGGGACCACAGAAAGCTTGCCTCCCTATTGGGGAAATTTTATAAAGTTGTTAAAACCTAGCCAAGATAACTTGTTAGATCTGAGAATCTAAGGGACATAATGCGACCTCCTTCCCTAAGAGATGCCTTGGGTAAACCTTGTGACCTTTCAAGAAGATGAAAGACAGGGAAAAGAGCTATGGTAATAGAAGAGGGACGTTCTATTGCCAGTCATCATCCAGTCTTTTCCCAGAGTCCTGAGGAAGATGTGACCCATCCTCCTATTAAAAAACCCGATAAAAGCATCCCTATGGTGTTGGACATCATCAGGAGTCACTGAGCTGACTTGGAATGAGAGGGACAAGAAGTTGTCTCTAAACCTTATGACACCAAAATTTCTAAGAACAATCAACTCAGAGATACTGAGGAGCCTCATTTTTACCTCATCTAAAAGGAGTTAAAGTTTCATTACTAATCAAGAATTTGAACAACCATTTCCCCAATGTAGGAGAACAGATCAAGAATGATTAATCAAATAAATACTTTTCACTTTTTGCAATAAACAGGTAAAACCCCTTTTCCATTTATACTTATATTAATATTCACATAACAAAATTCTGGTTTGCGCCATTGTTGACACCGGCACCTCCATAGCTGTAATATCCAGTCAGTTTACAAAACAATTGAGCATAAATCCAAAGTTAACCCCACATCACCAATATGGAATGGCTGGGCCTATGAGTACTACAATGAGTGTGTTATAGCGCTTTCCAATGAAGTTTGTCTCTTTGCAATTTAGTTCCCCTGCTATAGTGCTTACTAATGATAGCTACCAACTTCTTGTTTGTGCTATCTTTCTTAAGTTTTATGGCCCTGTTTTTAACAAAGGGGAGAATACTTTTACTATACTAGTTCAAACATTTATCCTTCTTTCATCAAGTAATATTCAAACTTCCCTAACTTTTAGGAATAACTTCATCAATATGGCTTAGAACTATAATGCTGTTCCATTACATTGCCAAGAAATAGGCCCTGGAAGTTCCCCTCCACCTTCCACCATACCTGAGAATAAGGAAATCCTCTTTAAAGCCTCTAAGGACTGTGTAATATACCTAGTGAACAGCGTGTGATCTCAACTAAAATAAACCTAGAGTTAACGGAGGGATTGTTGGGAGAAATTTGCTTTCCTTGTCAAAAATTGAGGGTTAGACCTTTCACTGCTCCTAAAATCTCTTTTGGTCACCAGGAGATCTATTAATTACTTGCTAACCTAACTGACATCAAAATTTTTGTCAAAGCAGGGCAGAAGATTACATTTTACATCTTACTCCACTGGAAGAAATTTAGAAATTATATGTGTTTGGAAATCTGGCGGAGTTTAGCTTTCCCAAACCGCCAACAAAAGCTTGTGTGGTTGTTTCTCATGAACTAGATTAACTAAATGAGGATCATAAAGTTATTGATGGCCCTCATGAAAAAATATCAATTATTTGCAACAGATAACTATGATTTTATATGAGCTGTGGGGATCCAGTATCAAGTTGATAATTTGGATGCAATATACATTCAAAAGCAGCCAATAAGGAGAAGAAAGGCCAGTTACAAGGAAATGTGGAAAGAATTTAAGGGGTTTAAACGTCAAAGGATGGTTGTTCCTTTGCGAAGCCCATGGGCTAGTCTGTTATTCATAGTTAAGTTAAAAGATGGCATTAATAGAAGCATCATTATTTACTGGCATCAAAATTATATCTAAAAAGGATTATTATGTTTTAGCTTGTACATCTGACGCATTGAATCAACTAAGATGAGCCAAATATTTTACAGCTCTAAACCTCATCAGTGGATAATGGCATAATGACCAGCCTCCTGAAGACCAGGAAAAGTGTGCAATCATTACCTCACAAGGATTATTCCAACTAACTTAAATGCCTCAAGAGTTTTTGCAATGCACTTCACCTTCCAATGAGTATTAGCAGTATCATAGTAGATTATAAGATGAGTTGCATTTTGGTTTACTTTGATGATATAAATGTGTTCTAAAAATGTTCACCCAATTTTAGTGCACCTGGAAGAGATGTTTCAGTGGTTAGATCAGCTCAGCTAAAAGTTAAAACTAGCAAGTGACAGTTATTTAAGTCTTATATGGGATCTGGATCATATAGTCGACACTTGAGGAATATGGCCACAGTCTCAAAAACTCAACGTCATCAATCACATGAGATAAGTTGAAAGTAAGCGAGATATCTAAGTATTCGTTGGGATGGTTGAGTACTACTGCCAATATATACCAGGATTTGCGCAACATGCAAACCTCTATTGCATCTGCTTTGAGAATGAATCCCCTTCTGATGGTCTCAAAAATGCAAATGCTCCTTCAACCAGTTTTGAAAAAGCTTTGACTTAAGCCCACATTCTGAGATATCCCAACTTTGACCAGCCTTTTATAATACAATCTAATGCAAATCTCACGGCTATAGGAGCTGTAATCTCTCAGATAGGGGTTGATGGAGAAAATCATTCAGTAGCCTTCTGCAGTCATGCCTTGAACAAGCATGAAATCAATTCACTGTAACCACATGCCAATGCTTATGTCAAGAGAGTGTCTGTAACTCTCTTGTTCCCAGCAAGGTGATGTGGGATGCAAACCCACATTGCTAGGGAACTAGCCATTAAGAGAAAGGGAAAGAAGACACCTCAAATGGTGCCTGTGCCAACGGTACCCCAGGCAAGGGTGTAGAGCGCAACATATAGTACCAGGTAAGTAAGGAACATAACAGCTTGAGTGGACCCCAGAGGGGATTCCATAATCAAGTGTAACTTGGCGTCAGGGGGCTTGGGTTCCTCGATCTGGAGGTGACCTGGGCGGCCCAAAGGAGAACCTGGGATTTTGGTAAATTGTGATAAAAGGTAGTGGCCCACATAGTTGGAGACCTCCCCAAAGAGGTCCGCCACCAAGTTAGCCCAAGGAACCATAAGTAAAACGTAAAAAATGGGTATTTTTATTTAAGAAAGTCGACCAACAAGGAATGTTGGTCGCAAAAACCATATTTAAAGTGGGCTGGGGAAATTCAGGTTCTGCAGAAGTGCGCCCAAGCCTTGACACTCCAATAAACAGACGCTTCCATCCGTTTTTGTAAAATACACTGAAAGTGCCTTCACTCAAATAATTGATTGAAGCCATATTTTACCTGAACTTAAAATTTTTCTAACTTGAACGGGATTTGAACCCCTGCTCTCTAATTAACCGAATCAAACCATCTTCATTTGAAATGTAAATCGTTCATTTCAGTGCCTTGGCTGAGATAAGAGGCTGGGCGTTTTGCACCCCCTTAGTATCAACCTGATCATGCTTGGCTTGCACCCAGCGTTGATCTAAGGTGTGTTTCAGGTCAGGAAGAGCCTGAAGTTTCACCTTCTGGGCCTCCTGTCGCCCAGCCTTATCTCTAGCATCAGTTCCCACTATTATGTCATCCAACCATGACAGCTTAGCCATCAAATATATGCCTGTAAACAATTTTATGTTTATAAAAATGGAACCAAGCTCGATTTTGTCGCCAAACATGTTTCCTTGTGATGGTTTTATGATCTTAAGGAACCTGAATACTGGTTAGCTTGATGAGCTTTGAAATTAATGTCCTACATCCATGAAATAGTACATTGATCAGACAAAACCAAAAGAATGTTAATGGGCTTTTGAGGCTGCCTGTTGTAACCGCTCTACCCCCCTTTGCATATAATATATTAAAATTAAAGTAAAGAATTACGCCAATTAAAAGCCTGATATTCACCGCATCTTAAATATCTAATGAAAGACCCCAAAATTCAAAACATGCAATTGTATAAAAGTGAGGAATGACCAAAGACTAAATCCTTTATTTTCTGTTTGTCCATAGATAATCATTAAAGATCATTGCGCAGTGGGACATGGAGGTCTACTTAAGAACTAAAAATTTAAATCAAAAGGGGTACTATTGAAAACACTTAAGGTCAAAATTCAATATGTATGACAAAGTGCCACAAATGTCAAGAGAATCAGCCCTATAAGCCTTCTACTACCCAAAGGTTGGTTAAGCCTGATTGGGGCTGGAATAAAATGTCTATAGAAATTATAGGACCCTTTTCATCCAGCGTTCTCACTTTAAATACATGATAGTAGCTATTGATCATCTCACAAAGTGGGTTGAAGCTCAAACCATCAGAGATCTGAGAGCAATATCAACTGCAAAATTTATACTAGAACAGGTATTACAACGACATAGTTGTCCACAAGTTCTCCTCATGGACAATGCAACCAATTTGACATCTAGAGTCATTCCTAAGCTAGATGTGCTTATGTGAATTCACTGAGTTCTTAATGTCCCTTATCATCCAGAGACCAATAGGATGATGGAACATGCCAAAAGTACTTTAGTAAAAGCTCTTCATAAAATTTGACAACAATTCTCTGTCTCAATGGGCCATTTATGAGGACTTAACTTTTTTGTTTACAATATCAGTTATCACAGCATAACGGGGTATTCACACTTCCAGCTTTTTACAGCTGAAAATCTATACTAATGCCTTACTACATTCAATCATTGTGAATGAGTAGATTTGACCATACAAGTACTTTGACCAATTAGTGGAATCCCTAATAGAAATTCAGACCAAAACCTATAGAGCATCTCTGATTAGAAATGTAATCAGAAAGAGTTGACTTGCATAGGTTCACAGTGAAGATTTTTGCAATTGGTGATCAAGTCACTTACTGCAATACCTATGGGTTTAGTAAGACGAATAAGTTATTTACTTTTTGGAAAGGAATTATGTTGTACTTGACTGGGTTGCTGCAAAGCATACACTATTTAAAGCTTTATTGACAGAGAATAGTCAATTTCGTTCATGCCATGTTTCCCAACCTTACCATGACCTTTATGGCTGTTTTATTAAAAATCAAGTGGAATTAAAGTCAAAAGGGGAAGCGTTGGATAATTGTTGAATTGATTTTGGCTCATAAATCAAAGTTTTAATATAATACCAGTCTCATTTTTGGATTTTTCCCTAAATCATGTTACATTATAATCAACCCTATGACTTCCCATTTAAATCCTTTCTTATCTAATCAACTCCCTCTTATAACTGCATTTTATGATAGTTAATGATCCTCATCCTGAGAGCTCTGTTGATAGTCAAATGAAGTGATTTGACTATAAATAATGTTAATCTGTCCTAGTATAGGATCATCATTCTTGTCAAACTTATCATGTTATTCATTCATATCTTTAGCATAGTCTTACCTATAAAGATATAGAAACTTACTGTGTAGTTGTGCTATACAGTAAAACTAAGAGTCAGACTGTACAGCTACTACCTGTGCCTGTAGCACATAAAGGGCCTTGCGCTACAGGAAGCATCCCAATTGTAAGCTATGGAGATTTGACCGGGTGAGGGCCAACCTTGTGTGACTCAGTATTGGCAATTGCTAGGCCACCCCATCTGATTAGTCAGGATTGGTGTTGGGCGCTGGGTCTGTTATTGATATTGGACTCCCATTGAAGTGAATTACTTAGTTGTGCAGCTTTCAGTTTACATCTGCTTGCAAACTCGCAGTAAGTTGTAATTTGATTCTGATAAATTAGAAAGGGTTGGCAAATACCATATAATCAGCCTGAAATGTACGTCCAGGGGAGCGCCTCCTCCACTTAGACCAGTTAAGTTCCCATTCCCGTTGAAAAAGAGGCCAAGAAGGCAAGCTGTCCGCTCATCTCTCAGGATGGCCTCGCCCATAATGTGGATGAGCGTTGGGTAACAGATTACCCTTTATGGACCTCGCCACCCATCCCAGTATTGACTTTGGCCAAATAAGTATGGCAAATTCAGGGAACTTGTGTTATCTTCTTGGGGAGTTGGCATCCGCATTTGAAAAGATTCAAATGAATTCAATGGCAACAAGCCTTTGGCATCAAGGCCTGTGAGTCCCAGAACTTTAGCAAAAAAGCCTGACAAGCACGCATTTTTGGTAACCAAAGCATCTAGTGTCAGATCCTTGGTAAAACTCGCCAATGGCATTGGGACATTGGGAAATGTTGTCACAGGTTTAAAACCTGCCCCAGAAATATAGGTAACAAAGCCTGATGGGCGTTTACCTTCTATGAAGAATGCCCTAATGTTAAATTATTGAAAGAACTCACTAATGGCATTGAGCCATTGGAAAAGCTGACGCCAGTTCAAAACCCTCCTCAGAAGTATCAAAAACCCATTTGACATTTTTTATTTGGTTCAACATATGCCATAGTGACTGGGTGCAGGCGCATTGGGTGTCTTGAACCTGTTCCTGACATCATGGGACCGCCCCTAGATGGGGTGGCCTTGGGTGGTTCCCGCTGCCCATTGGGTGAGACGCCGTTGCTCTAGCCATCAAAACTGAAAAAAAAATTGGCAATTTGGGCATCCTTGTATGAACTGACAGTGACTCAGCCCACTGATGACAATTTCAAAGTTGGTTGAAAATAATTTGTTTTCTCCCTTGCTTGAAGTTTGCCAGGTTAGGCAAATCTCAAGGATCCCAATCCCAAGCTTTTCTAAGTTATTCCCCAAATCAATCATTTATTTAAGCATTTGTAACACACTGAGAAAATTGGCGGTTGATTTTCTATTTTTTAAATCCAATAAAAGTCACATATCCAAAATCAATTTTCCCCTTATGACGAAATTTAAACCACTCAATCTGATCCCACTCTTACCAGCACCCAAACCCTCGGGCCCTGGGGCTGTGACAGTCTGTTTCGTTGCCAGGTTACTATTCACAATCACAGCATATTGGCGCTCGCTGGTTAAATCTTTCTCAACTCATTTAAACGTCATACATGCAGCAGCGCCCCTAGCATTTGAGTTTACCTTTTAATGTTTTTGCATCCACGCTGGCAGGCTATCTAAACATTATCTGCCGTCATCATGACATAATTAACTATCCATTGTTTTCTGCCATTTCCATTCTCCTCACTGATATAGGTGATGCAGTGGTTACTATCTTCCATATGAGCATTCAGTTAATATCCTGCCTTCTGTTGTTTGTCTGGTGGATCGCCAATCTTGTAAGAAACTCCCAGATGGCTTTGAAGGAATTTCTTCATGGTCAAAGTGTCCCATTACCCTCTAGTCCCCCTCAGTCCGCCATCAAAAAAGTAACTTCATGATTGGTTTGACCGACTTGGTTTTGGGCTCTGATCCTGAAGTTGAATCAGTCTCCATATAAGGTCCCTATCCTGAACACCGCCTCGCGCCTGAGTTGGTGTGCTCCAGATCATCTATTATTGCAATCTCTTCAGTGTCAGCAGAAATGACCGCATCCACTAATAAACAATATTTCGTCTACTTTATAGTACCAATGAAATTTTGTATTGGGGAACAACAGGTGTCCTTTGAGGTCTTAATCAACACTGGAGTAGCAGGCAAGTTCATGAGTTTGGACTTGGATCAGCAGCTGGATCTTGATTTGGACCTAGGGCCAGCAGAGTTGGTCTCCTCGTTGGCCTCTCAACCATCCTATAAAATATGGTGCCCAGTACCCTTCTCAGTTAACCATTTTTGTTTTTGTGATCGCTCCTTGACAATGCCTAACCTCGTGTTTCCAGTGATTTTGGGTGTGGGCTGGTGGCGTAGGCAGCATTTGAGAATCCACTTTTAATTTAACATGCTGTTGTTTTCTAACGGTCAGGTGGAGGGTGAGTTCCCTTTATTGGATACCCTTTCAAAGGCTCAAAACTTTAGATCAATTGCAACCCCTGTATCTCCCGTAGGTCTTCTGCCAAATTTCATTGCTGCGTTGATGGGCTATCAGAGCATTTTTGACTCCAAAAAGGCTTACTGCCTTCCCCCACATACAAAGTTTGACTTAAAGTATTGGACTATTATTGAGGTGGTGAACATTAACTGCCCATTGTACCTGCACACAGCAGAGGAGGAGGTTGCCCTCAATACCTGGTTGAATGACATGCTCAAGAAGGGTTGCGTTCAAAAAGACATCCCCATGTTGTCTCTCCCATTGTCTTTGCCAAAAAGTCAGATGGTTTCCTTTGTCCCTGCATTTATTACAGTCATTTTAATAATCACAATTCACGATTCCTAACCTCTACTTTGGAACAGATAATTGGCCAAGCAATTGCCAAGTCACATGTATTCTCAAAACTCAATCTAAATTAATGCTTTTAATCAAATTTGGGTGATGGAATGTCAGGTTTGGCTTACTGCAATCCAAACAAAAGAGTCATGTTCCAATTTGAGTGATGCTTTTAGACTAAAGAATGCGCCTGCAACATTCCAAAGGATGATTTATAGTGTACTGGGTGATCCCAAGTTCACATGAGTGGTTGCATATATTGACTATAATTTGGTATACTCCCCTACTCCTGAACAACATGTGAAGGACCTGGATGCTGTATTGGCTGTCCTGCATAAGGTGGGACTGTTCGTCAAGCCTTTGAAATGCGAGTTTTACCAGGAGGAAGTCACCTTCTTGGGCAATCTCATCTTAAAAAATGGGTACGCCATTCCACCCGGCAAGCTGGCTGCCATCTGCTAATGGCTGACTCCAAGAACCTAAAAGCAATTGAGAAGTTTCTTGGGCACTATCATATTTCTAAAGAAATTTTCTCCTGAACTATCCCGGTTAGCTGACCTACTTCACCCGCTCATGGGTAAGAATTTCCCCTTCCATTAGACGCCCAAGTGCTAGCAAACATTTGTTTCAATTAAAGGGGTGTTCTTGTCACCCCATATCCTTAAGCACGCGGATCCCTTTAAGCCCTATGTCATGGCATTCAATGCGTCACCTGTTACAGTTTAGGCTGTTTTGCTCCAGAAGCACAATGGGTTGGAACACCTGGTCACTTACTTTTACATAAGTTCTCTTCCAATGAACAATCCTGGGCCATCTATGATAAGGAGCTGGCAGCCGTGGCATGGGCCTTGACCCACTGGTGGTATCTCTTGCAGGGCGCTCAGCATGATAAACTGTGTGAACGGATCATTAAGCCCTTCTTTATTTTTGTAAGCCACAGAAGTTGGCAAACTGGCAGGGCTTGTCATGTGCACATGACATAATAGTGGTGACCAACCCCAAAGATAAGGCTGAGCACCAGGAGGCCCAGAGGGTGAAGCTACAGGCCCTCCCTGACCTGAGGCACGCCCCTAGACCAATGATGGGTTCAGGCAAAATATGCCCAGGTTGGGACTAGTGGTGTGCCAAATGCCCAGCCCCTCACAATGGCCCAGGCATTAAAATGGACAGTTTACTGAATTAATGCAGATGGTTCCATTCAGTTCGTCAAGGAATGGGGTTTTGAAACCTGTTCCACTTATGAAACAACGCGTCTAGGTCTAATCCAACTTCAATCAATCACTCGAGGGAAGTCAGTCTCAGATTATTTAACTAATTTGGACAGAAGTGTTGCCCTATTGGTGGGTCGGTGCTTGGGTCCACTTCCACAAACCCCATGTTCCCCTGTCGATGCTTAAATGTGTTTTCCCCAACCAACATTCCTTGTTGGTTGACTTCCCAAATAAACCTTTTCCCCTTTTACAGTTTTACTTTTATGATATTTTGAACACTCCTGTGCGCGAACCTCTTTGAGGAGGTCTTGCGCTCCATTAACCTTGCCATCTCAAGTCCTATGAAGCTATCCCCTAGTGCACCATTGGTTTTCCCAGGTTCCCTCTAACCTAGGTCGCTTATCCCCTTTCACTTTGTGCACCACGTCATTTTTGTGGTTTTTTTATCATAAAGTTCGCATTTTTATGCCTAAGTTCTTATTGCTCCAGCACCCTCTGCTGGGCTCTAATCACTTTGGCACTAACGGCTAGTTCCATGGCGTTAGCCTGGTGCACCGTGCACTGCCATGCTGGGAACAGGAGAGTTATAGACACTCTCCTTACAGGGCTGAACCTACAGAGATTTGTGCAGCTTAAACTTCATATATGACTTTGTGAAAAGATCATCAAAAAATTCCTTCCTGCCTTCTTAAGCTGCAACTCAGCACATTTTTCAGCTGACTCAGATGAGGCAAATATTGTTCACAGTCATTCACCAACCCAAATCTTGTCCATTGTACCTCCCATGGTTTTGGCACCAGACTTTGCTCCAGATGCCCCCTAATTTTGCGGATCCTACCAGCGCAAAAGTCATGTGTGGAAGGTGTGGATCTTTTGGAGCAGTTGTCCCTCCCAGCTTCAAAACACTCCTTGTATTCTCTGGCTGAGATCTCATTCAATTTCATTCATGAGTTTGGGTTCCTCCCCTCCTCCAAGACAAAGTGACCAGGCTCATCATGATCCTCCCACAGTTGGACATCCAGGAAATAAGAAGTGTATTGACTTATTCAAGTGTACCTATGATTGGGCGGGCTTGTTAAAGAATGTTTTAGCATGGATTGCAGACTGTGTAACCTGTCATGGTTAGAAAATGACATCATCCTTGGGACCAACGTTAGAGATAAAGAGGCGTGCATGGAGGCCAAGAAGTTGAAGTCAGCAGGACTCCCTGACCGCAAGCACACCATAGACCAACGCTGGGTAAAGGAAAAATATGCCTAAGTTGGTCCTATGGAAGCAAGCAAAGTTTGGCCCTGTATGAGAGTAGGGGCGTTAAAACGAACTAGCTTCATTACAACGTAAAATGGTTTGCTTCAGTTTTTGGGTAAATGGGGTTTTAAAACCTGTTTGGTCTTTGCACTTTCCAGCTTGGGTCAGCCGTTTTTACAATCAAACCTGAGTTTGGTTGATTACCCAATATAGCGTTTTGCCCAATGGAAGTGTGCACCTATTGGCACGCCTAATCTTGGACCACTTCCCTCAATTGATTGTTTGCCCATATTTCCTTAAATTTTTTCACGTCAATACCAAACTTCTCTGTTGGTTGACTTCTCCCTTAAATAAAAATCCCTTTTTAGTACATCATTTTAATTATTTTATCTTGGATATTCCTGTGCGTTGACCTCTTCAAGGAGATCTTGCACAACATTACCAATTTAATTTGTACAACAGTAAGTCTATCCGCCAAAGCACCATTGGACCACCAGGTTCCCTCCAACCTAGAACGCCTAAACCTTACCCCTCCGTGCACCTCAACGCTCTTTTTTGGTTAAATATCTTAGGGATAATCCTTTTCTTCCTAATTTACTTGAGCTCAAGCGCCCTTCATGGGGCTTTAGTAACTTTTGTACTGTTAAGTTTTCAGCCAATGGTGCAAGCTAAAATAACTTAACAGTGAAATTGAGGATATAAACTCACTTTTTAAATGGAACTCCTGCTCGTAATTAAGAAGTAGATTCTCCAATAATCCTTGATAATAGCCAAGTAACTCCAGTATACTCACCATTATTAAGTCTACTGGCACCAATAAATACAAGACCTTCTGTCTTTGTACAAAATCAAGAAATTATTTCTCTGTAATTGGGACTACTTCTCCAGCAGGCAACTATGTACTTCTCAGGGAAGAATAAATACACAACTATCTAATATAGATGTAATGGTGACAGATACAAATATCTGACAGATGACAGATGGATAATAATTAATACACTAAGTAACAATAGTTATTAATAATCAATAAACTAGTAAATGATGATTAATTGATTTAGTTGATGTTTTATTAATCAGCCAGGTGCCAGTATTATATATCTCTCAGGCATCTCCTGGCCAAACTCATCTATTAGATGAGTTCATTCATAATATGCCAATCCTCTGCTGGTCATGGCAATAATTATAAAAAATCCCCAAGTCAATTTGGCCCATGAATTGACTAAAAATAACAATTGTTTCAGCCCAATTAGAGGCAATTTTACTCTCATTATCGGGATGACTTTGGGTTTTGAACTCAACATCAAAATCTTCCCAATTAGAGCTATGTCATAACGACATCTAACAACAAATGGGAAATAAAAAATATATGATCATAAAAGATGATGCACCCCAATTTGGGATGTCAGCAGGCCTCTCAATAGCACTAATTATGCCCATAATTGGGATGACTTTGGGTTTTGAACTCAACATCAAAATCTTCCCGATTAGAGCTATATCATAGCTCAACATCTAATTTTAAATGGGGAATAAAAAATATATGATTATAAAAGATGACGCACCCCAATTTGGGATGTCAGCAGGCCTCTCAATAGCACTAAGTACGCCCATAATTGGGACATCTATGTTTAAGTGCTTAATTATTGATTTCATTAAATCAAACCTAACTTCCACCTTAGTACATTAAGATTAATATACTAATTTAGGAGGTGCAATTTAGTTAATGCCGTGGGACCACTTTGCACCCAAGTGTACCCATAATTGGCCATAATATAATATCATAGCTATTATTAGCTACAATAATTGGGCACCTCAAATGCAATTAGAGCAGTTATGAGGTGAATCTAATTTATCAAATTATGCAGATGAATTGGGAGAATCAAAGGATCCATCAATGGAAGTAATCTATCAACATTGATGGTTTTCTCAAAGGGTTTATTTTCAAGTCAACTATCAAAATTTAACATGTACTATTGACTAGTTTCCTGGCATTGGCTCTGTGCACCATGCACTTCCATGCTGGAAATGGGAGAGTTATAGACACTCTCCTTACATTAGTTGACCAGCCCCTTTATTTTATGTGCATGAACCTTTTCTGTGTGAGACTTTCACAAAGTGAAAATGGTGTGCACTGGCTGTGGACTTCAGCTGTGGTCAGCTGCATCACTGTTCCATTCTTTTCCCAGAAGTTGGAGCCTCTCAGCATTATTTTGGATGCCTCCAACTGGAAAGTACCCACCCTTCATGCTTGTACCTGGTGGATACAGACACTTCATGGTCCAAAAGTTGTGATTTTCCAACTTTCCGCCATAATATATAAAAACAATATAAACAAATGGGTTTTACTTTGGCAGCACATTCAGATGGTGCTGGTGGAATCTACGTAGATGGGTCTGGGGGTGATGGCCTTGGATAACATCAGGAAATCCATTGCTGTTATGGAAATAGGGTCATTCAAATCTAAAAACATGTTTTATAATGAAAACACCTTATGTACCTCTGAACTATAAATTTCTCTCTCATGGCTCAGATATGGAACCTAACCCTGTGTATCAAATCACCCCAGAATGATCCCGTTTGACCTCTTCCATAATTCTCAGCACTCAGGAAGTTGAAAAGGAGCTGCTTTTACAATATAATAATGTTTATGCCCCTGCTGAAGAAATGGTGGGATATGTGGCCTCAGTAGTAAGAGTGGCCAAATATCCCTCACCATTATTTGATTCTAAAACATACCAGGGCGACATGTTACTGCCAAATGAAGAGTTTAGTGGTGATGTACTGGCGTTTTCTGTTTTGAGTAAAGACCATCCAGGGTATTTTCTGCTGACTGCTACCCTTTCATCCCCTTTTAGGAAATTCAGCACCACTATTCTGGTGGATACTGGCGCCTCAGAAAGCTTTATGGACCAAAGCCTAGCTGAATACCTTGAGCTGATTTACTTGCCAGGTGGTATGGTTAGGGGGAGGGGCGTCCCAAGTTATTCCCACTCTGAAGGTCATTGGGACAGTGGACTTTCAGGTTGGCAATTATTACTTGTCTGATCACTTCTAAGATATCAAAAACCTCTTGTACCCTATCATTTTGGGTGTGGAGTGGTGGCGGAAGTTTGACGTCAGAACCAACTTGAAAGAGAATACCCTATTCCTCACATTAAAGAATGGTCGCACATTAGTTGTTACTTTGTCTGAGGCTAACGTTCATGGCGAATTGCCCTACTGGCCCCACCTTCACACCCTTATCCTTGCCCCTATGCTGAGGCCCCCCGAGGAGGTTCCTCTATTTTCTTGTTTGGAGGGTTTGGAATCTTCCTTTAATGCAGCATCAGCTAATGCACTACCTGATTACTCTGAGTATGATTGTGAGTTCAAGCTCACTGTGGATCTGGTGTGTATATCTTCCCCCATTTACCCATTGACTGTCTGGGAAGTAGAGGCGTTAGATGTGTGGGTGAAGGAGCAGTTAGCCAAAGGCGCGAATTTTCAGCGTACCTCCCCTGTATGCTCCCCACTTCTCTTTGTTGAGAAGTCTGATGGTACTCTACGCCCATGCATAGAATATGGGAATCTCAACAACGTCACTTTACAAGAACTACATCCCATCCCTTTGGATTCTCAGATTGCGCGCTATGTGGAGAAGGCTGAGGTCTTTTCCAAGCTGGATTGCCTCAATGCGTTCAATCATATTCGGATTAAAAGGGGACAAGAGTGGCTAACTGCATTCCATACCAGAAAAGGGATTTTCCAGTTTTGGGTCATGTCCTTTGGGCTTAAGAATGCCCCTGCTATCTTTCAACGCCGCATTGAAGCAGCGTTGGGGGACTTGTTAGTGGTAAGCGCGGTTTCCTAAATGGATGATATCCTGGTGTTTTCCCCTGATCATGAGTCACATATGGTAGACCTTCGGCAAATGGTGGAGAGGTTAATGGCAGCCCACTTTACGCTAAAGATCAGCAAGTGTGAATTTTTCAATTCCCAGGTCACTTTTCTGGGAAACGTCATGTTTGACCTAGGACACATGATAACTCCAGACAAGGATAAGGCTATTCATGAGTGGCCCACCCCCACTTCAGTCAAGGAATTGAGGAGCTTTTTGGGGACATGTACGTTCCTCAAGAAGTTCACGCCCAATCTTTCCAAGGTGGCAGCACCCTTATATAAGGCTAGTGGTGCAAAGGTGCTTCAGTGGTCCCCTGTTTTGGAAGATGCTTTCCAAGAAGTGAAGTGCACCATGTTTTCCATGTCTGTCCTTTGCCATGTTGACCTTTCAAAAGAGTTAATTGTGTCTACTGATGCCTCCAACTTTGCCATAGCGGCTGCCTTGTTACAAGTAGGAGAAGATTGGATAGAGCATCTGGAGGGATATTTCTCTAGGAAAATTTCTCTTGATGAGTTGAATTACGTCATTTATGACAAAGAGTTACTAGAAGAGGTGGAGTCGCTGACATATTAGCGTCACCACTTGCATGGCTCTACCTAACCTTTCTGTGTACATACAGACCACCGTTCCTTGCTGTACTACCGCGCTCCTCATGTCCTAACCCCACGGCAGACCCGTTGGCATGAGACCTTTGCCCAATTTGCATTCACGTATGAGTTCACTAAGGGCAAGGAGAATGGTTTTGGTGGATGTTTTAAGCCAAAACCCTGCTTTTGCTCCTGATCCAAAAAGGTAGAGGCTCATAACACCCAGTTGATGATTCTGCTGGGTAAGATTTTATCTCAACTTCCCGCTTCCTCAGCCAACATGCCAGAGCTTGCACCTCTGGAAAATGTGGAGTAATACAGTATGTTCAGAAAGGTAGCCCTTTCTCAGCTGCTACCATCTGAATATACTATGGTACTTTCTAAGCGAGCTTTGAATCAGGAGTATGTATCCAGGTGTTATCACATAAAGGATGAGGTGGTGTGGTTTCAGGAGAGCCTATGGGTTCCTGCTGGACCACTGCGCCTGAAAATCATCCAGGACTATCATGATGGAATCACCGTTGGTCATCCTGGGAAAGCAAAGACCTTGGAGTTAATATGACGCACCTACAATTGAAAGCGCTTGCCTGCTCAGGTGGGACGGTATTGTAAAGATTGTTTGATCTTCAATCAAATGAAACAAAATTGTCAACCTTTAGCGTGGTTGATGGTACCAGTCCAGAAGGCTGAAGGGCCCTGGACTTTCCTGTCAGTGGATTTCATTGTGTAATTACCTGTTTCTGATGGTTATGATGCCATCATGTTGGTGGTGGACCGTTTTACAAAGTTCTCCCACTTTATTCCTTGCAGATCAACTTTAACCGCAGCTGAGGTGGCTAGGCTCTTCGTTAATAATGTGTTTGCGCTTCATGGGGTTCCCCAAGAAATTATCAATGACTGGGGACCCCAGTTTACCTCCATCTTTTGGGATGAGTTTTGTAAGACTCTTCAGATTAGCCCTTGCCGTTCAACTGCCTATCACTCCCTATCAGATGGGCAGACTAAACGAGTGAACCAGTGCTTTTACAGTTTCTGTGGTGTTACACTGCCACAGATCATTTAGATTAGGTTTCTCACCTTCCTATGGCCCAATTTAGCTACAAAAACACTTTGCGTTCTTTGATCATGTGTTCCCATTTTTGCCAACCATGGTTTTAACCCCGCCTTTAACATGGATCCCAGCTGTGGATCTAAGGTTGAAGCGGTGGTGGACTTTTCCAAGACTATAAAGAAGGTCCACCAAGGGGCTTTCACGAGTTTGGAGGCGGCAATGCAAATTTATAAGGAGAACGCTGATGGTAAGCGCTGAGTATGTCTAGCGTACAAGGAAGGGGATCTTGTGATGCTTGATGCTCATAACATCCCTATCAAGCAGCCATGCAAGAAGCTAGGACCTAAGAGGATTGGCCCTTACCGCGTTGTTAGAAAGGTGGGCCATGCCTCATACCAGCTGGATCTTCCCCCTTTATTTCAGATCTTCTCAGTGTTTCATGAGAGCAAACTTACGTTGTTCATAGGCCCCCCACCAGAAACACCTGAGGCCTATCTCGTGGATGAGGCGCCAGAGTGGGTGGTGGAAGAGATAGTTGCCTCCCGCCGCGTTAAAAGAAGACTGGAGTACCTGTATCCTGGAAGGGCTTTGACGCTGTAGAGAACAGTTGGGTTCCAGCGCGCGACTGTGTGCATTCCCAAGATCTGATTGAAGCTTTCTACAAGCGTTACCCCCAGGCTGCTGGATCTCAACCCAAACCAACTGTTGCCGCCATTAAGTTGGCCCCAGTCCACAAGAACTTTTCCCTGGCGCAAGCCCCTGGAGGGGGGGTTGAGCCCCATCAGGAGGAGAGGGTAGTGTCATGGTTAGAAAATGACATCATCCTTGGGACCAACGTTAGAGATAAAGAGCTTGCATGGAGGCCAAGAAGGGGAAGTTAGCAGGCATCCCTGATCTCAAGCACACCATAGACCAACGCTGGGTGAAGGCAGTATATGATCAAGTTGGTCCTATGGAAGCAAGCAAAGTTTGGCCATGTATGAGAGTAGGAGCGTTAAAATGAACTAGCTTCATTACAACAGAAAACGGTTTGCTTCAGTTTTTGGGTGAATGGGGTTTTAAAACCTGTTTGGTCTTCGCACTTTCCAGTTCAGGTTTGCCATTTTTACAATCAATCACTCAAGTTTTTCTGATTACCCAATATAGCATATTTTGCTAATGGAAGTGTGTGCCTATTGGCACGCCTCAGCTTGTACCCGCTTCTGTAAGTCCAGTGGAACATCCCTGTGTGTTGACTGGGCCCTCTTCCCATTTCCAAGCAAAAAGGCTCTGAAGAGGGTGGCATTACCTCTCGTTGCCCAGGGCGATCTCGCCCATGTGGTAGATGAGCGCTGGGTGATGAGAGGTACCGCCACCCTCTTTGGAGCCTTTTTGTTTGGAAATGGGAAGAGGGTCTGGTCGACACACAGGGGACGTTCCCCTGGACTTACAGCTTCCCTCAATTGATTGTTTGCCCAAAATTTCTTAAATTTCCCATGTTGAGACCAACCTCCTCTGTTGGTCGACTTCTCACTTAAATATAAAACCCCTTTTTTAGTACACCATTTTAATTATGTTATCTCAAATATTCCAGTGTGCAGATCTCATTAAGGAGGTCTCATGCAACGTTAACCTTTTAATTTGTACAACAGTAAGTCTATTCGCCAATGCGCCGTTGAACCACCAGGTTCCCTCAAACCTAGAACGCCTAAACCTTACCCCTCCGTGCACCTCAACGCTCCTTTTTGGTTAATAATCTTAGGGATAATCCTTTTCTTCCTAATTTACTTGAGCTCAAGCACCCTCCATGGGGCTTTAGTAACTTTTGTACTATTGACTAGTTTCCTGGCGTTGGTCCTGTGCACGTGCACTTCCATGCTGGAAATGGGAGAGTTATAAACACTCTCCTTATATAACCTGAGTGCAGGCCAAGTCATACCAGTCTGGCAGGAATGGCCTCCTACATCCCATATAGCAGTCAGAGGGGTCATGGAAATTGGTGTCTGTGGACTTTATCATTGAACTTCCAAGTTCTAATTGGTTTACAGTGGTGATGGTGGTTGTCAACTGCTTCACAAAATTTTCCCTATATATTAATGCTCCTCTGCCATTACTTCTGAGGATGCTGCCTGTCTCTTCATGTGCCAATTGTTCATTATGTTCGGCCTCCCTCAAGAGACTGTCAGCAACTGTGGGCCCCAGTTCATGGTGCAATTCTGGAATGAGCTCTTGGCTATAAGAAGATTACGCCCTGTTGATCCATTGTGTACCATCCCCAGTCAAATGGCCAAACTGAAAGGGTCAATCAGATCCTAAAACAGTACCTGCAATGCTATGCTGCAGCCACTCAGGATACCTGGGCTTATGATCTTCCTCTCGCTCATTTTGCATATAGTAAAAGAACACATGCCTCCACTATTTTTCCCTATATGAAGCGAAATTGAGGTACAACCCCTCATTTTCAGTTGTCCATGCCTTTGCCCAGAGGTACCAGCTAACGTTGACCACGATTAACACATTTGGGCCCCACAGTTCTTGGTTCAGGAGCATCTAACCAAGGCTATTAGTGACTAAAAATGGTTTGCATATCAGAAGCGGCTCCCAGCTCATAAAATAAAGGTTGGTTCACATGTCATGCTTAACATGTGCCACTTGTGGATGCAGGTCCCCTTGCACAAGTTTTCAACTAAATGTTTGGGACCCCATTTGGTGGAAGAATACTTAGGAAATAGCGCCTTCCATTTGAAATTGCCAACTCATTGGAAGCAACATCCAATTTTCCATGTCTCTCAGATGTCTCCATTTAAGGGGGCAATACTGATGGAATCACAGCCATTGTGATTGAGGGCGCAATTGAGGCTGAAGTTGTGGCCATCCTGGATTCCTGACGTTCACGCCATTTGGTCCAATACTTAGTCACATGGATTGGCTTTCCAGCCTATGATAATAGCTGTGTTGGCGCGTGGAACTGTGTCAACTGCTCATAACTCAATGAGGCTTTCCACATCATCCATCCAGATGCACCCTGTCCTCCCCCAAAATCACTACTTTAATGGCAAACATGTTGCCTAAGGCCCATAAATTTGTGGCCCTCATTCAATTCCCCAGTGGTGGCACTCCCCCTTTGGCAAAAGGGGAGGGTAATTTAAGTCTTAGGAAGCGCCCTATCAGAATTTTAACCATATGGAATCCTCAAATGATTTATCATTATTTGGGATGAAGTAAGTAAACCCAGCAGAATGGTTTATTGACTAAATTTTGTATGGCTCAATAATTGCATGTTAAGTTGCTCACCAAATTGGGTCAAGCTGAATTTATGCATTCCGCCAAGTTTGGAAGTAGGACAAAGTGGAGCCAATTGATGGCCCAAAATAGATTTATCAATCACCGGAAACTGTAGCTGAGGATTATCCAATTGTATCAATTCAGTATAGGTTGACGAAAACCAATGATCCTGAGTTTGAAGCAGCTGAGGTTGTTTCCAGCGCCTCATATTAAACAATCAAATATTGCTTAAATAAGTTAATTTCCTGGATAATTGACTGAAAAGAGGCAAAATGTCTGTCAATGAGGTGCCAAGATACTGTAAGTCAAAGTATGTGACTGAAGAAATTTTCTGGCATATATTAATCAAATTGAAAGTCAAATCCAAATTTATTGTTTATTTAATATAATAAATTATATGGCTCACCAGTGACTCAAGGCTGAGGATGAGCCAAAACTAATTCAGACATCAAAAAGGATGGAATAAGAGGGTCAACGCCAGGGAAAAGAGAAGCGCAGTGAGAGCAAGAGAGAAAGTGGTTGTCTGGAAGGTCCAGTGGAAAGCTGATAGTTCAGTGGTGGGCGCAAAAGCCCTTTTGTAAATAGTATAAATACCTGGCGCTTCACTTTCAATAAATATCTCCCTTTGCCTATTTTATCTTTTTGATTTAAGTTTATAATTTATTTTGGTGGTTGGGGATTAGGCTGGGGATTCCCAAATAGCGTGGGTGACATGCCAAGGGTCAGTCAGTGCTGCTGGCCCCATCATCTAAGGTGAAATGGCAAGGGCTGACCAGTCTTCATACTGGTTGGCCTGCCAACCAGCAAAGCCCCTGTTGCAGAAAAGCGATTTTCTGACAGTGGTGCTCACTACAGGGGGTTCTGCTGTTGGTGCTTAAGTAGCCGCAGGTGGGGGAGTAGTTGGTGGGGATGTGCCGCTGTGGTTAGGTTCCAGCAATTGTTGGTGGTGGGGAGGGGCAATCCCTGGACGCCCACCCCACACGCTGTGGCAGGTTTTAGGAGGATTACCATCTGGTTAAGTGGGGTGAAATGTTGGAATTTTAACCAGATGGAATCCTTTAATAAGTTATCATTATTTAGGATAAAATAGGTCAATCCCATTGGAATGGCTTATTGACTAAATACCATATGGGTTGATAGTTGCATGAGGAGTTGCTCCCCAAATTGAGTTGAGCTAAATATATGCATTCCGCTGAGTTTAAAAGTAGGATCAAGTGGAGCCAAACGATGGCAGAAATAGGTATACAGATCACTGGTAACCAATAGCTGAGGATGGTCCAATTGTATTACTTTAGTAAGTGTCAGAGGAAGATGATGATCTTGAGTTTAAAGTAGCCAAGGTTATGTCTAGCACCTCATTGTTGGACTTCAGAGGAGGAACTCCAACCTAGCCCAAAAATGTTAGGGCCCCAAATCCCCCAGCAAGTTAATAGGCCATTAAAGCCCAAAGTAAAGCTAAAATGGAAAGGGGATAGGTGAGAAATGGTGATTTATTAAAATGATCCTTGAGGTATCTATAGAACCTTAATGGATTGAGAATGGATGAATCGGCATTGATTGCTAAAGCTGAGGTAATATAAATAGATAAATAATACATGGGGAGTGGGAGCATCCTTGGCATTAGTCGCCAATGCTCCCAAAAGGGTAACTTGATTGGTTTGACGTCAGATGGTAATTCCCCGCAGCCCAATTGATTGTTCAGCATCCTTAGCATTAGTATTCAGTGTTGAATTTACTATTATTAATATTTAACTAATTTATTGGGGTTGATCCCCAATACTTGAGATAGGGCTTACCCCAAGTTAATGGGGAGCCCAATCCAGAATCCGCCCAAAGGTGGTTTGCAACCCCTAGTTGAGGCTTCCCCCAATATAGGGAGAATTCTGACACTCATATTTAACAATTAAATTTTGTGAATAAGGCGATTCCTCAGATGATTGACTTCAAAGAGTCAAAATGTACTTTCAGTGAGATGCTAAGATATTCCAAGTCAAAGTTAGCAATCAAAGAGGTTTCTGGTGCATAATAATTAACTCAAATGTCAAATCCAAATTTGATATTTATTTAATATAATAAATTATATGGCTCACTGATGACTCAAGGCCAAGGATGAGCTGAAACTAATTTGGACATTGGGAAGGATGGAATGAGAGGGTCAACTCCAGGGAAAAGAGAAGCGCATTGAGAGCAAGAGAGAAAGTGGTTGGCTGGAAGGTCCAGCGGAAAGCTGAAGTTCAGCAGTGGGTGAAGTAGCCCTTTTGTAAATAGTATAAATACCTAGCGCTTCACTTCAATAAATATCTCCCTTTGTCTAATCTATCTTTTTTTAAGTGTATAATTTATTTCATTGGTTGAGGATTAGGCTGGGGAATCCCCAAATAGTGCAAGTGACACGCCAAGAGGTCAGCTGACGCTGCTGGCCCCATCACCTAAAGTGAAATGGTAAGGGATGAGCAGTCTTCATACTGATTGGCACGCTGATCAGAAGAACTCCTTTTTCAGAAAAGCAATTTTCTGACATGTCCCCTCCACTTGGACCAAGTAAAATTCATGTTCCCATCAAAAAAGAGGCAAAGAAGGCAAGCTGTCCCCCTCATCTCCCAGGGTGACCTTGCCCACATTGTGGAGAAGCGTTGGATAACAGCTTACCCTTTAAGGACCCCACCACCCATCTCAGTGTTGACTTTGGCCAGATTAGTACAACGAATCCAGGGAAGTTGTGCCAAGTTCTTGAGGAGTTGTCATCCAAATGAGGAAAAAGGTGTAAATGAAGTTGATGGCAATAAGCCTTTAGCATCAAGGCCTGAGAGTTTCAAAATCTTGACAACAAAGCCCAACAGGCACGCATTTTTGGTAACCAAAGCATCTAGTGTCAGATCCTTGGCAAAACTCTCAATGGCATTGGGCCATTGGGAAATGTTGTCACAGGTTTGAAACCCAACTAGAAATATTATGAACAAAGCTTGACGGGCGTGTACCTTCTATGAAGAATGCTCTAATGTTGAATCATTGGAAAAACTCACCAATGGCATCGGGCCAATGCAAAATGCTGGCGCCAATTTAGAACCCTCATCAGCAGTATCAAAACCCCCATCCAATATTTCTCATTTGGTTCAACAGATGCCAGAGAAACAGGATGCGGGCAGGTTGAGTGTCCCAAACCTGTTCCTGAACTCATGGGACTGCCCCTATGTGGGGTGGCCTTGGGAGGCTCCCACTGCCCGTTGGTGAGATGCCGTTGCTCTAGCCATCAAATCAAAGAAATTAGTAATATGAGAGTCCATGGATGAGCTGACAGTGACTCAGCCCACTGCCAACATTTTCAAAATCAGTCTAAAATAATTCTTTTCCCCTTGCTTAAAGTTTGCTGGGTTAGTCAAATCTTGAGGTCCCCAATCCCAAGCTTTTCTAATCTATTCCCCAAATTAATATTATATTTAATCATTTGTAACACACTGAGAAGATTGACAGTTGATTTTCTATTTTTTAATCCAATAAAATTCCTGTATCCCAAAGTCAATTTTTTCTTTATGACAAGATATAAACTACCAAATCTGATACATTTTTCCCATCACCCAAACCTGTAGGCCCTGGGTCTGTGACAGCCTGGTTTGTTGCCAGGTTGCTATTCATAATTACAGAATATTGGCACTCGATGGTTAAATCTTTCTCAATACATAAATATGTTATACATGCAGCAGCGCCCCTGTCATTTGGGCTTACCTTTTTATGTTTTTGCATCCAGACTGGCAGGCTAGCCTAAACATTATTTGTCACCATCATGACATGGAACACCAGTGGAGCCTCTGACTATTGCAGATCACAAAATTTGTGACAAGCATTATAAAAAAATTCTTTAGCTCAAGAAAATCTTTTCCTCCTTAACTTTAGAATTCTGTTCAAAGACCCAAATTTCCCCAATCAGAACACCCAATCACCAAAAAATCCCAGTCTAATCCTCCCTAATATGAAACCATGGTATGCTTTGGAACTAGTCAATAAAAATGAGAACTATTTTTTATACCCTAGAATTATTGGACCTAAAATTTGTGGTAAAGTTCAACACTGCTTCACCAAAATAATATCAGCTCAGAGCAAATTTGTTGATTTCAGACATCATCTGCTTTATGACATAGCATTCACAGCATTTACAAATTCCCCCCTCTGACATGCCTACATAATACCATTGCCCATATGCAAAGTATTACTCTTTTCCAACTTACTTGAGGATTTTTCTGAAAGATTCCAAAGTTTAAAAAGTGTTGACCTGTCCTGCTTTGCATATTTGGGCCATAAAGATGATGCCACCACCTTCTTGTATGACCTCATAATCAAGGTTACCACCATACCATTGAAGTTTTGTCTCCAAAGTTCACTGAATTTTATTTATGGCTTAAAAAAATATGTAAAACTATACAGAATTTTTATACAGAAAAAATTACTAGAAGTGTCCAAACTAGTTATTTTCAACATTATGCCTATCTGGCAACAACCCAATCACAATTATGTCAGTCCTTTTAAGGTATCTGAAGCACCCAGAATAAGAAAAGTTACCCACCATCCCTACCAACAAGTCATATTTGGCTTGCTGCTGTGGAGATCATACAGTTATTTTTTATTTAAACATAATTTATTTCAGCCTCACATATTATAAATGAACCAAGTGATATCCCCATTTGGTTAGACCTACCTGTACCAAATAGTTAAAATCTTAGGTTTTTATTTTTATTGATTTTTCATACAAAAGATTTAATTTTTCATGCTTAATAAAAATTATTTGAGGTGGGTCAACCTTGGGACAAATATACCACACCGAGAATGTTTTCTAGCCAGTACAGGTTTTGGACTCAAAACCTACACTAGGGGTGGAAGCAGATTTACCCACTCAGCTAACCACCCTTCTTTTCATGCTTACTAAAGCTGATTAAAACTTAGCTAAGTTAGCATATCACTAAGTTGCTAAGTGTAATCTAACCCAAATATATTAATTTAGACTTCTAGCCATATTTTTTCTAATCTAGTATCTTTTGTAATATATATCAACAAAATAATCAATATAGCCTTTATAATCATTCTATAGCATGTATTTACTTTTAAGAAAGTAATTTAGATCTTAGTACTTAGTACAGAGATTTGATTTTTTAGCAACTTTACTTTTGTAAATATTTTATATATAAGAAAAGAATATCTTATTGACTGATATACAAGATCTTAAGTTTTTAACTTTTTCTAAAGTATTACTATCCATATCTTATAGATTAATTAAAAATGACTATTCTATCAAAGTTATAGTTTTATATTATATGATATTACTATTTAGTATATTTGATTAGTTTAATATTTTTTCTATATAAAAAATATCTAATATTAAATTAAATGATAGAAAATAGAGCTTATAAAGTAGTTTTTTTCTAAGTAGGCAAGCATAATATAACTCAATATATTTAAAATATGATAAATGAGTCTACAAATCTCATATATGAAATAAGTAAAAGTTCATCAGCTTGTTGGTTTTTTTATTGGAGTAATTAATATATATGAAATATTTGATTTAAGATTAGATCATATAAAACAATTAGAAGTAAATTATAAACTGAAATCTTATATGTGAATAGTAATAATATAAAAACAGTCTTTTGGTGAGTTACTATAACCTAAGAGGAATTTATATATTAGAGACTAATTTTGTAGGCATAATTTAAAAGATATGGTGATCATTCATTGAGATGGATCTGGATTTCATATTTATAGGAAAAGTTACTGAGGCGGGTTGAGCTTGGGCCAAATATACCATGCCAAGTTTTCTAGCCAGTACTGGTTTCAAACTTGTGTTGACCAAAACTTGCACTAGAATGGAAGCAGGAATTACCCTGCCCGGCTAACCACCCCAATTTCATATATATACTAATTTGAAATTGCGTTTACTTATTTTTCATTGACTAATAAATATTAAAAAACAATAATATCTTATTTTACACCAATTCTTGACCTAATTAATGCATGTTAGATGAACAAATATACAATTTTGCCATGTAAGGTAATCAAACATTATTATTAGTTTTTTTCAACTTGAATAAAATACTATTCTCTTAAAAAATGAATTTTATTTATGAGAAAAAATAGCGAAGCATGGTAATGTTTTAGGCTTTTGAAACGTATTAATGTGAGTTGGGACCATCTAGTACTAAAAAAAACGTAATGTGAAAAATTTAGGTTGCTATTGAATATGTCGAATCAATCGAATTACCACCAACCAATTGACAAAGCTAATGAATCTATTAAATTGATCAAATAACCAGCAGCTGCTTGACAAAACCAATGAACTTATAGAATCGAAAAATCACCATCCGCTTAGCAAAAACCATTTAGCCTATTAAATTACTCTAATAACTACTAAACCGCCTACCAAAACCATTGAACCTATCGAATCAACAAAAGCGTTGCCTTTTTCGATCGCATCACATATTTTGCAGAATGACCCCCAGCCTAAAAACATTATCATGTTGAAACAAGTAGCTTTTTCATTTTTAATCGAAAAAAGTCACACTTTTCATAATTTTTCTAATAAATTATTGTATTGTCATGGGAGATATATGAATGTGCCAAATTTCAAAGCTTTAGCTAGCCTGGAGGTAAACTTGAATTTTCGAATCAACAGAATATCAAACTGCTCAGCTGTAACTATATACCAACTACCATCGAAAATATATAGGCTTTTCACTTGATAAATATGAAACTTTTTATTTTATTATAAAATTAAAAAACTGACTTTGAGGTTCATAAGCACCCCTTCCCAACCACCTATATCCAATTTTCAAGACTCTACATG